>CALYLW010001373.1:147938-172259 GCA_944989445.1 Ampullaceana balthica | reverse complement strand
TCTTTCTAATTTTTACTTGGCTAATTAAGAAAATATGAATATTATATATATAACTTCTAAAATATATGACCTCCCTGGAGAGTTACCAAACTGTCAGGTTTGAAGAAATGATTTCTAGTTTATCACTAGAGTTCATTTAAGAAAACATCAATGTGACTCAATAGTAGATAATTAATATGGTTTGATTTCAGAAGAGAACTTTAGTTTTGTATCACATTTTAAGGTAGAATCTGGTTAACTTCTCGTCATACAGCATGGTCGAGTGGTAAACAATGTCCTGATAATCTGCACTGTCAAGTGGTAAACAATGTCCTGATAATCTGCACCGTCGAGTGGTAAACAATGTCCTGATAATCTGCACCGTCGAGGGGTAAACAATGTCATGATAATCTGCACCGTCGAGTGGTAAGCAATGTCCTGATAATCTGCATCGTCGACTGGTAAACAATGTCCTGCTAATCTACAACGTCGAGTGGTAAACAGAGTCGACTTCCTTCAATACTTCCAGCATGTGCTTGAACTCTAGATTCGCTGTAATTATCGTTAGGTCTTGGGGGGACTACATGATGTATCCCTTTTGCTAAAGTGTCGGCTCACTGTCTGCATTTTGTAGCCTGATGAGGTTCGTGTTGACACAGACGTCTTCGATGTAGCGTCCTGACATGTTCCACTCGGTATAGCCCCAGTCACAAGCTATGATCGTACGACCGAAAGTGACCTCGTTCCCGATTGGAAGTGTGATCGGTTTCCTAGGCGTGTTATATACCTTTTGTGATATTGAAGCCAACGTCACCATTGATACTTTCATGACGAACTAAACATTCAACCTCAAAGTGTAGGAAGTAATCTGAATATCATGTGTTGTTTGTATATCATGTGATCAGAAATAGTAATCACAAAACTCTTTTTATTGTTATTTTCTATATGTATAAAAAATATAATAGCCCAAGTCACAGGTCGGAAGGAATAATCCGTAGCGCTATGACGACATTTTTTAGCTTATATTTAAGTATATATAGGCTACAAGGCGCGCATCAGGAGGTGTGCAAAATTCTCAAAATTCTAAAAGATTCTAAAAAATATATTATATTATGACGTAGTAGTTTTAACCTTTAATGACAGTTTGTCATTTTTTCTTTTTCTTTTTCCGCCCGACAGATCGCCTGCGAACCCAAGAGACAACGGTGAAGTTAATAGAAGGAATTGAATTAGACAACCCCGTAAAAACAAAGGAAGTTAATATAAGGGATTGAATTAAACAACCCTGTAAAAACAAAGTTATTGACTATAAATCGCTTATATATGAGACATAACTAAAACGTATTTATCATGCTTAAACGCGACAAACATTTACTGACTGAGATTGCCTTAAATACTCTTTGTTGTAAAACGGAAAAAAAGTTTTGGTCACGGATGGTTGAACTTAACTCAGCGTGACGCGTAAAATGTTAACACAAGTTTGCCACTACATATAGAGATAAACTAAAAATGCATTAATTTAATTACGGTACATTCGATCGATCTCAAAATTTAATAGCTTTATCCTCCCCACAAGCCAAACCTACTGTTAAAATGTCAGCTCTATAGCAAGATTAAAACGAGTTTACCAGCGTTACCAGCGTTTTGAAAAAGTTGCCGACATCCCCGGAAGCGTTGAATCCGGAATCCTTTACGAGTTAATAAGATAGGGGCCTCAAAAAAAAGGGGCAAGAAAGCAATGTTCCCTCAAGGTTTGGTGCAATATTTTACAAAATGTGCCCCGTTGAAGATATAAAGTGCAGCCGCGCAGCTTTAGTAGTAGAGGGGGTGATATAGCTTTGGTGAGAGTTGCCATGGCAAATCATTAACATATTAAACATGAGGCCATTTGTTTGTTTCTCGTTTTGTCTAAATTCCGTTTGAACATATCTGTTTTTTGGTTTCACGCATTATTTACATTATAATAACCTTATTCACTTTAAAAAAATTGACAGCGCAAGTTAATTCTCATCATCAACAAACACACGTAAAAAAAAACTCGCGCAAACACACATACCTTGATAAAATTGGTAGTTATGAAAACACAAGGTGATAGGCGATTTTTTTTTAATCTTCCTAAAAAAGTTTGATAAAACATCTAAAATCTATAAATAGCCTGCGCACGTAACACAAGCTTGTTCTCAAAATGCTCTGTGAAAGATGGAGGTTTACTAGAAATTTATTGACATTGTATGCCTAATTGTAGGTAGCAAATTCAAGTAGGCTGCCACTCGGATAAACTAGAACGCTATTCAGCTCAACTGATGAAACATGCATAAGTGCTGCATTTAAACAATTATGTATAAAATTATTTTAAAATAAATAAAAATAATTTACAGTTTCCATAATTTTAAATAAACACGATTAATAAAGTATATTATATATGTTTTTTATATATCTATACAGGATTTTAATTTCCATTCAACAAGACAGTTATTTAACTCATAAAAATAATATTCTACTTAAAGACTTACAAATAATAATTACATTTTAAAGGTCTTCAAAGAAAACACTTTTTAAAAAAACTTATCATTCATCTTGCTAAGTCAAGTTCTCAAAACAATCTTATATCACGTACATTATTACCGGTGCTTTGTGTTACGGAGCTGGTGTGATGAATAAAGTGGCGTAGTGAGGGGGGCAGGGGGCAAGTGCCACGGCGGCACTTTGACAGTGGCGTGCAAATTCCTAGTCGTTAATTAGTTTCTTAAAATGAAAATTTTAAAAGAAAGAGGAGTTTTCAAAAATTGAAATTAAAGAAAAGCCAAATAGGAAATTAGTAAAAGAAATAAAATAACTATCCAAAAGCGTGTGAACGTTTTAACTGCCAAAACTTCAAACTCCTTATTGCAGGGGTCTGGGGAAAACATGGCTCATGTGCCAGATATGGATCTTTTGATGACTACATCTGGCTCCCAGAAACATTTTCGATTTTAAGAAAAAATGTTTCTTTAGACTTCTTTAATCTACATATTGATTGCATATTAATATTTCATTCCACAAACGAGCTGCAGTCTACTGCAGCTCAGCGTCAGAAGTTGTAAAGGAGATTTTATCCGCTGACCAAGAAGAAAGAAAAATTGAAACCCTGCATTCATTGTAATTAAAGGGAAATAACTATTGCCTTGATGCAAGAGGAGCCACCTCTATACTCCCTCGTATGACGAATAAAGCGTGAACTATAAAGCCGGTTCGCAGTAATTTCTTTGGAAAAGTGGCAAAAATACCTGTCGTTGTATCTATATGTGACATTTTTCAAGTGCGGCTGCCGTAAATTGCTTTTGAAAATAGCGGACGATATGTGCATGTGCACAACCAGATTGTCGTCGGATCAGAAAGTAAACTTTCGTTTTAATCACGTTGTTAGCGAACGTTCGCTAAAAACCGCAGGAGCCGTTCACGATAAGAAAGAATGGTCAGAGGAATTTGCCTTTATGGAGAGAACGGCTTCTGCAGTGTGTCTAAAATTCAGTGATAAAATTGCATCTATGAATCGTTTAAATGTAAAGCGACACTTCGGGACACGACAATCTACATTTGCATCGAAATGTCCTGCGGTAGACAGCAGGAAGAAAGCATTTTAAGAACTGCTATCAATCTGGGTGCAAACTAGTCAGCAGCAAATCCATGTTTGGACCCAAACAAGGGTGATTGGAATTTGACTTGCTTTGCTGGCGCTTTAGCTATTGTGAGAAACGGAAACACATTTACAAATGAGGAGTATGCCAAATTATTTATGCTTCATGTTGCCAATGAACTTTTTGTTGTGTGTTGGTTGCCAAGGGGTGAAAGTGCTCAGCCGATTTGCAGCTTGTCTGAGCGAAATCCGGACTTTTCTTGAAATGAAGAATGTCGAGCATCCCGAGTTACTTAACACTGAATGGCTCCTGAAGTTCTATTATCTCGTAGACATGACTGAACATCTAAATCTGCTCAATGTGAAAATGCAAGGTGTTGGAAATACAATCTTATCCCTGCAACAAGCAATGTTTGCATTTGATAACAAGCTAAAACTAATATATAATATAGCTAATATTAATCCTGGGACAATGACAAATGATAATAGTTACCAAATTTTAGTGTACGCTTTTGGTAAAGCTAATAAGGGTCGTTTCTTGTTTAGAATGGGAAAGATACGAAATGTTCCACCATCAAAAACAATTACAATGATTTTTGATGCATACTTTAATTTTGCCTGAGTATTACGGTATAGGAGGGCGCCGTAAATAACACGGAATTAGTATTGTATCTTATATGATGATGATGATGATAATTTGTTTAAAAGTATGATTAGTAATAATAATATATTTTTGGGATTGAAGTTGGGGTCTGAGTGGCCTTGGACCAGTACCATTATGATATGAAATAAAGTGGTTCATATGTTCATGACAAGTTTGTTGATCATATAATAAATTTTATGCACTGAAGAAATCAGGCCAAATTTTTTAATAATAAAAATGTTGTTATTATGATAATGTTTTTGATTATGATGATGATCATGCTATTTGTTGATAACTATGATGAGCTATGATAATGTATTTATAGGTTTACTTGGGGGGTCTGAGCGACCTATTCCCAGTATTACTATGATATGAATTGATAAGACATATCTTATGTGCGCGACACATTTTTTATTATGTAAGCACAACATTTTTGGTGCCATTGAAGCCCTAAGGCCATTGGTATAACATTGATAATATTTATTTATTATATGTCATGACGATTAAATTTTTTAATTCATGAGAATTTTGCTGATGATTGTTATGTTATGATTATGAAAATGATAATAATTTGTAACCAATTAACTGGTGGTTATAAAGGGTCACGCTATGGGGACAGAAAACATACATAACCGGTCCCACTATGCGGACGTTAAATATACATAATGGGTCCCAGTAGGGGGGACGGTAAATATACATACGAGGTCCAGCTATGGGGACAGAAAACATGCATAACCGGTCCCACTAAGCGGACGGTAAATATACATAATGATCCCAGTAGGGGGACGGTAAATATACATAATGGGTCTTTATATGGGGACGGTAAATATACATATGAGGTCCCGCTATGGGGACAGAAAACATACATAACAGGTCCCATAAAGATACATAATGAAAAGGGACAGAAAATTGGGTGGATAGTGATTGCTGTGACACATGATGAGCAATTAAACCATTGAATCATGCCATTCTTTGTTTGTGAGACATGTTGAGCAATTAAATCATTGAACCATGACTTTCTTCGCTCTTAAAACATGGGGATCATCTAAATCATTGACTCATGACATTCTTTGCTTGTGAAACATGGGGGTCATTTAAGTCGTTTAGCCATACCAAAGTTTTTTGAAGAATATTAAGACGTCAATTGTGATTTTTTTTTCTTTTGTAAATTGATGCATATATATAGTTACGATTTTGAGGAGTAATAACCTTTGTTACCCTCGAAAGCGAGGTAGATTATTACTAGACTCGTACGCATGTACGAAAACCGGTTGGTCCCACAATGTAAATAAAATGATTCATTATCATGTATTTGTGAAGATACACCAGATAATGTGAAATAATGTTTTTGGAGGGTATGAGATTACTGGTGAAAATTTTATATAGTGCACATTGCACAGATAATTGTTAAATATTGTTTCAATGACTGTATTGTATTAATATGCCTGCGTGGGTAAGAATGAGATATGCTATTATTTGATCAGGACACAACAAAACATCAATACCTCATGATGTTTATAAACTCGCAACATTCTTGCTAAGGTCGCTCGTGAGGAGGGGGATGTCACGGTCATATGTTGTGTTGTGGGGATGACTAGGCATAAATGGGGGTGAGCGTGGGTCAACGGGCTATGAACACCTGTTCACAAGGAAACGGGGGGGGGGTGAACTGAAGGTACCTTGAGCTGTAATCAGGGATCATGACAACGGTCAAACAGGACACATGGTGAATTACCCAGGGGCCAGCCAAAACCGGTCGGACAAGACGGGGGCTATAAGAAGGGTGACATTGGGTGTCGAGGGTAGAGAAGAGAGTTGCGGGTTGCCGAGTTACAGGTAGGTGGAATACAGAGCCAGACTGAACGAGAGAGAGGAGAGTGTTGTTTGAACGTAGTCTGACATGGTCAAGCTGGGCCGAGGACGATTGACTGTTAAGTGTAAAAGGCTGTGTGGATGGAATGACATTACACATTTGTACTTTACAATACATGTTGGAGATTTCATGTCATTAAACGTGCGTGAACTCAAACCCAGCGTTGTGATTCAGTTTACCCGTCCAGTGGGGTAATTATCTGTGGCCAATGGAGACCTCAACTCACTAGACAACGACTCCGCCACACTTGTTCCCGGACATTGTCGTCCAACGTAGAAATTCTGTCTTTGCTGACAAAGGCACCGAATATAGTTTCATAGCTTCTTTCTGACCAAGCATAATCTCTGCCATTTTCAAAAGTGTTGGTTCAACCAATACCTTACCGATAGTCTGTGGTTTAACCAATACCTCACCGATAGTCTGTGGTTTAACCAATACCTCACCGATAGTCTGTGGTTTAACCAATACCTGACCGATAGTCTGTGGTTTAACCAATACCTCACCGATAGTCTGTGGTTTAACCAATACCTCACCGATAGTCTGTGGTTTAACCAATACCTCACCGATAGTCTGTGGTTTAACCAATACCTCACCGATAGTCTGTGGTTTAACCAATACCTCACAGATAGCATGTGGTTTAACCAATACCTCACCGATAGTCTGTGGTTTAACCAATACCTCACCGATAGTCTGTGATTTAACCAATACCTCACAGATAGCATGTGGTTTAACCAATACCTCACCGATAGTCTGTGGTTTAACCAATACCTCACCGATAGTATGTGGTTTCTTGCTTAGAGCATTCAACCAGGCCACTTCAAAAGGAGCTTTTGCTGCTAAGCGTTGATCAATTGTATCGCTTAATTTGCTTTCCAGTCTTTGTCTATTTGCAGAGATTTCCAAGTTGACAAATTATTCCCGCGGTTTAGAAGACAGATGCGGGTGTAATTTGTTCAGGTGTTTCTGCAATTGACTCCTTTTGAGAGATTCTTGAGTAAGTACTCTCAAACAAGACACTGTGGTTTCATTATTCATATGTCTTCTACTCGGGTAAATCCAAACGTGAGGAAATCCTCCGAATATCTTCTTTTTCTACTACTTGATGTCATCTGACACGTTGTTTTTAATTATAATTAGAATAGTATTTAAACTATTACGTTTTGTTGAAATTTTTCAATCTTTCGTGTATTTCTTTTTTAAATCCTTTATATTAACTCGTGGTGTCTGCGGCCGACCGACCGACCTTGCTTGCTTGCTTGCTTGCTTGCTTGTCGCCAAAACTTTTGATCGATTTTTAACCAACTTGCTCGCAAGATAGCGAGCTGAAATTTTGCAGGCAGTTTCGTACCGATGATAAAAACAATGTATCAAAATTTCAGATCGATCGCATGTACCGTAATTAAATTATTGATTTTTTAGATTATTTTATTTATTCCTATGTATCATGCTATTTTTTGAGATAGAGCGTCGCGGTGCATATTATATTGAACAACCTTTCTGTCGCGCAATAAGGTGCGTATTTTACTGACAACACTTTTTATAAACCTATTCCTGATCGGTGCGCATTATATTAAACACGTTTTACGACACAACTGCAATTTTGTATTTTTGGATGGTCTTGCGCTGCGTGTTATAATGAACATTCTTTTAGTTACGTCTCATACGTAAAGGATTTATAGTCAAAAACTTGTTTTTTTACGGGTTGTTTTTATTTATTAATCAGCAGACCTGGAGTGATATTTGTGATGCAACAGGTTCATCAAAGATATCATATTTAGGTTTTTTTAAAACCTAGTTTAGGTTGTATACTATATGTTATATATATATTATATCGAAACTAGATTCATACATCAACTGAAAACGGAAATAATTGTTAAACTCAGATTACACCAAGATGGCCATTTCTGCTGTTAATCATTAATATTTAAAGTACTAATATATTATTTATTATTAATAAATCGTGCTTTTTGTAAATATACGGTTACATAAAAGATTATTTTGATCAAAATTAAAATTTTAAAGCAATTATAAGATAAAAATCTTTCGTATTTTAACGTATTTTATATGTCCCCGATAGGTCTCTTTTACCCCGAAAAAGTCCCTTGTTACCCAAAATGGGGTAATTTACCCTGTTCGCCAAACCCTGATTTAGAGGGTGGCATTTGTGGGTATTTAAAAAGTAAAGAATTTCCGACAACCACCCTTTTTCATTTGAAGTGGGAAAACCAATGGGAAACACAAATATTCTTAATTTCGAGTCTTCATTAACGGATTCGAGCAACATTTGTTTTATTACATAGTGGTTGATAAAACTTACGCAAACCGTTCAAAATGTAAAATCGCTCCAAAAAAAGTATAGATTTTTTTGTGGAAAATTGAGCGGTATACGTCACAGATGGCGCTTTTATAAGACTCTGAAGAAAAGAAACGAAAAAAAAACATATCACCACTATGTCGAATAATATGCGTTACTAATATCGCCACGACAGTTTTTGCGTGAAATTCGACATGCGCAGAATGATGCTCTAACAGGTACCTTCATGGAATGGTGGTTCAAATATTGTGTGAAAATTGCAAGTAGTAATTCATATTACTGTTTCAGTTTTTAGAAAATTATTGTAAGGTAACTGACTACATTTTACTTCTATTGTGCTTTTATTGCATTTAATTAGCACACATAATTTGTGCTTTTCTTTAAAATACGGTAAGTCATTAAACGTTTTATGTCATTCCAATTAAAGTAATGTGTAATAATTTGAATTCGTTTATTTTATGGAAAATTATTAAAAGATTTATGGATTGGAAAAAGATTTCGAGGAGCTTAGTTTGTGTAGGGATAAGGGATTAATAAGGATAATAAGTGAAAATTAAAATAGCTGGGGTGGGGCCTATGAAAGCCCGGGGCCCACTGCGGCCCAATAGGTTGTAGTGGCCTTAAACCAGCCCTGGATGTACCTACACTACAAGAAAAGGCATTAAGTTTGAAAAACGGGGGGAAATGCCCCCTTGATCTATTAAAATATATTCAACAGTATATGTTTAAAAATACTGTACCCAACATTATAATTTTGCTAAGATTTTTTCTACAGTTTCAATCAGTGTATCTAGTTGTAAACAGAGCTTCTCCATACTGAAGTTATTAAAAAAATTATCTTCCTTCCACAATGAAAGATTTAATACTACAAAATCTTTCAATATTGTCCATAGAACACGATATTTACAAATAATTTAAATTTGATAGCATAAGTCACGAATTTTCTACTATGACAGTTAGGTAAATAAATGAATAAATATGTTTACATAGTAATGTAAACAATTTCTTTGCTTATACAAAAAAAATCTAACATTTATAAATAAGAAATAAAAGCATATTAATTGGTAATGTTTTTGAGTGTAAATTTGGAATATGTTTTGTATCATTTTGAGGGGGGAGGGGGTCGGCGGTCTCAATAACTTTCTTTAGGCCTTTAAAAAAAGTATCTTTATTTTTATAATGTGTATTTACAGGTATATCATCTTATGGGTTTCCTTTTATTACTGCTGATATAAATAGGGCATTCAATGTACAAATGTTACCCAACTTTATTTCGTTTTAATTACAATTATTTATTCATGTTTATTAATTTTTAAAAAAATATATATATGATTGACTTAAGGGCCCGTCCAATAATGACGTCACGATGATTTTTCACACTCTCCCCCCCTTTTTTTGTCAATTCAATATATTTTTAGTGTAAGGCTGTACTCTAATATCGTAAAACGCTTGAAGCCATGTAAAACGACTTTATATAGTGTGTCTAATCATAGTATTTAAGTGGATCTTTTATTTTAAGTTGCGCGATTTTGATGTGACGTCAAATGTGTGACTCCCTCTCTCCCGCCCCATTTGCGTGACGTCATTTATGGACGGCCCCTAAAAGTGCGGAAAATGGGAGACCGCCCGGTTGGGCAAATGTTCTAGCTAAGCCCCTGATCAACAGTAACCTTAAAGCACCGCGTTTGTCTATCAGCATTCGTTTTTTTTTCTTTGTTAACAAATTAATTACTGCACTGAATCCGCTTTCCACTAAATATGACGAATTAAATATTATTTAGACCTTTAGATGACACCCCTATACTTCAGAGTATGCTGTTGGGACTTACCAGTCAGAATTGTTTTTAGCCGAAGAGAGTCACGGGTTTCTATTCTCGGTGCTGGCAAGGCCCCTGGGGCATTTGTGCTAGCCACACAATCCCTCACTCGTTAGTGGTGGCTAAATAAATCTTGTGAACGCTACTTCACATGCCCACACAGTCCGTCATGGCCTGGAAAGGGGGTTATTATTATTATTATTATTATCATTGAATTTAACGTTCAGTTCATTATTTGTAGTTACTTCCATCAGTTTCTTCTTGCAACTTTGTAGATTATTATGTGATTGCAATTCAAAAAGGATGCAAAATCCCGCCTGACATGTTCATTTTCAAAATATCAGCAAATCGTTGATAAAAATCTGAGTGGAGAGCATAAAACAGCATTTTTCTGATCCTGATAAGTTTGGGAGCTGGCTGAATTCACTTTGTGCAAAAAATTTTTTGTACGGAAGAAGTTTTGTAACAAATGCAGAAAAAAAATATTTTGTTTTTATCAAATTCAGTTTAACAAGTCGGCCAAGTAAGCGATATCGCTTTTAAATTAAATCAAATTCATTCGGATCTTAAGGAATAAGATTTATTTTCAACAACTTCAGCATAGGCTTATACTAAATAGGAACCCTTTGACACCCAACGAACTTCTGTATGACGCAGCAAATGATTAAATTCTTTACAGTTTTCAATACAAAGCTGTTTAAATAACCTGTCACTCAACGATTTGCTTCCGATTGCGTTGATAGCTTTACGTGCACATTGTAATGAATTATGTAGGCGTGCGCTTAAATTTAAAGACGTTTTGCCCTTGTCGATATTTTTATGTTATTTTAGTGTTCAAAAATAAGATAAATCCTTAACTTTATGACCGTTAATTTTAGTCAAATTTTCTTGTAGTCTGGCAGTATGTAGTTATACTTGCGTAAATATAATTGATGGAGCATGCAGTAACCAAACCAAATTTTAAAACGCTTTTTCAATGAAAAATGTATGCATTATGAGAGAAATACAGTATTTATTTTTTTTTAAAATAGTCTTTTCTTTCTTTTACGCTTTCTTCTAGCACTTACAGTTATTCACCGGCCCTTTACATTCATTCACCACCCCCTTACAGTTATTTACCGCCCCCTTAGTTATTCCCCGCCCCCTAAGAGTTATTCACCACCCCCTTACAGTTATTCACCGCCCCCTTACAGTTTTTCACCGCCACCTTACAGTTATTCACCGCCCCCTAAATGGATATGTTGCCTTCACCACCCTTTTGGATTGTAGAGTTTTAGTCTTTTCAAAAATGTAAACAATGGTGTTACTCTTCTCAATTTTGAAAATTCTCCAGTATTGAAATAGCTTAAATTTTCAACTTTTTAATAGCTTATGTAGGTTTGTTTGGTAAATAATCCCACATTGAAGATGCATTTTCTAGTAAATGTCTCATGAAAGATAGGTAGCTTCTTACTTTATATATTCTTGGAACAATTGTAAAAGTATTTCTTTATAGAGCTCAAAGAAAACATTGATAAACTAGAACAAATTCAAAACGAGCTGCCAGATTCATTACTGGAGAATATTCGAAACTGACAAGAATAACACCATTAGTTAAATCATTAAACCTTGAAAAACTAGAGGATAGAAAAACCAAGAGCAAAGTAGTAATCATACATAAAGCAATTAATTCTAATTTAGAAATACAACACAAAGATAACTTAATACAAACCTCAGATAGACATAAGGATAAAAACACCTTTCTTATTCCGTATGCAAGAACAAACACATACAAGTTTTCCTTCTTCCCGTCCGGAATTCGGTCGTGAATGGGTTGCCTGAAGAATCCAGAAAACCAACACTTTATCAACATTTAAATCTCTAATAAAAATGCAGGACTACACACAAACCATAGATAAGCGTAGGACGCAATAATCTTCTGTATAGAAGGAGCGTCTGTAAACAGATAAGATAAGATAAGAAAGTTCTGTTTCATGTTTAAATGATCTTTTTGACAGGGGGATTTCACGATAGTTTTTTTTATATATTTACTCCTAAGTTAGTGTATCTTTAATTTCAATTATGTTTTTTCAGAAATAAAATATTGTTCAACTATCGTTCATTTTTTGTTTTCATTTTTTTTGTTACGCTTATCAGTCGACACTTTCCTGTGAAGAAAGAACATATTTTTACAATTTAAAAATTCATATTTTATTATTCAAATTTACTTTTCAACTCATTTCGCGTTTAGTTCGGTATTTTACCCAAAAATCTAAATTAAATCTCAAACACCGTTTAGTATTTTTGCCACTATGGAGAATTTTAAAAAAAGGAGAATAGTTCGTTTCCATATTCATAGTAATCATAGTCTAAATTAATAGAAATTATTTATATCAACAAACCAGACGATAAAAATTAATAAAGAAAAAGCTTACCGGCGTCAAAACATGAATAAAAACCGTAAAAAAGCGAGAATGCAGTTCAAGTATTCCAAGAGACGACAACAAGTCTGCCAGTCTAGATACTGAGACATGGAGCAACCTCCCGACCATTGTTCTCTTTGCCATTTATGAGAAATTATGTGATGTTGACAGGGTTGCCATGGCTAAGGTAAATACAGATATTTATAAACGAAAACATCTATAATAATTATTTATACATATACATATTTACATTTGTTGTTTGCATAAATATAATATTTTTAAAAAAACATTCACAGACATCATTCAGTAATCATAAAATATTATATAGAATATGAATGCGATAAAGCTTTTAAAAATAAAATACTAAATACAAAAAAAAATTGTGTAATGAAAACACTACTTTTGTGCTTTGTTATTAAACTAACACGACAGTAAAAGCTTTTTGCTTATGCCTTCATCAGTACAATGAAACATAAAATACGTACTTACATATGTAATATAATTTGATTAATTTCATGTGTAGCCAACGTACCAAATCGGTGTTCTCTAAGCCGATCTCCAAGACGACGACCTGATTAATATTGGAACAAACGTTTGCAATACTTGTCCACATGTGATGAAAGTTGAGCACATTTCTTTCCTTCTTGAAAAATTCAAAATAAAATATGGATTCACTTGTAAAAGTCGCAACGTGATTTATTCATTTCTTGCAAGAGTTGTAATAAAATTTAGGTGTGTGAGACAGGTCGTCCTCTTGAACATCGGTTTAGAGAACACCAGTATAATATAAACAAACAGGCTCATTTTCCTGTGTCTACTCATTTTAACAGTGTTGACCATGACGGAATTGCAGTAACTTGTATTTTATATGCGAGCAATACCCATGATAGAATCTAATAGGAAAATAGACTTATAAAACTATTTGTTACGTTGGCTCCATATGGTATTAACCAAATTTATAATTGTACCTAAATGTAGAATCTTTTTCCCCTTGTGGTTTTCCTTGTTTCTTTTTATACTTCCTACTTTTTCCTATATCATTTGTCATTACATGATGTTTTTCCTGTCGTTTTATTTTAAGGAACTGTTTTATGACATAGTATGTTTTAAGAATTTAAATATAATTTTATTACGTATGTAAGTATGTATTTTATGTTCATTGTACTATTTTTACTGAAGAAGGCATAAGGCGAAACTTTCATTGTCGTGATAGTTTAATAATAAAACTCAAATTTATTGTTTTCATTAATCATGTGGCTATCTAATTTCAATTTAGCACTTGTTGCCTGCATTTAGGGTGTACGACACATCTATATAATTGTACATGCATATAAATATTTTTATAAATTTATTGTATTAATATTTTATTTAAAACGCTGACGACAGTATCTTTCGTTCGTTAATCATGTGGCTATCTTGTTTCACTTTAGCCCTTGCTGTTTTCATTTAAGGTTTTACTCAAAAATTGATTTACTCTATTTATTATAGATTCAAACTCATAATGAAAAAACTATGTTCGTAATTAAAACTGATACGTACCATATATATATATATATATATCAACATATAACATTTATTTCATGTGGGAATATTTCATTACTAACTCTTCCTTTTCATTTTTTGAATCAAATTTAACACATAAAGTAAATATAAAAAATAAATGTTTTGTCCCATAACCTTTTTTCGATTTCGTTGGGGTTCTAATGTTCCCATTAGAAGATTCTCGGGCTTCGTAGAACTTGGCGGCGCCCATCCCTCTCCAGGTCTGCGGAGGACTTTCTTAGCGTTTTCATTCATCAACATTTTTATAATGGCTTTAACGGGGTCTCGGATCCCACGCCCCTCAGCTTGTGAGGCGAGCGCACTATTGACTTTGCTATTTAATTATTACTAGCGTATAATATCATTTTTTAACATTAATTTTCAAAGTAACTTTAAAGAAATTCGAATGTGTATCATTTATTCATTTCAGTTTCTTTTCTGAAATTAACCCTTGGTAATACAACCCATGCAATTTATATCCATATCTTTTGAAGTATACTTCATTGTTTTATTTGGTCAGGTGTGCAAGTCATGGTACGAAGGATTTTGTAACCCAGTTCTGTTGAGAACTAGGATTATTGACCTCAATAGGAGAAGAATCGAAGGAGAAGGAGAAGAAGCAGCTTCTAGGAAGTCTTGAGCCTCAAACTAATATAGTTAATGGTAAATACTTATCATTTCTGCTTTAATTAATAGCCTACCTTGGTCGATAATGACAAATATTATACACCTAATATTTACTGCATCAGTAGCACAAACTCTTAGTACATAGACTGTCACTCGTTCTCTTTCATCATTATCTAAGTTTAGTTTAAAAAATCTATCATTCTTTTTTATCAGGTTAAATGTGCCATCGCATTCACCAGCAAATTTTCAACTTGTCTTCGAGACTTGCAGATTAATATTAACATTACCTCGATGGAAGACGCTAAGGACATTGAAATTTTTTCTAAACTTTTGGACAAAGCCAAGCTGAACAAACTCAAAATACAAATTTTCAGTTCCTACAAATATAACGAAGCGGGACAAGGCGTTTTCTGTTTACCAAGCCATTTTTGAGAATGTTACAAAACCAGAGCTCATTAAAGGTAGAAAACCTGCTCATATGAACAGCAGTAGCTGTGGATGTTGCAGATTATAAAGATCGGGAACATTACGATTTCATTTCGTTTTATTTACGAATGATTTTATTGACAGAAAAGTTTTGCAATTGAGAACATGTGCTTAAACTTTTTCTTAAAATATACATTAGTGCTTAAAGAAAAAAAATCATTATTCCTTGTTGTGTAGAAAAATGTATATTATCAAAATATATCAACTAAAGGGTTGTCACGCATTATTCACGATACATTTATTGTCAAAAGGGGATTAATGTCATTCATCTATTTATTTTTATTTTGCCGTAATTCTTTTTAGTATTGTGTTTTTTATTCGTTTATTACTTAAATATTTATTGTTCATCATTATTTTTTTCCTAGGAATTTACAATGGAAATGTCCTTGTTTACCGCCTACGAAGGTTTCAAAGTTCTAAGATGCTTAGCTGACACTACTGGCAAATCACTTCAAATTCTTGTCTTGGATTGCTTTTTTTATTTCGATTTACCGTTCAACAGCTTGGAACCAGCAATCAATGAAATGAAGTTGTTGTCAGCTGGTTTTAAAATTTAATTACAATTGTTGCATACAATTTACAGATAAATCGAAGATTTACTTTCTATTAAAGCTTCGGCTGGTTACTAACATGCTTTATATATATAACTACATGTTATGTAGGTATACAAACATGTTATAACGATATACAAACACTAAACATGTAGTTTAGTTGTTATGAGTTGTTGTTTTTTGAAGGACACGGGGCATAAGATTTACTTGACTTCCACCAGCTCCGAATCATTAATTGACACTACTTGTTACAATTTATGATTGTTTAAGACGTGTAGCGTCATTTGGTGTGAAATGTTCTATTGGTATATGAGTTATGTTCTCACACACATTGAACATTAAGAACATTTTGAACTAGGGGGAGCTTAGGGGAAATAACTCAATAAAATAAAGTATGCAATTACCTGTTTTTGTTACTTCCTTTGAACTGTTCAAATTAATGACGTCATACATTTCTATTTTTTGCTTTAATCGAAATTAACAATTAATTAATCGTTAATTTTTCAAAAGTTAACGATTAAAGTTAAATTAATCGACAACAGCCCTAATATATATATATATATATATATATATATATATATATATATATATATATATATATATATATATATATATCTAATATATAAAGCTCAGTTGGGGTTTGTATCTTTGTATTTTGTATGTTTGTATGTTTCACTTTTCGACTTTCTGTTACACAGCCACGGAAAAACCAAATGACGGATTGGGACCAAATTTGGCACGACAGTTACTTTTACCCTGAAGGTGGTTTTAAGTTAGTTTTTGTAATTGTCCCTTTTGCCCGAATGCCGTAAATTAAATAATAAAAAAATGCAGAGACAAAGAACGAAAAATTTAATCTCATTTCTGTATTGAACATCTTTACGCGGACATTCAAATGCCGTTCAAAGCGAGTTATTTTTTGTGAAGTTTTTTTCCCAAATACTTTATTTTCATCGGTGCGCATTCAAAAAAATATTATATTGTCTAATTACTGTGCGCACGTTTTCGTGTACGCTTCTTTTCAAAAAATAAAATATAAACATAAAACAATGACGTCATTTAATATTTTTATACAATCCATACAGACCACGGGAATCAATATACATAATTAACATAAGTAACTTATCCGTGTTTGATAAATACGAAATATTAAACTTGATGAAATGTACACAAAGTATTTCATAATAATTATAAATCCTCAAATCCTATTTTTACATCGTTGTCTTTTCAAAAATTAAAATATAAGCATAAAACAATGACGTCATTTAATTTTTTTATACAAAATCATATTGTCTAATTACGGTGCGCACATTTTTGTGTACGCTTCTAAATTTGAGCTGTGCAGTACAAATAATTGTCATTTTCTTTACTTTTACTTTCTATATATTATAGACACGTAAACATATTTAATTACAACTGCCACACGATGCATTAGGTTTAATTCTTTACATGTTTAAATGTAATTGCGAATTTGTTTTAATTATTTTCTGTTCCATAACTCGATATTTAATAAAAACCTATTTATGTAATAATTGTGTCAGTATTTTTTTCAAGGTTTCATATTTAGCAGTGCACTTTCTAACATATTTTATCGCCTGATTACTGTGCGCACATTTTCGTGTACGCATCTTAAATTTAGCTGTGTCCTATTAAAATAACATTTATATTTTGTTTGTCTTTTGCATAAGCTATTGTCTTTTACATAAGCTATACACTTATACAATTTAAATTTAGGCTACTGGACCTATTTACATAGTAGATTAAACTAAACAAAGTGATCCTGAAAACGCTTAATTATTATTTTGCGAATTGAATTTATGTTCATTCATTTGTAGTTGGATTAACAAAGGTCATTTTTAAAATCAATTATTGTCATTGTTTCACATTCGTTTTTTAACAGACATTTGATTTGTTTTTGTTTGTTATTTTTAAATGTGGAAGATAATTTCTTTATTTTTTAGAAACAGAATTTGTTGTGTGGCAATGAAAGCGACTCAAAAAAGAATTTCATTCCTTTATGATTTTTACCAATTGCATAAAGCAGTAAATTTTAATCGTAAATGTAGACACAAATATATAACAATTCAAATATTATTTCCATGTTATAACAACTATAAATATATTACAAAAATTGAGTTATTTTTGGTCCAGTGGTTATGAGCAGACTTTTTATTAAGCAGAATATTTCTATAACCATTTATTATTATTGTCTAAATACGGTGCGCACATTTTCTTGAATTCTTTTTAAAACGACTGCTTTAGTTTCTTTCAAGTATTTTAGAAAGTACATTTCACATATAACCTTTATAATTTAATTTATTGGCGCTATAGGTTAAGTAGATTTTGCCTTTGAGGGGGGCATTGCCATATTATTTTTATCTCAAAGACGCTGTTGCAAATATTGCATTAATTACAATTGTGTTACGATGCACTGTCGTAAATATGTAAGAGCTTTTTTTAGTGACGACAGTGGCAGAGATCGTTTGGTAAAATGTCAACAAAGCAGTGGCCTTTTTTAATGGATACAAATAAACAAACATACAAACATAAACTGAGCTTTATATACTAGATATGCGTTTAAATTATTTTATTTCAATTTTTTCACGATGCATTGTATTAATATTTTACATGTGTGAATGAAATTGCAATTTTTAAAAATATAATTCATAACTCGACATTTAATTTAAAAAAACATAGATGTAGCGAGTTTATTTTATGTTGAAGGCGATGGCCTATGTCAAATAAACTTACACTTTAATACATTTTACATAAGCTATGTATACACTATACATTATAAACTTTCGCTACAGAACGTATTAACAGAAGTTGACTTAATTTAATAAAGTGATCCTGAAAACGCTTAATTAATATGAAATGCGAATTGAATATGTTATGTAGTCGGAATAGGATAGGCAATTTCTAAAATTGCTTTTTTAAATCATTTTTCAGATACGCATATTAACAGGCGGTTGAATGTTTTTTTGTTTTTTTTTCATTTTTATTTTTTTTTCAGATAGAAAATCTGGTGTGTGTGTGCACTGAATATAATTTACAAAATATGTTGCCTTATCAGAAATAGGGGGAAAAAAATTCCTTTTTGAAATTATACACATTGCATAAAAACGTAAATATAAATCGTAAAATATAGAGACATAGTAAATGTTAAATATTATTTCCCGGTTACACGTCTATGAATAGGTCAAAAGGAAGAGTTATTTGGGTCCAGTACATTTACTTTATAACAAGACTTTATTTCATACGGCCATCTTTCTATAATCTTTTTTTTGTCTAAATATGGTGTGCATATATTCTTGATAATATTTTAATACGACTGCTTTTGTTGATTTTTTAAAAGTATTTTAGAAAGTACATTTATAATTTTGTTTATTTGCGCTATGAGTAATGTAGCTTTTGCCTTTAGTTTTTTTCAACTGAAGTTTCTGATACTGTAGTGGATGTTTGGTTTGCAGGTGAAATGTAAGCGAAGTGTTAGATTCACAGTAGCAATGTTCCCTTTAAGCAGCACCGCTGCGCAGATATTTGACTGACGCCAAGCAGGAGTTTAGAATAACCGCGCAGCAAATTTTGAAAAAAAAATCACAAAAAATGGACGTTGTGCAACTTTGCACACGAGTTGTTTTTTTTTAAATTTTGCACACGAACCAACGAAGCTTAGACTTAGAGGGAGCATTGCATGGTAGGCAAACGATTACTCTCATTGGACACAATAACCTTTATCAACATTTTGAAAATTCATGTAGGTGAATAGTTTAAAACCAAAATGTTCGTGTAATCGTCCGGAAATTAGTTTATATTTATCGGCCGAAATGTTTTACTTTTTGACTTCCAGTACATTTATAAGTGGTGGGTCGATTAATCGTTAAAAAAAATGTTAATCGTTGAAATATATATATATATATTAGGGAACAACCGGATATGGTGTTTTACTATTTGCCGGATTCGGATAGTTTTGCCCCAATATTTGCCCGATCCGGGTTCCGGATCCGAATATCTCCACATTTAAGTTTAAGAGCTAAGAGGGTGTACTTTACAACTTTATATCAAGTATTTCATACTATTTATTAAAATATTTATTATCCAACAAATGGAGAGTATCTGCTTCTACAATGACGATCGGTGACACTGTCCACGTAAACAATGAAC
Source organism: Ampullaceana balthica (assembly GCA_944989445.1). Classification (NCBI taxonomy): domain Eukaryota; kingdom Metazoa; phylum Mollusca; class Gastropoda; family Lymnaeidae; genus Ampullaceana; species Ampullaceana balthica. The sequence goes on along the minus strand of CALYLW010001373.1, from coordinate 152,245 downwards.
ATTTTAAAAATTAATTGAATGAACGAAGTTCAACGAACTTTGTAGTGTGTACCAAGCGGAAAGTGTTGTACTGAGTGTGTAGTGCGCTGTACAAGAAGTCTTGGTCTAGGGCCATAATAAAAACTGTTCTTTTATTCAGACGATTTAAGTATAATACGCTGTTATTTAACTTAGTTCGTTATCTTGTGTAGTAAAGTAATACATTTGTAATGAAAATGTTTTTTTAACTGTAGAGAGCAAAGTATCTTAGTGTAAATTTCCTAATCAGATAAAATCGTTTTTTATAAAGTCATGTGGTATCTGAATTATTGTAGAAAGTTCATTTATTTTATAATACAAGTAAAGGATTATACTTTTCTTCTATTTCATCTTTCAGACACCCGTACGAGTTTGCGATGGTTAACACTACATGAATTCTTACGACTCGTTCGGAGCGAATTCCCTTATTGATTAGAGCAAAGTATGTAGTTCTTTAATTTTTATAAAAAATAGAAACAAATATGTAATATGATGTAGATACATGCACGGAAGCTTAGAACAGTTTGATTACTGTTTATCTTACTTAAATGTAAATATATTCTTTTTTATTTTTATAAATTGTAGAGTGTAATAGAGTGACTTCTAATAGTTTGTTGTTGTTTTTTGTATTTTTTAAAAATAAATTAGCAGTGAAAGAGAAAAAAAATAGCAAAAATGACTTTAAAAAATATCGTTCTCATTACCTAGAGTCTCCTTATTATCTTTGATATACTTATTACAATTTGAAAACTCAATGTCTGACCAGTACATCCAGTGTCTTTATTATGAAATGTTGTTTACTTTTTCAACATAATTTTTTTCATACTTGACACCAATTTCGCTCCTCTCGGTTAAATACGTTGGATATTATTAAATTTGTACATACTATTAGTTTTAAAAACGACATAAAAAACCAGTAAACATGTTAAAATGTTAATACTTTGGAAAATGAAAATAACGGTGATATATTCCCTAAAGGGTACCAGGGACTGCTACATGACAGTATATGAAGCACGTCAGATAGACAGGAAAGAATTTCACCGAGACTGTTTGTGTGCTTTATAAGGGCAACATTACAGCTACACATAGAGTTGGAGGACGGAGACAGGAGAGCCGTAGTGGACACAATGGTGGAGAGCAAATTTAGCAGCATGGTGTTATTACATATGATCATGTGCATGTGAGACAGGAAGACACTGCATGACAAAGTTCCTTAATACAATGGTATAACAACGTACAGACACGACACGTAATATAGAACAATGCACATTTTAATCAAATATTATAGTAATAACACATTGTATTGTCAGTTAATATTATCACATCATACATTCGAGTAAGGTAATGTAAGAACAGAACACTGATGTGTCAGTTAATATCGTAACAACACAATGTCTTGTCAATTAATATGATAAACAAAATTACATTCTTGTCAGTTAAAATGGAGAAAAATAAATGCAGTCATGTCACTTAATGTAGCAAATCATACAGAGGCCCATAGATACATATTAGATAGCATAGTAACAACATAAGGTCTTTTCAGTTTCATTTAGTAACAATTTTTGTGTCACTAAATTTAGTAACAACACACAGTCATGTAATTAACATATCATATACACACAGTCATGTTAATGAACATATCATATACACACAGTCATGTTAATGAACATATCATATACACACAGTCATGTTAATGAACATATCATATACACACAGTCATGTTAATGAACATATCATATACACACAGTCATGTTAATGAACATATATACACACAGTCATGTTAATGAACATATCATATACACACAGTCATGTTAATGAACATATCATATACACACAGTCATGTTAATGAACATATCATATACACACAGTCATGTTAATGAACATATCATATACACACAGTCATGTTAATGAACATATCATATACACATAGCCATGTTAATGAACATATCATATACACACAGTCATGTTAATGAACATATCATATACATACAGTCATGTTAACGAACATATCATATACACATAGCCATGGCTACCAATAACTAACATTGAACAACTAAAGCTATAAACTAAATGATTTATGATTTTTTTTTCTTTAATCATTCTTTACTTTTTTTAATGCAAACAAGACTCTGCTTCAAAATTTCCTCTTTCATCATTTATTATCCCAATATTTGAATCTGGGCTGGATCTCTTAAATGTGAGTGGAGGGCTAAAAATAAAATAAAATGTATTTATACATTATTCCCATTAATAAAGGAAATAATTTTTAATACTTAGTTTTGATCTTTTGACTTTAAAATCTAAACATCCTATATAATAAAAGGCTATGTTCTGTGCGGTCATCGATAGCGATTGGTCCCTCAAACACAAATGACTCCTACAGCCAATCATATTGAACACGTTTACGTGGACGTTCGAAACCAGTTATTTTTGGTGCAGTATTTCTTCCAAGACTTTATTTTGAGTTATGCGCGTTGGGATTTATAGTAAAAAGCTCTGTTTTTACGAGTTATTTATTTTAAATATAAAGAATAGTATTTTTGACGTGATGCACATGTAATGCCGGTCGAGACGGCTGATGGAGGGGAGTTACAACATGCCACCAAACGGTGGTGGAACATCCTTGGACGGGCTTTGTTGCTCGTATATAATAAAAGTTTATAAGTATAAGTGTTTCAATAATTATAAAGAATAATTTAAACAAAACAAACCATATAATATTGAACTGACACTTGAGAAGAGACATGTCTCACAACTACTAAATGAAGATCATTGTTTATTTCACATTCATAAGTTTAATGAGAAAATTATTTGTTGTAACTGAAAAGGCAAAATGTTAACTTATAAACTTGTTTCCTTTAAAATTCACTATTCACTACCATCCTTCTGGCCAGTACAATAAAGTACAATAAAGTACAATAAAGTACAATAAAGTACAATAAAGTACAATAAAGTACAATAAAGTACAATAAAGTACAATAAAGTACAATAAAGTACAATAAAGTACAATAAAGTACAATAAAGTACAATAAAGTACAATAAAGTACAATAAAGTACAATAAAGTACAATAAAGTACAATAAAGTACAATAAAGTACAATAAAGTACAATAAAGTACAATAAAGTACAATAAAGTACAATAAAGTACAATAAAGTACAATAAAGTACAATAAAGTACAATAAAGTACAATAAAGTACAATAAAGTACAATAAAGTACAATAAAGTACAATAAAGTACAATAAAGTACAATAAAGTACAATAAAGTACAATAAAGTACAATAAAGTACAATAAAGTACAATAAAGTACAATAAAGTACAATAAAGTACAATAAAGTACAATAAAGTACAATAAAGTACAATAAAGTACAATAAAGTACAATAAAGTACAATAAAGTACAATAAAGTACAATAAAGTACAATAAAGTACAATAAAGTACAATAAAGTACAATAAAGTACAATAAAGTACAATAAAGCACACATAACATTTTCTTAAATGCAAATATTAGGAGACATTCGCATTTAATATCAAGCGTTTAAAATAAATTTACGTTAAAACGATATTTTTCAGTACTAGTTCTTTTTCTTCATTTTATGAAGCTTTACTTTAATGAAGAGTCAATTGTATTTAAAATTTGAAATCATGTCCCATTTTTTATTTATTAATTTAGAAGACATTAACTTCTTTGCAATGTCATTGAAACTGTATTTACCGAAGTTCATTCTAAATTATTTGTAATACTTGTTTTTTTAAATTGGTTTCTTTTTAAAGTTTTGTTTCAAATTTTAATCCCTTGGAAAGTATGACAATATACTAGCTACTCACTCGACCCTCTCACCACCACCTGTTTCTTTCTCAGTAAAATCTCCTATCATCCATTGGAGAGAAGTCATAAAATCTACCATTATATCGCATTACAAAGTTAAAGGTGATTACACCTAAAATATTTTTCAAAGCCCTGGCATTTTAAATGTAAAGCAAAGCTACATAAATTTAGGTGATTGTGATGTCTGTATAGCAATGACCATAAAAAGAGGAGATAGGATTTAACTTACAGCTTGCTAAATTTAGAGAGTACGTTCATCACTGCACCGTGATCCAGATCTCCGAAATTTACAATGAACTCTAAGTGCAGACTGTCAAGTGTTTTTTCGTAGTTGGCCAGACGTTGAAGAAAGTTGTTAAACTAGAAATTTATGTTTTGTTTTACAATATTGTATATATGTACATCGAACTATTTCATTCACCCCTTGAAAATATGTTTTTCTCTTGATATATTCTAAGCGCTTC
>CALYLW010001373.1:0-145038 GCA_944989445.1 Ampullaceana balthica | reverse complement strand
GTATAGTATGGTATATGGAACTCTATGGTAAATGTTACGATATAATAATTGGAACGGTCCACGGTTTGGTATAAGATACTGTATTGTAAATTAAACGGTATGGTATATTGTACAGTATGGTATATTGTATTTTTTGGTAAAAGTTACTATGTGGTATATGGTACGGTATATGGTTTGGTATATGTTACTGTATTGTAAATGGTACGGTATGGTATATTGTACAGTATGGTATATGGTACTTTATGGTAAATATTACGGTATGGTATATGGTACGGTATATGGTTTGAAATATTTTACTGTACTGTAAATGGTACGGTATGGTATATTGTACAGTATGGTAATTGGTACTTTATGGTAAATGTGACGGTATGGTAATTGGTACGGTATATGGTTTTTTATATGTTACTGTATTGTACATGGTACGGTATGCTATATTGTACAGCATGGTATAGGGTACTTTATGGTAAATGTTACGGTATGGTACATGGTACGGTATGAGGTTTGGTATATGTTACTGTACTGCAAATGGTACGGTATGGTATATTGTAGAGTATGGTAAATGGTACTTTATGTTAAATATAACGGTAGGGTAATTGGTACGGTATATGTTTTTTATTTGTTACTGTATTGTAAATGGTACGGTGTGGTATATTGTATAGTATGGTAAATGGTACTTTATGGTAAATGTGACGGTTTGGTAATTGGTACGGTACACGGTTTGCTAATGATATTGTATTGTAAATGGTACGGTATTGTATATTGTACAGTATGGTATATGGTACTTTATGGTAAAAGGTTTCGTTATGGTATATGGTACTGTATATGGTTTGGTATATGTTACGGTATTGTAAATGGTACGGTATGGTATATTGTACAGTATGGTATATTGTACTTTATGTTAAATGTTACGGTATGGTATTTGGTACGGTATAAGGTTCGGTAAATGTTATTGTACTGTAAATGGTACGGTATGGTATATTGTACAGTATGGTATATGGTACTTTATGGTAAATGTTACGGTATGGTATATGGTACGGTATATGGTGTGGAATATTTTACTGTACTTTAAATGGTACGGTATGGTATATTGTACTGTATGGTAGATGGTATTTTATGGTACGGTATGGTACATGGTTTGATATATGTTACTGTATTGTAAATTGTACTGTATGGTTTATTGTATAGTATGGTAATTGGTAAGGTACACGGTTTGGTATATGATACTGTATTGTAAAAGGTACGGTATGGTATATTGTACAGTATGGTAATTGGTAATTTATGGTAAATGTGACGGTATGGTAATTGGTGCGGTACACGGTTTGGTATATGATGCTGTATTGTAAATGGTACGGTATGGTATATGGTACGGTATGGTATATTGTACAGTATGGTATATAGTACTTTATGTTAAATGTTACGGTATGGTAATTATCTTATATTATATTATCTGTTTACAGACGCTCCTTCTATACAGAAGATTATTGCGTCCTACGCTTATCCATGGTTTGTGTTTAGTCCTGCATTTTTATTAGAGATTTAAATGTTGATAAAGTGTTGGTTTTCCTGGATTCTTCAGGCAACCCATTCCACGCCCGAATTCCGGACGGGAAGAAGGAAAACTTGTATGTGTTTGTTCTTGCATACGGAATAAGAAAGGTGTTTTTATCCTTATGTCTATCTGAGGGTTGTATTAAGTTATCTTTGTGTTGTATTTCTAAATTAGAATTAATTGCTTTATGTATGATTACTACTTTGCTCTTGGTTCTTCTATCCTCTAGTGTTTCAAGGTTTAATGATTTAACTAATGGTGTTACTCTTGTCAGTTTCGAATATTCTCCAGTAATGAATCTGGCAGCTCTTTTTTGAATTTGTTCTAGTTTATCAATGTTTTCTTTGGTGGATGGGTCCCATACAGAAGATGCATATTCTAGTGCAGGTCTCACCAAAGTGAGGTAGCATTTTACTTTTATATCTCTATTACATTTGTTAAAGTTCCTTTTTATAAAGCCTAAGGTTTTGTTTGATTTTTTAATAACTTCATTGACATGGGGATTCCATGATAGTTTCTCATTTATTAAGACTCCTAAGTATTTTGCATCTTTGGTTTTGGGTCAGTTCTTTTCCATGAATGTAATATTTTGAATTTATTTGTTTCTTTTTCTTTGTTACTCTTAACAGTTGACACTTTTCTGGATGGAAAGACATACTCCAGTTAGTTTCCCATTTTATCAATTCATCTAAGTCTTTTTGTAAAATTTTGCTATCTTGTTCTGATTTAATTGTTCTATAGATTATACAATCATCAGCAAATAGCCTAACTTTTGTACCTGTTGAGATGTTGTTGGGTAAATCATTTATATAAATTAAAAAGAGTAAGGGACCTAGCACAGTTCCTTGTGGAACTCCTGAGTTAACCTTTATTGGTGCAGATTTAGATCCATTAATTATTACAGTTTGCTCCCTGCCCAAAAGGAAGTCTTGGATCCAGTGATGTAAGGAACCTGAGATTCCAAAGTAGTTAAGTTTTTTAAGTAAACTAAGGTGGTGAACTTTGTCAAATGCTTTTGAGAAGTCAGGTCATATTGTATCTATTTGATCATTTTTGTCCAAGCCTTTTTATAGTTCATCTATTAAACCTATTAATTGTGTTTCACATGATCTGTTTTTTCTAAAGCCGTGTTGATGTGGGCATAGGGCATTATATTTGTCAAGGTGGTTAACTATTCTATTATATATTATATATTATGTGTTCTAGTAATTTACAGGTGATACTAGTAAGTGATACAGGCCTGTAATTACCAGGGTCTGATTTATCCCCTTTCTTAAAGAGTGGACTTACATTAGCTAATTTCCAATCCTGGGGCACTTTACCCTGGTTTAGAGAGGCTTGAAAGAGAACTACAAGGATTGGGGACAGTTCATTGCTTAGTTCTTTTAATAATCTTGCAGGCAAATCATCTGGGCCAGTAGCTTTGTTTATTTTTAAGTTTTTTAGGAGTGAATGTATACCTATCTCATCTACAGTTATGTTACCTATTTCCTCCATTTTATTTAAATTTATTAAAACTTCCTTGTCGCCTGAGGCAGAAAAAGATGATGCAAAATATGTGTTAAGGATATTAGCTTTAGTTTCATTATCATTATAGGTTTTATTATTTGAGCCTTTTAGTGTGGCTATTCCTGAAGGTTCCATTTTTTTAGATTTGATAAAGGACCATAAGTTTTTATTGTTATCTTTGGTAATTACATTGTTTATATATTCATTTTGGAGGTTCCGACTAAGTTTTTGTGTCAAGTGTTTAATCTTTACGTATTTTTTGTGTATCCTATATGAATTGGTAGCTTTATATTTCTTAAATAAGTTCTCTTTTAGTTTGCATAGCTTTTTCAATCTAGAATTGCACCAGCATTTGTTAATTTTATTTGATGTTAGTTTTGTTGGAACATTCTCATCCATTATAGTTTTTAGATTTGTTTTTATATCTTTCCAAATTTCTTCTACTGTGCTATTTGTGTTAAATTTACTTAGGAAAGTTTGTTGGAAGTTAGCCGCTGATTGGTGTAGTTTTATTGAATTACATTTATTCCAAAGATAGATTATTCTTCTAGGTATCTTATTAATTTTAGTTTTTATTGTATTGGTGACCCTAACAATATCATGGTCGGACAGTCCTGGAATTATTTTATAGTCTAACAGTAGTCCTGGTCTATTTGTTAGGAATAAATCTAGTGTTTTATTTTTCCTTGTTGCTGTTTTTACTATCTGTTCTAGGTTTATGTTGTTTATAGTGTCTAGGAAGTGTTCATTAATTTCTTTGTTAGTTTGATGGTTATCAATTGTATAATTTTTCCAATTTATATCTGGAAGATTAAAGTCCCCCATCATCCATACAACTGCATTTTTATTATTCTCTTTTATGAAAGTTAATTGATACAGTATATGGTTTTTATATGTTACTGTATTGTAAATGGTACAGTATGGCATATTGTAGAGTATGGTAAATGGTACTTTATGGTAAATGTGACGGTAGGGTAATTGATGCGGTATATGTTTTTTTATTTGTTACCGTATTGTAAATGGTACGGTGTGGTATATTGTATAGTATGGTATATGGTACTCTATGGTAAATGTTACGTTATGGTACATGGTATGGTATGTGTTACTGTATTGTAAATGGTACAGTATGGTTTATTGTATAGTATGGTATATGGAACTCTATAGTAAATGTTACGGTATAGTAATTGGAACGGTCCACGGTTTGGTATATGATACTGTATTGTAAATTGTACGGTATGGTAGAATGTACAGTATGGTATATGGTGTCGGGGTATGAGAATCACTGCGAATGATTGTTGTGAGATTGTTGTGAGCCAGTGTGTGAGTCGGCTCAAGGCGTGCGTGACAAGAGTTCACTTGTGAATAAGGATGTTAATTGTATTCACCCGGTATGCAAGTTAGAGAGCCGTGTCGTGGATAAATAGTGTGTGTGAGACAGACGTGGGAAGACAGACCAGTGCAGAGGTCCATAGTCCTTGTTAGGGCTAGACATTTAGTATAGAGCGTTGGCTCTGTTATAGCTGGTGACACATCGAGGTGGCTCGAGTGTCCAGCGTATTAGGGACAGAGGGTCCATGTATGCACTGGTAGGAGTGAGTGGACATTGTTGAATGGAGTACGTCATGTACCTGAATCAGATGCTGTACATAAATTGAGGAATAATAAAGGCTTGACGTATACGTGAACAAGAGTCGAGACTTAGTCTTCTTTTATCCAGAACCCAGAACGCAACACTGGGGTCACGTCCGAGGATTTTCTGGAGGCTCTTGTGGATGGTACGTCAAGTCACAGCATCGAAGTGAGACAGCGTCGACGGTCTTTTCAACGAGACATCCAGTGTCCAGGCCGTCGGATAGTTGGTGTCCAGAGTCCTGAGTGTGTCGGTCAATGATTGCCCGACAAAAAGTTATCCACCTTATCGTTCGCCTGAGTGTGACAGTGAACGACTGCCAGACAACAAGGCATCCGCCTTACCGATCGAGTCCAGAGTCCCGAGGAGTGTGCCGGTGAACGGCTGTCCCGACAACAAGGCATCTGCCTCATCGTCGTGTCCAGAGACCGGAGTGTGTCAGTGAACGATTATCCGACAACAAGGCATCCGCCTCATCGTTGTGTCCAGAGACCGGAGGGTGTCGCTGAACGACTATCCGACTACAAGGCATCTGCCTCATCGTTGTGTCCAGAGACCGGAGTGTGTTCGTGAGAACTATTGCTGGACAATATCATTGTGCTACCAGGAGAACTGTGTTAAGTTAGCATACTATGGACATGTAATTGTGTATGTAATTCTGTAAATCCAGGCAAGTAATCTGTTAAAATTTGATAAATTATTTTTTTTTCTTCTTCTTTTATAATGACAATATAACCATTGTAAGTTATTGTAGAAGTAGAATGGAAACTAGAAGCCATAGTAAGGGTATAAACATGGACGAGAAATTAGAGTCGTTTAAAAAACAAGGGGAAAATGGGGTGTACTACTGAGTTAATAGCAGATAACACATCTAAGGATGAAAACAAGCAACTTAAGAAAAAACCCTACAGTGGAGCCACACAACAATATGACGTGGGCTCAGCTAAATACTGTTGTGAGTTGCTAAACAAAGGTGGCCCGTATGACCTCCAAAGACACAGCAGGGCAAACACGGAGCTACACAGAGACACAGTGTGGTCAAGACCAACCAGAATTAATAAGACAATGACCGACAAATACTCACTGGACAGGTTTACAGCCGGTCCGTTAAGAGTAATGTTTTTGCTGATAGTTGGAGTCCTGGGGAGATCAGTGAGTCGTTGGGGCGAAAGTGGCGCGTTCGCAGGTGTATTCAATGACACAAGGGGGACCGTGAGGGGTCAAGAAGGAAAATTCAAAGGTCAGCGTTATTATATACACTAGTGGCGGTATAGTTATACCCACGTGGGAAGTGCCGCGTAGGCATGACTTAGAACACATCAGCCTGTATAACGGAAACCAGGGTCGTTTGTTATTTAGGATTGGGGACAAACGTAATATCCCACCCCCAAATACAATGGCTATGATTTTTTTTTCAATGTTATGAAATTTTTGGCCTGTGTATTGATGTATATGAATATGATGATATTTGTTATGATGATGATGTGGGTTGTGTTAACTCTGATAAATGTTGAATTGTGAGGTTGAACTTGTGCGGTCTGGGTGACCTCATGCCATTTTTTACTATATATTGATCAGATAACCTTGTTGCCAGTAGTATACTGGGTAATTTTTTCGGACGAGTTTCGAGGTTCATGGCCATTGGGTTAATGATATGTTCTGTTGAAGATAACGTCATCAGTTTGATGATGAAGGGAATTTTGTTGATAGTTATTAGGAATATTGTTCATGATTATGATATTGATTATGCATTGACTATTTGTGATGAATGTTATGATGAATTATGTTGATTACGACTACTGTATGCACATGATTGTTATATAATTGATTGTAATGGGTTAAATACAATCAGGCTGAAATGTCTATAGTTTGGATAAGTAGTTATCCCTATAACATTATCTCATGCTGGAGCTAATCCTGGAATAAATATCTTAAGGAATTTATATGAGGAACCAGTAGAGTCAGTTGGTAAATAGAAAACAATCTAGCGTAAAAATGGTCAATTGTTGGGTAATAATATGTTGTAGTGCTATGACCAGGAGGAGTCGAAGGTTGGTTCTTTGAGAATTAAGATAATAAACGTACGAGTAGTAGGTTGGTGAAGTCAGACCTGTATGGCATGGGAGATAGGCTCCCTCTGTTATATAATTAACTACGTCCTGTGCGGCAGGAGTGATGGGCAGTTTTTGTTTATCAATTAACCAAGTTCCTGTGTGGCAGGAGCGATGGGCTGTATTTATATACATAGATGTAGAATTGTGCCTATGGAGGGATAAGAGAGCTTAATAACACAGGTGTTATTAAAAAAAGTAATTAAGTGAGCAGTGATTGCTCCGTAATATGCCACATGATGTGGACACGTTCTTATGTGCTAGAAAGTTTCTTGTGTCGTTTTTTCCAAGATTGTAAATTGTGTATTTATAGATAGATTAATTATTATTGATAATGAGATGCATTAAGACTTCACATGTATATATTATTTTTTATTGCATTGATGTATATATAGAATATGTAATCCATGTGTGGTAGTAGGACGGCTGTCCTTCTCGAATGACTTTGCGGGTTATTGGAGTCGTATACAAGTACGACCAAATTGATTTCTTTTCCTCTGTGTTGTATATACTAAATTATTTTTAAAGATATTAATTCATGATGTATTATATTAATGTATTTATAATGTGCAGTGATTCCATGCCCTGTCTTTGTTGTATTGTGAGATTCTACTCGTAAGTAGAATCTAACGGAAGAGGGGGGATATGTCAGGGTATGAGAATCACTGCGAATGATTGTTGTGAGATTGTTGTGAGCCAGTGTGTGAGTCGGCTCAAGGCGTGCGTGACAAGAGTTCACTTGTGAATAATGATGTTAATTGTATTCACCCGGTATGCAAGTTAGAGAGCCGTGTCGTGGATAAATAGTGTGTGTGAGACAGAGAGACGTATGAAGACAGACCAGTGCAGAGGTCCATAGTCCTTGTTAGGGCTAGACATTTAGTATAGAGCGTTGGCTCTGTTATAGCTGGTGACACATCGAGGTGGCTCGAGTGTCCAGCGTATTAGGGACAGAGGGTCCATGTATGCACTGTAGAGTGAGTGGACATTGTTGAATGGAGTACGTCATGTACCTGAATCAGATGCTGTACATAAATTGAGGAATAATAAAGGCTTGACGTATACGTGAACAAGAGTCGAGACTTAGTCTTCTTTTATCCAGAACCCAGAACGCAACATATGGTACTTTATGGTAAATATTACGGTATGGTAATTGGTACGGTACACGGTTTGGTATATGATACTGTATTGTAAATGGTACGGTATGGTATATGGTACGGTATGGTATATTGTACAGTATGGTATATGGTACTTTATGTTAAATGTTACGGTATGGTAATTGGTACAGTATATGGTTTTTATATGTTACTGTATTGTAAATGGTACAGTATGGCATATTGTAGAGTATGGTAGTGGAACTTTATGGTAAATGTGACGGTAGGGTAATTGGTGCGGTATATGTTTTTTTATTTGTTACTGTATTGTAAATGGTACGGTGTGGTATATTGTATAGTATGGTATAAGGTACTCTATGGTAAATGTTACGGTATGGTACATGGTTTGGTATATGTATTGTAAATGGTTTATGGTATATTGTACAGTATGGTATATGGTACATTATGGTAAATTTTACGGTATGTTATATGGTACGGTATAAGGTTTGGTATATGTTACAGTACTGTAAATGGTACGGTATGGTATATTGTACAGTATGGTATATTGTACTTTATGGTAAATGTTATGGTATGGTAATACGTACGGTATATGGTTTTTTATATGTTACTGTATTGTAAATGGTACTGTATGATATATTGTATAGTATGGTACATGGTACTCTATGGTAAATATTACGGTATGGTAATTGGTACGGTACACGGTTTGGTATATGATACTGTATTTGTAAATGGTACGGTATGGTATATTGTACAGTATGGTATATTGTACTTTATGTTAAATGTTACGGTATGGTAATTGATACAGTATATGTTTTTATATTTTACTGCATTGTAAATGGTACAGTATGGCATATTGTAGAGTATGGTAAATGGTACTTTATGGTAAATGTGACGGTAGGGTAATTGGTGCGGTATATGTTTTTTTTATTTGTTACTGTATTGTAAATGGTACGGTGTGGTATATTGTATAGTATGGTATATGGTACTCTATGGTAAATGTTACGGTATGGTACATTGTTTAGTATATGTTACTGTATTGTAAATGGTACGGTATGGTTTATTGTATAGTATGGTATATGGAACTCTATGGTAAATGTTACGGTATGGTAATTGGAACGGTCCACGGTTTGGTATATGATACTGTATTGTAAATGGTACGGTATGGTATATTGTACATTATAATATATGGTACTTTATGGTAAATGTTACGGTATGGTATATGTTACGGTATATGGTTTGCAATATTTAACTGTACTGTAAATGGTACGGTATGGTATATTGTACAGTATGGTAAATGGTACTTTATGGTAAAAGTTATGGTATGGTAATTCGTACGGTATATGGTTTGGTATATGTTACTGTATTGTAAATGATACGGTATGGTATATTGTACAGTATGGTAATTGGTACTTTATGGTAAATGTGACGGTTTGGTAATTGCTACGGTACACGGTTTGTTAAATGATACTGTATTGTAAATGGTACGGTATTGTATATTGTACAGTATGGTATATGGTACTTTATGGTAAATGGTTTCGGTATGGTATATGGTACTGTTTATGGTTTGATATATGTTACGGTAGTGTAAATGGTACGTTATGGTATATTGTACAGTATGGTATAATGTACTTTATGGTAAATGTTACGGTATGGTATTTGGTACGGTATAAGGTTTGGTATATGTTATTGTACTGTAAATGGTACGGTATGGTATATTGTAGAGTATGGTAAATGGTACTTTATGGTAAATGTGACGGTAGGGTAATTGGTACGGTATATGTTTTTTTATTTGTTACTGTATTGTAAATTGTACGGTGTGGTATATTGTATAGTATGGTATATGGAACTCTATGGTAAATGTTACGATATGGTAATTGGAACGGTCCACGGTTTGGTATATGATACTGTATTGTAAATGATACGGTATGGTATATTGTACAGTATGGTAATTGGTACTTTATGGTAAATGTGACGGTATGGTAATTGGTACGGTATATGGTTTTTTATATGTTACTGTATTGTACATGGTACGGTATGCTATATTGTACAGCATGGTATAGGGTACTTTATGGTAAATGTTACGGTATGGTACATGGTACGGTATGAGGTTTGGTATATGTTACTGTACTGTAAATGGTACGGTATGGTATATTGTAGAGTATCGTAAATGGTACTTTATGTTAAATGTAACAGTAGGGTAATTGGTACGGTATATGTTTTTTATTTGTTACTGTATTGTAAATGGTACGGTGTGGTATATTGTATAGTATGGTATATGGTACTTTATGGTAAATGTTATGGTATGGTAATTCGTACGGTATATGGTTTGGTATATGTTACTGTATTGTAAATGATTCGGTATGGTATATTGTACAATATTGTATATGGTACTCTGTGGTGAATGTTACGGTATGGTATATGGTACGCTATATGTTTTAGTATAATTTACTGTATTGTAAATGGTACGGTATGGTATATTGTACAGTATGGTTTATGGTACTTTATGGTTAATGTTACGGTATGGTATATGGTACGGTATATGGTTTGGAATATTTTACTGTACTGTAAATGGTACGGTATGGTATATTATACAATATGGTATATGGTACTTTATGGTAAATGTTATGGTATGGTAATTCGTAAGGTATATGGTTTTTTTATATGTTACTGTATTGTAAATGGTACGGTATGGTATATTGTATAGTATGGTATATGGTACTCTATGGTAAATATTACGGTATGGTAATTGGTACGGTACAAACTACAAATTCTGGGACTAAGTGAAGTACGGTGGAACACATTTGGAGAAACTAGACTTCAATCAGGTGAAATCCTGCTCTTCTCTGGAAAAGAAAATGAAGAAGACACTCATGAAAATGGAGTAGCACTCCTATTGAACAAAGACGCATTTAAGAGCCTCCTTGAATGGGAGCCAATTTCAGATAGAATAATCAGAGCAAAATTTCTTTCCAGGTTCAAAAATGTCTATATCATTATGTGCTATGCTCCAACCAACCTTGCACCTGAGGAAGATAAAGTTGAATTCTATGAACAACTTCAAAGTATAATGGATAAAATACCGAAAAGAGACATACTGGTCGTCATGGGCGATATGAATGCTACGGTAGGGTATATGGTACGGTATAAGGATTGGTATATGTTACTGTACTGTAAATGGTACGGTATAGTATATTGTACAATATGGTATATGGTACTTTATGGGAAATGTTACGGTATGGTATATGGTACGGTATATGGTTTGAATATTTTACTGTACAGTAAATGGTACGGTATGGTATATTGTACAGTATGGTATATGGTACTTTATGGTAAATGTTATGGTATGGTAATTGGTACGGTATATGATTTGGTATATGTTACAGTATTGTAACTAGTACGGTATGGTATATTGTACAGTATGGTACATGGTACTGTATTGTAAATGTGACGGTATGGTAATTGGTACGGTATATCGTTTGGTATATGTAACTGTATTGTAAATGGTACGGTATGGTATTTTGTGCAGTATGGTATTTCTTAACGTATGGTAAATGAAACGGTATGGTAATTGGTACGGTATATTGTTTGGTAAATGTTAATGTAATGTAAATGGTACGGTATTGGTTTTTGATAATGTAAAATGTATAAATGTACCATACTGTACTATATACCATACCGTACCATTTACCATACCAAACTATATACCATACCTTACCCATATATCATACCGCACGTTAAACTTTACTGTACCATATTCCATACAGTACCATATACCAAATATCATACATTACCAATTACCATACTGTACAATATACCATACCGTACCATATATCATAAAGTACCATATACCATACCGTACCATATTCCATACCGTACCAAATTTCTTACAGTACCATATACCAAATATCATACAATACCAAATACCATACCGTACCATTTACCAAACCGAGCCATTTGCCTTACCTTACCATATATCATACCGTAGAAAATACCATACAATACCAATTACCATACGGTACAATATACCATACCATACCATATACTATACCGTACCATATTCCATATAGTACCGCATAACAAATACATACAATACCATTAACCCTACTGTACCATATACTATACCGTACCTTTTAAGATACCGTACCATTTTGAATACAGTACCATATACCATCTATCATACAATACCAATTACCATACTGTACAATGTACTATACTGTACTATAGACTATACCGTACCATATCCTCAGTACCATATATAAAACATCATACAATACCAATTATCATACTGCACAATATACCATAGCGTACTATATACCATACCGTACCATTTACCATACCGTATCATATATCATACCGTACCATTTACCATACCAAACTATATACCATACCGTACCATATTCCATACAGTACCATATAACATATACCATACGAAACTAATAACCATACGGCACCTTATACTATACCGTATGATTTACCATACCGTACCATATTCCTTACAGTACCGTATACCAAATACCATATAATGCCAATTACCATATTGTACAATATACCATACCGCACCATAAACCATAAACGTACCATATACCATACCATACCATATTCCATGCATTTCCAAATACCAAATATCATACAATACCAATTACCACAATACCGTACTTTATACCATACCGTACCATTTACCATACCGAACCATATATCATACCGTACCATAATCTATACAGTAACATATACCATATACCCTACAATACCAATTACCACACCAGTGCAAGACACCATAGCGTAACATATACCTTACCGTACCATATACCATACTTACCATTTACCATACCGTACCATATTTATACAGTACCATATACCAAATACCATACAATACCAATTACCATAATGCACAATGCACCATACCGTACTATATACCAGTGGTCCGCGGAGATGTGCCTGGTGATCTGCGAGCAAAGGAATTTTTTTTTACTGTGGTGTATATCTCTAGGCATTGTGCGTCTTTCAACTCTTTCAATACACATGATGGAAAAGCTTGTTACCCGTTTTGGGCGGCACCACGTCCAAATAACATCAATGTTACATAGCGCAGAGCGGACAACCGCCCTGGATAAAAGATAAACCCGTGAAGTATTTTGAAAGGAAGAAACCGGAACATGAAGAACAAACGATATTTATTAGGGCCACCACATCAGTAAATGAGAACGCACTGATAACTTTAAATTTGGTGGCTAAAGGCATTGCTAAGGCTAAAACGCCTTTCACTATCGGTGAAGAATTAATCTTGCCCTCTGCTAAAGACATTTGCCGTGAAGGATAGGCTGCTGTTAAAAATAAAGCACATGTGTCATTGTCGGCTACCACTGTACTAGGCGCATTGAAGAAATAGCCGAAGATATTGAGATGCAATTGTTGGAGAGGATTAATTCATCATCGTGGTACCCACTCCAGGTTGACGAATCTACAGACATCGACAACAAGGCAATACTTATTTTTTGTGTGAGATATATTTATCATGGGATGTACATGAGGATATTTGTTATGCGCTCTATATTTGTTAACCAACACCACGGGAGCTGAACTGTTCGAGTCATTGGATGGTTCTATGTCAGGACACCTAAAATGGTCTTGTGTGGCGGCATCTGCACAGATGGAGCTGCTGCCATGACCGAAAGACTCTCTGATTTAACAGATCGGATTAAGGAGGTTGCACCTGAGTGTGAATCTACGCATTGTATCATTCACAGGGAAATGTTGGCAAGCCGAAAAATGTCACAGTGTATTGATTGATGTCGTTAAAATTATTCACCTATTAATCACATCAAGGCACACGCCCTTAACACACGCCTGTTTGAGCAGCTTTGTGAGGAGATGGACGCAGAGCACAGATGCCTTTTTTGTACACAGAAATAAGATGTTTGTACAGAGGAAAATCGCTAAACAGAGTATATGAATTACGAGAGTCATTGCAAAGATTTCTCTCAGAAAAGAAGTCACCGCTGGCAGCACATTTCAGTGACAAGGTATGGGTCACAAAACTTGCTTACCTGTGGGACATATTCAGCCAGCTCAATGAACTCAATCTGACTTTTCAGGGGAAAATGACAACTGTTTTCAAGTTGGCTTACAGAGTAGCTGCATTTAAAGCCAAACTGGAGTTGTGAGAACGGCGATTGAACAAAGGCATTTTGGATATGTTTCAAACATTAGCGGGGATTATAGGCGAGACTGAGCCTGAACACTCTTTGTCACAGTTGGTGCACGATCACCTGTCTGCTTTTAAAAGAGTTTGAGTGATACTTCCCAACCACAAAAGACCCAAAAACTGGTAGGGACTGGATTCGTGAGCAATTTGTCAACAAACCAGGCGAATCTTGCCTGACTGTGCAAGAAGAAGCGGAACTGCTCGAGATTGCAAATGACTGTGGCCTTAAAACTACGTTAGAGAAAACAACTCTTTCAGTCTTCTAGATTAAAGTCATGGGTTTATCCTGAGTTTGCCACCAAAGCAATTAAATCCCTATTGTCATCTCCGACATCATATCTGTGTGAAGCGGGGTTTTCTGCAGTGAAAGTAACGAAGACAAAACAACGGAATAAAATGGACATAAGCAGCACACTTTGGGTGTTATTGTCTCTCATTACTCCCAGATGGAACCGTCTCGTTGCAGAAAAACAAGCTCAGGTTTGTCATTGATTTAACATTATATTAAATTAAAATAGTAAATAATGTTTTATTCACTTTTTGTGTAACTGTATTTTATTTTGAAGGCATGTTTAAGTACAGTTAAATTAAAACTATAAACTTAAAACAATATTAAATACCTGTATAAACAATCAATGCAGCCGCAAACCCTACCCCTCCCCACATCCCCAACCCACCCATAACCCCTCCACCCCCAGGTTAGTGGGCCGCGGTAAAATTATCAAACTTTTAGTGGTCCGCGGCGTTAAAAAGGTTGGGGACCACTGCTATACAACATACCGTATCATTTACCATACAGTAACATATACCATATACCATACAATACCAATTACCATACAGTGCAAGATACCATAGCGTAATATATACCATACCGTACCATTTGTATGGCATATGTCCGTCTACGAAAGACGATAGATTTATCTTTATTATTTGCAGCTCTTGGTGTGGCTGATGAGAACAATCCTTGAGTGGCAATCTCCTCTGCATGGCACACACACGAAAGCAGTAGGGCAGTGTTGCCTGGCCTTTCTCCTCGCTCTTTTCCCGACTGCTTCTGTCCTATTTTGCTCCTCTGCTCTTAGTGATCCTTCTTTCACTATAGGCCGCCACATGGACATATCCTCTGCCAGGTTTTCCCAGTTTTGTATATCAATGTTGACTTCTTTCATGTCTCTCTTGCACATCTGAGACATGGCCGACCAACCGACCTTTTCCCTGTCGCCAGCTCGCTGTAAATCACATCCTTGGGTATGCGACCAGTTTGCATCCTTTTGACGTGTTCAAGCCAACGGAGACGTCTTTGGCTTAATATTGCTGCAATACTACTCATGCTTGCTTGAGCCAGGACCTCTGTGTTGGGGACTTTCTCTTGCCATTTGATGTCCAAGATGCGGTGCAGGCATTTGAGGTGGAAGCTATTGAGCCTTCTTTCATGCCTGGTATAAGTGGTCCAAGACTCGCATACATAGAGGAGTGTGCTCAGTACGCAGGCCTGGTATACCTGCAGTTTAGTCCTTGCTGTGAGTTTGCATTGGACCAGACTCTTTTGTACAGTCTAGCCATAACAGTTGCTGCCTTCCCTATCCTACTACTTGTCTCATCTTCCAGTGAGAGGGTGCTCGAGATGTTTGATCCCAGATAAGTAAAACTGTCAACAGCTTCCAGGTTGCAGTCGTCAATGGTGATAGTCGGGAGATAAGCAGCATCCTGTGCCATAATGTTGGTTTTCTTTATACTTATGGTCAGGCCAAACTCTTTGCAGGCAGCGGAGAAGCTGGACACAAAGTTCTGCAGGCCGTCTGCTGTGTGGGATATTAAGGCGGCATCGTCTGCAAATAAGAGCTCCCGCAGCAAAATCTTCCTAATTTTGGTCTTGGATCTAAGTCCAGCAATATTGAATAATCTCCCATCATACCATACCATATTCCACACCTTACCATTTACCTTAACGTACCATATTCCATACAGTACCATATACCAAATACCATACAATACCAACTACCATACTGTACAATATACTATAACGTACCATATACCATACCGTACCATATTCCATACAGTACCATATACCAAATACCATACTGTACAATAAAACATTCCGTACCATTTACCATGTCGTGCCATTTACCATAGCGTACCATATTCCATACAGTACCATATACCAAATACCATACAATACTAATTACCATAATGTACAATATACTATACCGTACCATATACCATACCGTACCATATTCCACACATTACCATATACCAAATAACATACAATACCAATTACCATACCGTTCCATTTACCATATCGTTCATTTTATCATACAACACCATTTACCATACCGTACCATATACCATACCTTACCTTAAAACATACAGTACCATATACCATATACCGTACAATACCATTACCATACTGTACAATATACCATACCGTACCATTTACCATATCTTACCATATTCCATACAGTACCATATAACATATACCATACGAAACAAATTACCATACTGTACCATATACTATACCGTACCATATACCAAACCTTACCATTTACCATAATGTAACATATTCCATACAGTAACATATACCATATACCATACAATACCAATTACCACACAGTGCAAGATACCATAGCGTTATATATACCATACCGCAACATATATCATATCTTACCATTTACCATAGCGTACCATATTCCATACAGTCCAATATACAAAATACCATACAATACCAATTACCATAATGTACAATATACCATACCGTACCATATACCATACATTACCATATACCAAATAACATACAATACCAATAACCATATTGAACAATATACCATACCGTACCATTTAACTTACCGTACCATTTGCCATAACTTACCATTTACCATACCGTACCATATTCCATACAGTACCATATACCATACAATACCAATTAACATATTGTACAATATACCATAACGTACCATATCGTACCATTTTCCATACAGTACCATGTACCATACAATACCATATACCTTTCTGTACAAAATTCCATACTCTACAATATACCGTATCGTACCATATACCAGACAGTGCAATATACCAAAACCGCGCTATTTACCAAAGCCGCGCCATATACCTCACCGTACCATATATCACAAATTGCCATATACCACACCGCATAGTTTACCTGCAATATACCACACTGCGCCTTATACCACACCGATCCTTATGACACACCGTGCTTTATACCACACCGTGCCATATTTCATACGATGCCACATATCACATGTTTCCATATACCACCCCGTTCCATATACCACACCGTGCCATATACCACACCGTGCCATATACGACACCGTGCCTATACCAAATGTCCATATACCATTCCGCGCAATAAACCTCACTCTCATATATATCACACCATTCTACACAGTACCATATAACACAACATTCCATATACCAAATCGCACCATATACCACACCGCGCCTATACCACAGGGTGCCATATACCATACTGTGCATATACCACATCGCGTCACATACAAATGCGTGCAATAAACCATACAGTGCCATATATCACACAGGGAAAAATACCACACCGTGCCATATACCACACCGCACCATATACCACACCTTGCCATATACCACATGGCTCTTTATACCACACAGTGCCATATACCACACCTTGCCATATACCACAACATGCAATGTAGTACACCGTTCCATATACCGCATTGCTCCATATACGGTGGGGTATGTACATATTACAAAGTTGCAGACAGCAAGAGCCCAGATTCAGATGGAGGGGATTACTGTAATGCTAATGTTTCAAGGTGGACTACTGAATTTTGAAATTGGTCGGAGCTCATTCATCGTGACGCCTCTGGATTAGATCCCCGGTTGACAACATCCTAAGTTACGTTATCAAATGATTCAGCTTTATGTGCTTGTGTTGTGTTTTCTCTCGATACAGTGGGCCCCAATCACTAGGGCTTGGATCAAATGGTACCGGGCAGTCGTTCCAAAGACTTTCCTTGGATTATTTTTTAAATAAAAAAACTGAAACTGAAAAAAAAATCGCCATATTTGTGGGCTAACCATATTAGAAAAGGCTATTAAATATCGATTACAAATTGATCTTTAAAATTTCTAAGAACTTCTGGAAGAGACTGCCTTATCGATGCACTCTACAGATACCGACAAAAAATGTTTATTTGCGTTATCTTTATCATGGGGATTTGTGCAATGTTTTGGCCATCACTGTAAGGACAAGTAAAATGATCCCTTTGAGTCGTAATCTAAGCCCTGGAATATGCCAGCAAGCTGAAAAAATGCCTATTTAAGTTATATACCATGAGCAGATTCATGGAAAATTGCTGTATTTTAAAAGAGATTTACTCAGCAAACACGACCACTAGCATCACATGGCTTAACTAATGAAAACAATCTTTCCATTCAAATATAATAATTTTGGTTTATATAAAAAACTTACAATTTGAAATAATTTGTGTGGAAACATTTTGTGGGGTTTAAATAATAATTATTTATTTTACGCAGTACCCCAGCAAACAGCCCTTCAAATATATTTTTAAATTTTTTTAAAATGCATTCGATTCAAAACAGCTATTTCACAATTACAAAAAACATTTAATTATAGTGTATACAACATAAGCTACATTTAACGTTTCATGGTTAGTTTGGAAAAAGTTTGAAGGGATCTGCGAATGGATGTGTGATGATCATGTATTTTATTTTGAATTTTGAACTTTTTAGATTATTTTTTTTGACTAACCCTGAAAGAAGAGAATATATGTTGTTTAAAACAATGAGTCTAAACAAAAATCAAAATTTATAAAAATTAATTGGAACAAATATATTTATGAGTATTAGGGGCCATCCATAAATGACGTCACGCGCCTGGGAGGAAGGGGGGGGGTCACACTTTTGTGACGAGGGGGAAGGAGGGGAGTTGAAGAAATGTGACGTCACATCAAAAGGGCAACTTTAAATAAAAGTTCCACTAAAATATTTGGTCGCTTACAATTTATTTAATGCCTTTTTTAAAAAAATATTTTAAAAAAAATTTATATCAGTGCTTCTTAATGTGCTGGTCGCTAGGCCATCAGACGCTGGTTAGCGTGAGCTATCAAGACACGAAAATTAATCTAATTATAATCCTTAATTTTGAGAACCTACAAGATAACGTATGAAATTGTTACCCTGCGTCGTTTGATGTTGACATCAAAGCATTTGTGATGTAACCGCAGCTCCGTTTGGTTCTCTCACCGCAGGAGTCGGCGAACATTTTTGCCCGTTCACCCAAAATATTCAAGTTTGTGTCCCCAACTCCCAGACTCTAAGTCCTGCTCACATGACTCGGGGATTGGGGGGAGCGTCGATAGCGAAAATGCAACTGGTGAATTTTACAAGCATGACACTGATCTGAATATGATTATGTGTAGATATTTTAAGTCAAAAACGACACGGAATATCCTTTTTCTTTAAAAAGTGGGGGGGATCTATTTGATAGAATTATAAACGTTTTAAGTTTGATATAATTGTTCGATTGGTTTTTGGTCAAACGCCCCTGGCCATTCTAGATATAATGAGAAATGAGCCCATGTAAAATAAGTCAAGTATTCATTAACTTTATTATATTGAATGCATCAAGTTCTTGACATCGCAATTCGAGAGGAGCACAAGACAACTTTTCTTCTTAGCTCAGCTTTTAAGACATTAATTTTAAATATCACAGAAAGGATACTTGATACAGTCAAGTCATGTTGATTTAGATTATTGACATTTATGTCAATATAAATGAAAGTACGGTGGATTTAGGTGTCTTCGTAGGTGAGAAATCTACATAGTTGTCAAATTTAGCATTTTCTGGAAGGAACCGGAAGGAACTCGGTTCAATAATGGGCATATGTTCCAAGCGTACACATAACGTATTTAATATATCTAGTGGATTGTAGTGGATGTTATATGTCCCAAATGAGTCTGCATTACCCCCAAGAATTCCCATTTTGACCCCAGATGAGCTAATTTATCCCTGTTCGCCGACCTCTTTCTTACGGGATGCCCGTCAGTCTATTGAGGGATTTTTAAAAAATACATTTTACAAATATTAATTTTAAATATTTTTTTTTCTCAACAAAGACGTTAACCGTGTGATGATTAATAGTCAATGTTTAATTTGTATGCATTAAAATAAAATATAATTTAAGGATGTTAATACAGTTCGTTTTCTGAAGGCCGGTTAAACGTTTTTAAAAAACGCTTCACGTGGGTTACGATATTACAACGAAGACCTTCACTTAATAAATAGTAAATACTTAAATGACAATTAAAGTGATTTGAAACACACTTATTTTCAAATAGAAAATACGGTGTTTTGTGGTCAAAGCTTCGTGACGTATTTTTAGAGGGGGGGGGGTAAAAAAAATCGGCCATAATCGCGTGACGTCATTTATGGACGGCCCCTTATGCACATTTAGTTCAAATCAGTTTTTTGTTAATCTCTGTATGGATACAAAAAAATTCATGTTTTATTAGTTAAAACAAAAATATGTCAATAATGTCCAGTATATAAGCAAATCCTCATGTTTGAAGGTTATAAAAACTGGTTAACGTGAAGTGCTTGACGATCCAGACATTTAGACATTGTTGATTTTCACCACTTTCATCTGTGCCCTTCTTACTTGTTAGTTCTTCTTTTTTAGTACTGAAATAAAATAAAATACAAATTTTATGACATATTTTTTAAAGAAATAATAAATACCACATTTAGATCAAAATCTTTAGAAATATTCTTTTTTATATTATTGAACACATTTAATATAAAGTAAAAAATTCATATTGTTAAAAGGTTTTTTTTCATGCTCATAGTTTATAAATTAAGTGCAATTCATATATATATATATATATATATATATAATATATATATATATATATATATATATATATATATATAAATATATGAAAAAGCTTTATGCATAACTACAATAATATTATAATAGATTAAAACCTCAATATTGTTAACGTCAAAGATTCAATATAAGAATAAATTATCAATATACAACCTTGTTTACAGAGGACTACTTTAAATTCTTTGTCTTAGAATAAATTAAGATAAAACAAGTAAGAATTTTCTCTAGTAAACATGTGATAGCAATAGTAAGTCGAACCCACTTACCTCAAGCTCGGTTAGCTCGACCATCCCCACTAACTCGACGTTTTTTTATTATTTAGCCAAATTCTCTCTTTGTCTTAGCATTTTTACATCGGCTAATTCGATGTTTGTAAGTCGCCGAAACCTAGTACCTCGAGCACAAAAGAGGGCCAAATTTGCAACTTAACTTGGTTAGCTCGATCCCCATGACCAATCGCCAGCTTTTGAAAATGTTAGCTATGATTTTTTTATAACCAAGGGAAGGGACCAATTTTCTGCCTCACCAGGGTCTGCTGGTGGCGTCACAGCCCGCTTGCTCAGCGCTGTTACTTCTGGTACTATGCTTCGGTAACTAAGCGAATACATTTTTTTAAAAAAATCAGTCACTAGCGAACTCCACAAACAGTCTATATTTATAGACCAGAATATTATTATTATTAAGAAAACGCTTTGATTTTGATGTCACGTTCACTCGCGTGTTGGCTCTGGTATTCTGCCGTAACACAACATAAAATTAACTCCGGGTAATAAGCTAATATACCGACTAAGTCCTGATAAAACGGAGTAAACAGTCATAATAAGATGGAATTTATTTAAATACCATATTATGTTTCACTCGTCAACTTGCCAGAATTATTGAATTCGCCGCGCACACGACGATCACCCCCCCCCCAATAGGGTGGGGTTTAGGTGGGGTTGAGCTACACTGGCCATTTACCAAGGCACGCTCTGACTCAATTTAAAAAGAAAAATGTTCCTTCCCCCCAACCCACTGTAGATGTATAACAGTGGGGGAGGGGAGGGAAGGTGTCTATTCTCGCGGTCTTGTATTGGTATGTCAAAGCAAGAGGCTTCCTTTTATATAAACATCAAAGACCTGTCTAGCCTTCTAGCCTTCCCCCCCCACCCTCATTATCCCTAACTAGAAAACTCGGTAACTTGTCCCCCCCCCCGGTCCCTTTGAATTCACTTAGAGCGCTGTAGTAATAACCGTGACCTTTAACCGTACAGTGCCTCGACAACTAAGCAAATTAATTATTTTTTTTAAAAAAGCATTCATTAGCCGTAGACGAAGTAGACTAAAAGTGATGACGTGTATATTATTTAGTAATATTTAGATACCGGAATAGGGAGAAAGCGATTTGAAGTCACCGTCGCTAACACAACAAAAACGAACTCCGGGGTAAAAAGCTATTACGGGCTTATTGAAGTTGCAGCTGAATAAATTATTTAAATTCCGAAGACTTAAAACTTAAATAAATAAGCCTAAACATTTTTAAAGATGAGTGTAAGCGGTCGTTCGATAGTTGTAACTATGGTAAACACTAGTCCTAGCGTAATTGTAGTCAATTATTAACAAATTGAAACAATATTTGCGACTTTCTTCCACATGCGCAGAACGATGCGCGAAGTAAAGTACCTACAAATATATTTAAAATATATTTTTGAATATTGATTGTTTTCAAAAATATTTTTTGAATATTGATTGTTTTCCTTGGTCCTTATACAAATAAATGCCTTGGTATTTATTAGTAATAAACTTACACTAAGATTATGACTTTAATTATAATTACATCATTAGTATAAGTAGTAAATAGCATGAAATAATAAAGTTCAAGGACGAACGAGCAAATGAACAAAAACTAGAGCCTCAGTCTCAGTCAGAGCCGAGTCACTAATTCATTTACATAAATCATACTCGCAAGGACGTTCCATTTCGCATAATATAATATATAACATAATTTAACATTATATTGATATTTCTTATATTCCGATACGATTCTGATTAATCGTCCCATCACTAATTAACGCACAACACGTATATAAAGAAATTTCAAGCGCATGTTAATATTTTGCCGCCATATTGGTTTTCGATTTAACTCGATCATCGGTTATCTCGATGCCATTTTCATACCCCAACGCCGTCGACTTAATCGGTTTCGATTGTACATATTATTTCAATTATATCACTGAGGCAATTTAAGCTGTACCATTATGACGGAATGGCGAATGAATGCCTATTAAAATACATTTTATATTCATTTTAAAGTTTAACAGGCTTTAAGTTAAATAAACTAAAGTAATCACTAGAGCTAATTTAAAAATTACCAGCTAATTAACTTAGTAAAAAAAATATTGATCAAATACAAAAATAAATCAGTGAATGAACGTTGAGAGCCTATCTTATCGTGAGAGAAGCGGTGATTTGGACAGTAAATTATAATTTGCGGTTGGGAGTTCTTATTTGAATACTTAATGAAAGATTTGAGACAAGAAGCAGCAAAATAGAAAACTCTTAAAGCTAAATCATGGGACTGACTTCGTCGACGTGTTCCAATCTTTCTGGAGCAAAATTCTATTGTCAATGGGAAGATTTTCTAAAACATATCTTGAACAGCAGACAGTATAAATTTAATTATTTTT
This sequence comes from Ampullaceana balthica, assembly GCA_944989445.1. Classification (NCBI taxonomy): domain Eukaryota; kingdom Metazoa; phylum Mollusca; class Gastropoda; family Lymnaeidae; genus Ampullaceana; species Ampullaceana balthica. The sequence goes on along the minus strand of CALYLW010001373.1, from coordinate 121,357 downwards.
TTTAAATAGTGTAAATTTGTTTTTATATGTTTGCATTACTCTCAATTACAAAGGAGGTCTTTCAATGCAACATTGTAGCTTTTCCATCACTGAATCAAATCATATGTATTTCGCTACTCTTTAGTTAATGAATTGTTTTGAACTCCTCGAATATGTTTGACAAACTTGTTTGAGAATTTTTATATTTGCTATTTGGAATGTGAAGTATTTGGAATTTGAAGGCATACAGTGTAAAAGCTAAAATTATTTGCCTCCAATATGTGTCCCATTAATTTTCAAACAAAACCTGGATTCGAGAGTACAAAGGTGAATGTCCAATCCGAATAACGTGCTGCACTAGTTTCTCGAAATACGGCATTCATTTAATACAATCAGCTGCAGACATGGGCAATGCCAAATCCATGTACGAAAAAATTTTTAAAAAAGCAATTGGCCATTTGACGTCCATATTTGCCGCCCTAAAGTCCAAAAATTGAGAAATTATACGAGGCCAGGCAGAACAGCTAAAACGGTGGTTTGAGCATTATCTGGAAATGTATTCAACAGTTACCACAGTCTCCAGCACCGGTCTAGATGACATCCGCGATATGCCACTCATGGAAGAACTTGATGTCGTGCCCACACAGGAAGAGCTGAGCAAAGCAATTGACAGCCTAGCTTGTGGAAAAGCCCCTGGGAATGATGGAATACCACAAGAAGCTCCATAGAGTGGCAAGACAGCTTTACCCCTACCATTGCACGAGCTTCTGTCCCTCTGATGGCAATAGGACCATAAGACCTAAATGATGCAATTATAGTGACACTTAATAAAAAAGGGCGATAGAATGCAGTTCGATGGAGCTACGCTAGAAGCCTTTCCAGTCAGCAGCGTATTTAAACAAGGTTGTGTACTTGCACCAACACCGTTCGCAATATTCCTCTCTGTACTGCTGCGATACGCATTCAAGTATAGCAGTGATGGAATTTGGTACAACACCAGAGCTGATGTAGGACTTTTCAACACTACTCGCCTCCGAGCCAAGACCAAAACGACAGATGTCCTAATTCGTGAGCTACTCTTTGCGGATGATGCGGCATTAACAGCACACACAGAAACTGGTTTGCAACAACTCGTGTCAAGCTTCTCCAATGCCTGAAAAGAATGTTAGTCTGAAAATGAGCTTGATAAAGACAAACATCATGGCCCAAGACACACAATCTCCTGCTACCATCAAAATCGTCAATGAAAACTTGGAGGCTGTGGACAGCTTCACCGAAGAAGCACTTTACTGATGGCGATTTCGTAAAAGAATGCTTGATGAAAATTGTTGAAAATATATGTCCCGATCAAAAGCAGGTGTTTGCCACTGTCTGAAATACACAATACCTTGTAGTAGGTTTTTTATGAGTGATAGTACTACAAACATATGTGTTAACAACTGTTTTTCTTTGTTAGTTTTTTTGCATACTATTAAACATACCAGGGGTCAGTGGAGGAGGATCGGGGGCCTGGAGCAGATGTGGGTTTGTGCCTAGGGCACCAAGATGGCTTAATCTGGCCCTGGATGCATCTGATACTGCCCAACTTCTTCTTATTCTTAAGAAAAAATATCTGGAATTATTACTAATGGCGCTCCTGCTATGATTGGTAAGCATAGTGGACTAGCAACACTTATCTGTAGCAAAGTCAGCGAAGAGAATGGCAAAGCTTTTAAACTCCATGCACTGTATCATTCATCAACATGTTATTTGCGCCAAACATCTTAGATGTGATCATGTCATTAAGGCAGTGATAAAATCTAAATCTATTCGCTCTAACTCCACGTTTCACAACCCGTTTGAGCAGTTTCTTCTTGACATCCAGGGAGAATAAGGAGATGTTGTGTATCACAATGATATAAGATTGCACAGTCGGGGGACAGCACTTAGGCGCTTTCCCGCACTTAGAAAAGAAATTGGGCAATTCATGGAAGATAAGGAATAACCAATTCCAGAAATATCTGATACTGCTTGGCTGGCAATTTTAGCATTTTTAGTTGATATGAAAAGACATCTAAACGTTATTAACACAAATTTTCAAGTGCACAATGCAGTGGTAAGCCAAATATATAAACATATCAAAGTCTTTGGGAACAAGCTGCACCTTTTTTCAAGGCCATTGTCTCAAATGCAGCCTAATACTCCACATTTTCCCTCTCTACATGAAATCATGACAAGATTTCCAGAAAGAAGCTTCAATGAGCAAATGCAGAGGTATGTTGCAGAAATCACATTAATGGCTGATGAATTTCCAGAATTTGCAACTGTTGAAAAGTAAAAAATATTTTTTTCTTCGCCTTTCTCTATTGACCCTGCTAATGCTAGAGGCAATCTGCAGCTGGAATTCATTGAGTATCAAAGTGATGCTGAATGTTGCAGCAGAGAACAACATCTTTATCTCATTGAATATTACCATCAGTTGGATAAAGATAGATTCCAAGAGATTCGAACATTTGCGAAGAAAATACTGAGCTCTACATACTTTTATCAAGAATCGTGTGAGGACAAGATTAAATGACTCTTACATGCGTGATATCATAACAGTGAAAAGCCATTCATTGAGCCTGACCTCACCTATTTGCTCCATTCAAGATCTCAGCTTCACCCTTCACATAAAAATGTTGCAATAAAAACTCAAGATAGGCCATTTTTGTTTATTATTTTAATCCGGCCCCGGAATATATTTACTTCCAGGAATATGGCCGCCATTCAAAAAGTTTGGACGCCCCTGATTTGTCGTTCGTCCGTCGAGTCGACGAGGACCACTCTAGTCATCCCTTGCTGGGACTGGTTCTGTCTATGCGTGCGCAGATGGCCGACGAGGCCGATCCTGGCATAGAATGTTCGGGAACAGAAGGGATATGGGACGAGTGGGACGTCTCTAGGAGGGTTTACAGCACGGGCCTTTCGGGTTTGAGACTTCTTTACTGCGGCGGTGATCCTGTTTGCCTCGCATGTCTTGGCACCTTTGTGGATGGAAAAGCACCAGGTAGATCGGTCCATTGCAGCTCGTTCCCACGTGTCTAAGTTGGTGGCAAACGCTTTTAGTGAAGTTTTCAGGGTGTCTTTGAAGCGTTTCTTTTGCCCATCGTGGGACCGCTGGCCATGCTGGAGCTCGCCGTAGAAGATTCTCTTTGGCAGTCTCTCGTCTGGCATTCAGACTACGTGCCCTGCCCAGAAAAGCTGGGACAGTATCAGGAGAGGGAAGATGCTGGGGAGACCTGCTTAGGTCAGTACCACTGTGTCTGGAATTTTGTCCTGCCACTTTATGCCGACGATCTTCCTGAGGCTTGTTGTGTGAAAGTGGTTCAGGTTTCTAGCATGGCATTGATACACAGTCCAAGTTTCGCATACATATAGCAGTGTGGGGAGCACCACTGTCCTGTAAACTTTCAGCTTGGTCTGAATTGTAATGGCTTTTCTGTTCCAGACATTTGGGTACAACCTGCCAAAAGTGGAGCTGGCTCTGGAAATTCTGACGTTCACTTCGTCATCGATGGTGACATTCTGAGACAGTGTGCTGCCTAAGTATGTGAAACGGTTTTACTGTGTTGAGTCTCTGGCCGTTAACAGTGATGTTGGGCTCAACGTAGGGCTTTCCAGGCGTGGGCTGATGGAGTACTTCAGTCTTCTTTGTGCTGATCGTCAGACCAAAGTTTGTGCAGGCGCTGGAGAACAGGTTAACTCTTTGTTGCATGCCGGCTTCTGAGACAGCGTTGAGGGCACAGTCATTAGCAAACAGCAGGTCCCTGATGATGTCTGTCATAACCTTGGTTTTTGCCTGGAGCCTCCGAAGGTTGTAGAGTTTGCAATCTGTGCGGTACCTCAGGCTTGACACCAACATCCTCGCCTCTGGGGAAAACATGGCGGAAAACATGAGGCTAAACAGTCTTGGTGCCAGGACGCAGCCCTGCTTGACCCCGTTTGTGACTGGGAAAGGACCAGAAGATTCTCCGCTGCCCTGGACTCTGGCCTGCATGCCCTCGTGGAACTGTTGCACCAAGACAATAAATTTCTGTGGGCAACAATACTTGGCCATGATCTTCCACAGACCCCCTCTGCTCACGGTGTCGCAAGCTTTGGTCAGGTCGACATAGGTGGAGAACAGATCAGAGTTCTGCTCCTAACATTTCTCTTGCAGCTGCCTGGCAGCGAACACCATGTCGATGCTTCCTCGCTCTTTTCAGAAACAACACTGACTTTCAGGCAGAAGTCCTTGGTCAAGGTGGGCTGTGAGGCGGTTGTGCAGGATTCTGGCAAGGATCTTTCCTGCGATAAAAAGCAGAGATATGCTTCTGTGGTTGTCACAAGCCTGTCTAGTTCCTATTCGCTTATAGAGATGTATGATGGAGACATTTTGAATTCCTGTGGAATCGTCTCTTGCTCCCAAATCAAGAGAAACAACTGGTGGAGCCTTTGAGTCAGGTCTGTTTCCCCCTCCTTGTATGGTATTGCGTCTGAACCAGGTGCTTTGTCACTGGAGAGAAGACAAATTGCTTTCTGGGTCTCGAGCAAGGTTGGGGGGTCATTCAGTGCTTTGTTGGTGGGCACTTGGGGGAGACGATTGATGGCTTCGTCGTTGATTGTCGAAAGGCGATTTAGGACGTCCCTGATTTAATACTACAATTCTGAGCAGAACTGCTTCATTATGTTGATATTTTGTTACAAAATATGAATACATTATGCACAGCTCTATTTATTTATTTTAATTAAATGAGATACCATGCTTTTAGTAACAGAATAATTTAAAGTTTGTAAAGTGTAGAGCAATTTTGTAAAAATTAGTCCAAAGTCTTTGAAGTGCACGTTGACACCATCTGATAACATTAATTCTATAAAATACATGTATTTGATGTTTTGACTATGAAGAATACATTTTCAATTCAATACTATGTGTAACACATTTTTAAAAAAGTTAATATGATTTTGAATTTTATAAGCATTAAAAAAATATCTGTTTTTTATTGTTTAGAAAGCAGTGTATTAAAAATAGAATGCAAGCAATTTAATAAATAAATTATAGCATCTGATCCTGCCATCCCTCTTTGAAGTAAACTTACTTGTTGATATTAATAAAACATGGGGAAGTGAGTGGAGGCCAAGTAAAATTGGAAATACACATGTACATTGTTAACAATTTACAAATAAGTAATTTAAACTAATTAAGCACAATTTTTTTTTATAAAGAGATGTTGCACTAGCACTAACATTTTCATTGCTATGTATTATGCATAAAATAATAAATAAAATCTAAGCATTTTACTTATTGAATAGTTTTTTTACCGACAAAAATTTCCATTAAGTACCTTAGTGGGTAAAGTAACACTATAACCATTGAGGAAATCAACATGATAAAAAAGTAAAGTTACTGGATAAATAGATGCTATATATGTATTATTCTACAGACAAGTTGAGTCGAACTAGGATGTTTTGCGCGAAGGCGTCACCCGTCTAATCACATTTCTTTACTCAATTTAATAAGGTAAGCAGATTCGGTTTTTACACAAAAATAGGATTATGAAAAACAAATTTATATTAATAACAGTACATGACCCACTTATAGACTTGTTTTAAATGATTTCATTGTAGTACATTACGTAATACAAACCTGTTTTATCCTAATGTTTCTGAAGTAAGCAAATACGACAATTCAAGTTTCAATTTGTTGAACTCACTTCTTCCAATGGAAACAGCTATGGTTAAAAATAATTTATAAAAAAAAATTAACAGTAAATATTTTTCTAGCAGTCTTACTGAGTCATCTAGCGTCTAAGCCTGTAATCCAGCGTTTTTAAGACTCCCGCTCTAATCACGAATATTAAAAACTTACTCCACCCAGTTTTTGAAAGAGAGCTTCAGTCGTCGGCTTATCAGTTAGCAGATCATTCGCCTTCTTGATACATGTGTCCCCATGTTGAGCAACATAATATTGTATAAAAGCCTTGGTTGCATTGTATCCTCTCTACAAAGAAAAAATATAAATTTAAAAAGAATATGAAGAAAATGAGAGCCTAAAATCAGAAGTTTGTGGAGCCTCTGTCAAAAAGTAAAGCAGAAAACTGTATCCAAATCTTCAGTCTGTCTCTCTTCAACACGCTTCTATTCAGTGGCGGATTTAGGTTTGTATTCGTGGGGGGGGGGCAGGAGAATTTCAGGGGGCGCCGCAATTTTTTTTATTCATTCACTTAGAGCAAATATTTCTAGGTGCTGAAATAAAATTCATTAGTCTAAATTGCTGGTTCTGCAATGAAGATTAGAAATTTGATATGAGATTCACACTTATTGCTATATTTTGTGTTGAAAAAAACATTTCTGCTCACTTTAAATGTGAGATTTACTTTACTAAGTTTTCATCTTAAGTGACTGCTGCAGTCTCAAATATGAAATCTAATGTGTGTTGTTTTATGTTACATACACTTTCACAGTTGCCCTGTGGCAACTTGCTAGACAAAAAGAAACATATAGTCTTAAGTAGATATGGTTAATCAATTGAATTTATGAAAATGGTAGTTAATTTGGGAGCTGTTATTTGTGACAAAATCTAAATTTCTCATAATCCTCCGTGTTCACTTTCAATTGCTGAATATCCTAGTAGACTTTAACATAGAAAACTCAGCATAATAAGTTTATAGTCTTTGGGCTAAATAAAACATCTAAAATGTTTTGATAATGAGTTAGAATTTGATTAATTTTTTATAGGCCTCCAATAGTTTGTTGTACTATCTGCAAGATGACTCATCGGTTTGTTCAGCTTGCCATAAATAGCAATGACAGTAACTAAAAAAATACTAAGTGTTAAATAATAAATGCTGCGTTGATCAATCAAAGTACATCTGTATATATAATTCTCTACGTCGCCCAACCATGCGGGACACCACGCACGCACTCTTTAACCCTCCCCCTGCCCCCTTCACCAAAGCGAGTATGTGCAAACGAGCATGACGAATGACCCTCGCTGGGGTCGACCAATGTCTCAAGACCAACAATGGTCCTTGCGTTCACTTGCATTGTTCCTTCACAGAATAACGTGAGATTCGTAGTGTACTGGTTATCACGTCCGCCTTATACGGGGCAGGTCCTGGGTTCAAGCCCCAGCGGAAACTTTGCTTTTTTTTAATTTTTAAAAATGTCTGTTTATGCCCGTTCTTTTACCCCTTTATTGCCAACATGGCCGACACTCGCTAGGGTCGGCCAATCACAGTTTATAGTTGGCAAGCTAATGTGGTAAAGGGTGGTGGGCAGGTAGATAACCACAGTGCGAATGTCTCAAAACAAACAATGAGTCGGCAGTCCCCCCCCCCAAACCGACGTTCACTCGCGTTTTTTTTATTTCTTCGTGCTGTAGTTTGTGTCCGTTCTTTCTCCACTTTCTTTGCACTCTCCATGAGCAAGTCTGCGGCGTATGCTACGCCGAGGGGCGTCTAGTTATGTAATATTATTTTTGTTTACATCAAACCATTGCAATGAATCTCTTCAATATACAATTGCTTTATATTCAGGAGATTAATAGGTCACAAATGCAAACAAAATATAATGTTTTTTAAAAAAATGTTAATAATTAATAAAAGGCCTAAGTAATTAAAGAAATAATTTATGATATACATATTATATGCATATATCATATGTAGAATAAAAGAGTAAATTATGAACTTAGTTCAGATTTAAAGCGTGTGGTTTGATCATCAGCCATTTTATCTCTGCTAAGTTCGCCTGCCATGCTTTTCTTTTTTGCAATTCACTTTTCTTTAAATTCTGTTTTCAACCATTTTCGTTAATAAATGATTTGACATCTACATTCAGAATTTCAAAAGCTTCATCACTTCTCATTTCAACAAACTATTTTCTTCCCTTTATATTTTGTTGATTCCCCTATAACAAGTATGGCTAGAATAGCAGAGAATGATCAAACAACTGCATGGACTGCATGCTTACGGCTTGCACATCTTGTATCAGAAAGTCGTTTCAGAGTATCTACTGTTGATTCATATTGAGATTTCTGGTGTTCTTTAAGGGCAAGTCTGGTGCCAGCAGCGTGGAGCACTACATGCCGCTCGAACGTCTCTAGAGGCCAGGCCAATAGTGACATCTGCAAACCGGCAGCCGTGTGTTGCAGCGGTTGTTGGGATGCGGGTGGTTCGTGGGTACAGCCCACGGAATCCATTCTCCACTGAGGTCTTGGGTCCCCGAGTGCAAGACGGGAATTCGACACCTCGGTTGGAGCTGACAGCAGCTGCGTCTTAGCTGATCGTCGAGACCGGCCCGTTAGCACATCTCGTTACGTATGTGCGCGGGTCGTGGTGCCTTACGAGCCGACGATAGCCGAAATCGAACACCACGCCTCCACAGGAACTCAGATTGCGGTACGCCCCACCGTGACTTAGCGGTGGGGTACCTCCGAATAAGTCCTTTATGCGGAAAAATAAGGAGTGGGTGCAAGAAATGGGCAATGGCCGGTAGGGCGAATCCGGCGTTGTAAGCGTTCTATACCATTGAGCCAGCCCATCGGGGTAGCTCGGCGGTTGGTCGAGTGGTGTAGTATGGGATGATCACGGAACACAGTCAAGGTCCGTTTTTGGTAGACTGTGTGTCCGCTGCGACGCCACCCGGGGGTTCGTTGGCCGAGCTGTGCGGCCTCCGCCTCCCCATTGGGGGGACTCAAGGTGTCAAGAGACTGGCACATGGTGCGATCTGGTGTCGTCTTCGGAGTAGGTGGCTTCGTCTTGTGTTTCGTCATGCGTTGGTCCGTAAAGGACCCTCTGGTGCCCGGTGCGAATGCTGAGGGAGGTATGAGGGCGGCTTGTTGCGTCCAGTCATTCCTCTAGGGGTCCGGATATCGATGGAGTGGAGCCTGCCCCACATGTGGGGGAATGATGGGGCAGGGGTCCTACGGCCGTTTGATCGTGGCCGTTTGAAGGGTGCGTGGAGGTCCGCCACGGCACTGTGATTGGGTAATAAAAACAACCCGTAAAAAAACCAAGTTTTTGACTATAAATCCTTTACGTATGAGACGTAACTAAAATAATGTTCATTATAACACGCAGCGCAAGACCATCCAAAAAATACAAAATTGCAGTTGTGTCGTAAAACGTGTTTAATATAATGCGCACCGATCAGGAATATGTTTATAAAAAGTGTTGTCAATAAAATACGCACCTTATTGCGCGACAGAAAGGTTGTTCAATATAATACGCACCACGATGCTCTATCTCAAAAAATAGCATGATACATAGGAATAAATAAAATAATCTAAAAAATCAATAATTTAATTACGGTACATGCAATCGATCTGAAATTTTGATACATTGTTTTTATTATCGGTACCAAACTGTCTGCAAAATTTCAACTCGCTGGCTTACGAGCAAGTGGGTTAAAAATCGATCAAAAGTTTTGGCGACAAGGGCGGGCGGTCGGGCGGGCGGCCGCAGACACCACGAGTTAATATAAAGGATTTAAAAAGCGAGTGGGGTTGGATTTCGGGGCCCCGATGGACAAGGACGACCTGTTTGTTGCAACGGCTTGATAGAAACTGGAGGAGTTGGAAAAGCCAAAGATGCTGGAATTTCCGTCAGATACGAAATAGGTAGAAGGTAGAAGGGGTCCGTTCGAAGAGACCCACTGGCACATCGTTGCAGAAGTCTACCACCCCGCAGCTGACATATGTATTCCTTGATGGATAGAGAACATGTCAGTCGAGAAAGTCCAAGTTGCCGGACCTGTATATTGAAAAATTTCAGGTACTGGGGCTTTGGTGGTTCGCCCAGCCTGGATGAGTGCAAACTCGATGGTACTTTCTGTAATCCACAGTGTACCATGTGTTCTTTAAGAGTATGTAGACGTGGTAAACTAGACGTAAGGAATGCATACAACATTATTTATATCTGCGCCAAAAAACAACTGTACATCACTGTTTACAGACATTGCCTCAATAGTAACCAAATTCAAAACATGGGCACAACAATTGGGTGCAAGTTTATTTATCTGAGTTTGAAGGCCACTCTTAGTTCCAGAGTATGCCTGTCCTCGACAGAGTGTGATATCAATTTTTCGCTTTTTTAGTTCGGTTAAAATCTTCTCAGCAAATGCGGTAGACCTTGGTGGGCGCCCCATCTCCCTTCCAGGTCAGCAGAGGACTTTTTTAGCGTTAGTCACTCTATTTTTAATGTGGCTTTACGTGGGCTAGATCCCACGCCCCTCAGCTTGTGAGGCGAGCGCACTATTCGCTATACAGCCGCTGTTTACCAAAGTATAAAAGCCTATAAATATTTCCACAACATGTCCTGATTTTAAAAAAATTAACGTAAAGAAACTGACATCTGATCAATTCTAGATATATCAATGGTTGAATCAATAATTAAAGAAAAGAATTGTGCAGACTTAACTTCATTATCAGTTGTCACCGATATTTCAGATGCGAGTGATTGATTTAAACCAGATATTACAGTTTCGTCATTTGAAATACGATATTTAGCAGGCAGTTTGGTGTTGATTAGGAGTTTCGTGTTTAGCAATATTTTTTTCTGCTCTTGTGACACCTTTTTAGTGTTCATCGAGGGATTCTTTAGGGGGCGCCATTTTAGACCCAACAGGGGCGCGGGGGGGGGCAAGCCGCCCCCCTACCCTATAGCTAAATCCGCCACTGCTTCTATTGTGTGTGTGTGTGTGTGGAGGAGGCTGGTTTGTACAATATTTACCTAACAAAATTACGGTACTAAAAAAGGTTAGAGGTAAGAGGGGCGTCCAAATGTTAATTTTTAAAAAAAATGTCATAGTTTTTCCTCAAATTTAAGCCCTCAGAACGTATGCTCCCGGGGCACATTCTGAAAACAAATCATCAACTTCAATTTTAGAAGAATTTCTCTTGGTGGGATGGGCAAATATTTAGTAGTTATTAGTAAATCGGGTGATAATGTTTAATTAAAATTAAGGGCAAATAGAACTGACACACCAACAAGCAAAAATATGGATAAATAAAGTTGGAATGTAAATGCCTACAAGTAAAACGTAAAAAAGAATAATATCGTTTTTAGCAATTTTAAAAACTTCATTTGTGCAAATATGTTTTAAAGCACTTACAACTATAACAAAATGTCCGCATCCTCCAAGTTCAAATCTGATGTACCAACATGGCCTGTGTTTATTCCTACCGTTCTGTGCACATCCTTTTCCTTCAGAATATCCAAAAATATAAATGAAATAATTTTTACATAATCGGCAAAATTATTTTAAAACAATTACACTTTTAAAAAATCTCCCAAAATAAATTGAAAAGGAAGGAGCGCCGGTAATATAAAAATGATTTTGCATTACAGTTTATACTGGATAACCAATTTTTTTATGATTAAAAAAAATAATAATTCAGTTTAAATATCTCTTCATTACTTAGAATAGAGAATTCGAGATAATATTTAACTTATCGGCATTGTTAACACAAATGCTACACAGTTTCATGTGCTATAGAACACAAGTTATTTCAAGATATCACTGCTACAGATCATAAAAATAAATAACGGTAAAAAAGGAGATTTAAAAACCACGTTTTTATAAGTGGACTAAAAAGAAGAAAATAATTTAAAACTTATAAGTTCAAGTACTTTGATTTAATATGACTAAAAATGTGGGACGGGCGCCTATGAGGTTTAACATATGCGGTTCACTCATTCTCTCACTTATAGATCTCTCTTTTGCCTTCTAAATTAGAAATCTTTAATTTTTATACCAAACACCCGCCCCACGTTTTTAGTCATATTAAATCAAAGTACTTGAACTTATAAGTTTTAAATTATTTTCTTCTTTTTAGTCCACTTATAACAAGTGGTATTTAAAAATCCTTTTTTACCTTTATTTATTTTATTCTTTTTAGTCCACTAATAAAAACGTGGTTTTTAAAAATCTTTTTTTTTATCTGTATTTATTTTACCAAACACCTCATCAGCGCCCGCCCAACGTTTAATAACATAGCTATGCGGTCACGGGGTGAACTCGACACGTAAAATTGAACTAGGGCAGGCGGGTACAGATGCTTATATGAAGATAAACAAAGAAATGCATTAATTTAATTACGGTACATTCGATCGATCTGAAATTTCGATATCATGTTATGTCATCCAAGATCTATCTGTGGTAAAATTTTGAGATCTCTAGAACTATCAGAAGTGGTTTAATTTTACGTTGGCAGATTTGAAAAATTGTGGACAAACAGGAACGAAAGCAAGTTAATAAAACGTGGTAAAAAGAAAATTGGCAGAGACTTCAAAGCATGGTCATGAGAAGTTAGTATAATGAGAATTTAGAAAGAGAGACTAGAAGTAGAAGTTTTTAAATAAAATTGTCTTAGGGTGTAGTCAACTGAAATTTGACTCTAATAATAAAATAGTTGACGTAGGATGAAGTTTGTTGAAAAGAAAATAATCCGAATAACATCTTAAAAACTAGTCATAATGTTAAAGACTATAATTATAGCTATATGACACTTTTAAGCCCGAGATGACCATTTGCAATGGTGGCTAAACCATGGCTGGCGAGCAGCATGCGGCTTTTCTGTGTTCACATTGCGGATTGTGTACTTTCTTATTTTGTTTGATCTACACTTCATAATCTAGATGGGTAGCGAAAAGAAATCGGCTATAAATATTCCAGAAGCATTCGATAGATGATTTGATACACTTGTTAGTTACAAGTTATATATGTTACGGCCAAAGCCCGAAAAGGGCCACTTCACGAAATGGCCGGCCAATTCGCGAAGTCGCCAATGTTGCTGTAAATTGGTCGACCGAAGCCAAAGCCCGAAGAAAGAAGTCATAAGCAGATTGAAGGTTGACTAAAACAATTTAATACTTAAGATTGATTGTTAATTACCAATGATAAAAGGCAGTGACAAAATTGTGTAGGCACCCAAAAATAACCTAGGAATATCGACAGATGATCGAAACTCAACTAGAATTATACAAAAGAGAAGCAACCAGCAGTGGGACCAGATGAAGCAGATAGTTAAAAGTAAAACAGAAGAAACAATTGGATTTCAATCGATTCTGAAAAGAACAGAGTGGTATAACACAAAATGCAAAGAACTCATAGAACAAAGGAACAAAGCTCGACTAACGATGCTGCAAAAGGAGACAAGAAGAACACGCAAATGAAGCAAGAAGGATGGCCAGCAAAATTTGCAGAAAGAAAAAACGAGTCTGGGAAAAATAAAAATTGTAGAGATAGAAGACTTTGCAAAAGAAAGAGATGTGAGGTAAATGCACCTGAAGATAAAGCAGGAAAAAGAATGGCTTTCAAGCAAGTTCCCACATGTGTGATAATACAAAGGGAGAATTGATCACAGAGAGCAGTAGATCATTAGAGACATGGGCACAGCACTTTGAAGAATTACTAAATGGACCAGATGGAATTACCAATGAGGATTACATTCCACCACAAGGAGGACCTGACCCTCTGGTAAACCAACCAACATTAAATGAAATAAAAGAAGTACCATGAAAAACAACAAATCTCCAGAAATAGATATCTCTGCAGAATTGATAAAACGAGGTGCTGATGAACTACATAAGCAAATACACGAACTTATATCAGAATCTGGCAGGAGGAAGAAATGCCAACCGAATGGTACACTGCGCTGATATTGACTAAAAAGGAACTAAGTTAACCTGCCCAAACTATAGAGCAATAAAGGGCAATATCACTTCTTAATGTAATGTACAAAGTCTTCACAAAACTCATAGCAAAAAAACGTGAAGGGTATAATGAATTGATACTAGGGGGCTATCAATGTGGTTTCCGACAAAATAGATCAACGACAGTTCATATTTTTACTGGAGAAATGGTATGAATATAACATCGACATACATCAACTATATATCGACTACAAAACTGCATATGATGCACCTTTACAACACACTACAGGAACTTGGAGTCCCACACAAATTAACTCTGCTCATATATATGAACATGGCCAGCTCCAAAAGTAGAGTCAAGGTACAGGGAGATTACTCAAAGGAGTTCACAGTTGACCGCGGTCACAGACAAGGAGACTCACTTTCATGTATGTTATTCAACATCACACTAGAGTAAATCATTAGAAATATACATGTCAGTTCCAGCGGATACATAACTAACTACTTCCAGACTGGCATAACAGACCAAAGACCATCTGGAACCTTGAACCACTACAGTACTTGGCATACGCAGACGATATAGCGCTGCCGGGTAGAAACCGTAATGACATAGTTACAGCTTTCAAGGAACTTGAAAATGCCTCTGACGAAGCTGGTCTTGTTATAAACGAACGGAAAACAAAATATATGATTATGTCACGAAACACCCATACTGATGATAATATCAATATAAACAAACACAAATTTGAGAGAGTTGCTGCATAGAAGTATCTATTGGGCAACTATAAACGAACTTTGGACCCTGACCGAAAAGGCAGAGAACCTACTCAACATTTGGGAGAGGAAAATCCTCCGGAAAATATACGGCCCTGTGATAGAAAATGACATCTGGAGAATTCGAACAAACCAAGAGCTATACCATCTGTACAAAGACCCTCCCATCGTCACAAGTATTAAAAAGGAAAGACTACGATGGGCAGGACATGTTGAAAGGATGCCAGAGTGTAGAACACCAAGAATTATATACAGGCAGAAACCAGGGGGCAGACGACTCACTGGTCGCCCTAGACTGAGATGGATCAATGATGTGGAAACGGACCTACAACAGCTAGGGGTTCGGGCATGGAGAAGGAAAGCCATCGATCGATCTGAATGGAATGATATGGTGGAGCAGGCTAGGGCCCTACATGGGCTGTAGCGCCACTGATGATGATGATGGTGATAGTAATAAAGGGGGAGGCGGGCAACAACAACCTCAGTGCGCATGTCTCCACATTTACTCGCTATTTTTTCATCACTTCGTGCTGCTGTTTTTGTCCGTACTCTCACCCCCCCCCGTTCCTTGCACTATCTATGATCAGCAAATCTGCGACGTATGCTACGCCGCGGGTCGTATCTAGTTGAGTATAAACCTGTACTCGCCGTCAGGACTACTTTGCATGTCTATCAGATCCACATGGCATCTTGAGTTAAAGTCTTTAAATAACAAAAGTTTAGATGCGAGACCTCTCTTAGAATTAGACAATTTGATATGCCATGGCGTGCATAAGCGACGATAGAATGTAATGACTTCTTTGGTGACATTTTTGTAGTTAGTTTGTAGCTCCTTTACCATCTGTGTGCGACCTCCATGTCCAATTTTCAAGTGAGTATCGTGCAGTATGTCGCACAGTTCTTCTGAATGCAGATAATACAAAATAAAGCTATTGTATTCTTTTACTAGCACAATAAGTCTTTCTT
Source organism: Ampullaceana balthica (assembly GCA_944989445.1). Taxonomy (NCBI): domain Eukaryota; kingdom Metazoa; phylum Mollusca; class Gastropoda; family Lymnaeidae; genus Ampullaceana; species Ampullaceana balthica. Next base: position 105,983 of record CALYLW010001373.1, on the reverse strand, counting down.
TACCGCCAACTTCAAGAACATCATATTTTTTTAGACGACGATAGTTTACACTTTCATTTTTCTCCTTTGATTTAGCCTGTTTAACGTCCTCTATTTCTGTGTGGTGAGGATCTCGCAATAATTGTCTTTTCCTTGTAACAACGAATTCAAAGTATCAGATAATCTGATTTTCATATCAAATGTTTCCGCATTTTCGTGATGTGCACCAACATATTAGTCTCCCCAGAAGTAGCTATGGATGAACATACACACTGTTCCCCGTTAGGGGAAGAAAGCCCAGTAAATTGTGTTCATTTGGTGGTCGGCCATTTCGACCCCGGACGGTTCGCCCCATGGATGGTTCAAATGTAGAATAAATAAAACAAATATAACAATTTTAAAAAATGACCTTTAAGCTATGCTGTAATGCATACCCAGTGTGCTGGCGAGAATAATGGTAAAGGTAAATAATGGGACTGGGTGGCACCAGGAATATAGGTACCCTTATATCTGATCACATGAAATTTTTATTGTCCGATTACATCTGATCGAGATCGGGGTGGAGTTGGAAAGGATTGGAAGGATTTCTACATCAGTAAATGGCGCACATACCACAATCATGAATTCGCATTGAATATTAACAGGTTGTCAGTGTATAAACTTTTTTCAATCGTCCTATCATAAATTAAATGTTAAAAGTTATTATACCAAAGATAAATATTTGAAATAAAACATTTATAAAATAAGAATACCAAATAAATCAAACAATTTTAAAGTGTAGAAACAAAAGGGTCGAAACGTCCTGGGGTCGAAACGTCCTGGGGTCGAAACGTCCTAGGGTCGAAACGTCCTGGGGTCGAAACGTCCTGGGGTCGAAACGTCCTGGGGTCGAAAAGTATTGTGATCGAATTGGCATGGATTTGTTAATTTGCTAATATAGCCAGGCCCGGACTTAAGAGACCCAGGGCCCCTAAGCACTATGGACTTTTGGGCCCCCAACCATCTCAAAGCTATTTTGGAAATTTAGCAAATTAAATGCACTAGTACAGAACATGTAATTTTTAATTGACTTCAATAAACATCAGAATAATCTATCTATGGCATCCGTCCATCCTCATGGGATGATGGCGTTTCCTCCTGCTCCTCTGCCCCCCTTCCCCTTTCTCCTGGCCCTTTTCTCCTCGCTCTTGACTGTAAGGGAAGCTTCCGCGACTTGGATGCCCTCGCGTACTTTAGCCCGCCAGGAGGTGCGTTCCTCAGCAATGGTTTCCCACGTTTTATGGTCTATCTGCGCCAGACTCATGTCTTTCTTGCAGACATCCTTGAAGCGCAAGCAGGGGCGTCCTCTCTTCCGCATACCAGTTGCCAGCTCACCGTAAAGCAGGGCTCTTGGAATGCGCTCCGAGTTCATCCTGCGGACATGTCCCAGCCACCGCAGGCGCCTCTCACTCAGGATTGAGTGCATGCTCAGCATATGACTCCTTCTGAGTACCTCGACATTCGTTATCTTGTCCTGCCACTTGATGTGCAGAATCCTGCGCAAGCATCGTAAGTGGAAGCTGTTGAGTTGCTTTGTTTGTTTGGCATAGGTCGTCCAGCACTCGCTGCCATAGAGGAGTGTGCTGAGCACGCAGGCCTGGTACACAGTGATTTTTGTCCTAGCAGTGAGCTGTGCATTGTTCCACACTCTTTTATTCAGCCTAGCCATTAATGATGAAGCCTTGCCGATTCTGGTTTCAATTTCCTTTTCCAGGGAGAGTGTGCTTGTGATGTTACTGCCAAGGTAGGTAAAATCATCGACGACATCCAAGGTGTTTCCCTCAATGGAGATTGCTGGGAAGCAGTCAGTTCCTTGTCTCATAATGTTGGTCTTTTTGAGGCTTATCGTTAGACCAAAATCTTTGCATGCCTCTGAGAACTTGTCGACCAAAAGTTGGAGACCTATCTCTGAATGTGAGGTAAGGGCTGCGTCATCCGCGAAGAGCAGCTCTCTAATTAAAACATTTTCCACTTTTCTCTTTGCACGGAGACGGCTGATGTTGTACAGATTTCCATCCGCCCTGGTATGGATGTTTACACCCTCGAAACAGTCCTCGAATGCATGACGCAGTAGCATCGAGAAAAAGATACCGAAGAGTGTTGGAGCCAGTACACAACCCTGTTTGACTCCGCTACAGACTGGGAAGGGTTCTGAGGTGGCACCATCGAAGAGCACTGTGCTGTGCATATTGGTGTGGAAGGACTCGATGATGGAGAGAAGCCGCGGCGGGCATCCTATTTTTTCCAATATACGTAGCAGACCCTCGCGGCTGACCAGGTCAAATGCCTTTGTTAGATCTATGAAGGCAACAAAGAGGGCTTTCTGTTGCTCCCGACATTTCTCTTGTAGCTGACGGAGTGAGAAGATCATGTCCATTGTTGACCGGCCAGCCCGAAAACCGCATTGTGATTCTGGGTAGACATTTTGCGCCAGAATTTGCAGGCGTGCAAGGATCACTCTGGCAAAAGCCTTTCCCACAATACTCAGTAAGGAGATACCACGATAGTTATTGCAATCGCTGCGATCAGAATAATACAGTGTATATTACTATGAGAGAATGATGGAATAAATTTCAAAAATCTGTCGACACTACATCCGTCTTCAGAGACATATCTCTCTATACAAAAAAGTTGATCTAGGATCTACATTAGAAATGTCCGCATATAGATATAGAAATATTTGGCATTCGCTATCTCAGTCACGATTATATTTATTGCCTTTTCTGCTATTTAATGCTATTGATCATTTCATCGCATATTTTTGGCGAAAAATATGATGTTGTGCCACTTCCTTTGTTACCTTGTCGTTTTATCTGTGTATACAGAAAAGGATCGAACTCAGCCAAAAGTTCTAGGGTTCCACTGTTTTTTTAAAAGTCCAAATCTTTCATGGGAACCTCTAAGCGGCAATCCGCGTGCAGAAAATGACATGAAAACAGCCACAATGCGCCTCAAAACCTCATGCCAGTATTTTATTTCGTCTTTCCATTTGAACTAAAAAGACTCTTGTCAATTCTACCTTCATCATTCTACCTAGATAGTGTCGTAAGTGTTACCTGTGTTCGTCCGAATTTTCATGTTCCTTCATTCTTTGATCTGCTTTTTTTCCAGTCGTTGAACGCTTCATTAGAAAGTGACCGACATTTCCCGTACGTCTTACAAGGAGCGCAAAACACTACACCTTTGCTCTTCGTAAATATGAGCCAAGGTCGAGGTGGAGTTTCACCATTGCTTAAGTTCGGCTAGAAAGTGACAGCGATAGATACCTGGTTTTATCTGAGTACTGACGCCTTGAAAAAGAAAAGTCGGCAACAATATTATGTTTCACATTTTGAACAAGGTACTCCAATGTAACTTCGTCTAGCATCCACTCAGCAGGATCGTCACTTATAAAGAATTATATTCAGGATTTTCTAAATAATCGTTTTTTTTGTATAGAGCTGTTACGGATTTTTCAGAAATAATGCTTTTAGTTGCAGTCAGACACGTTTGTTGGAGTTGCTTGTTGACGGTCATCAGCAGCATCGCTGCAACTGCCACTAGTTAATGCGCTAGTACTACTAGTACTAGGACTAGAGCCACAACTAGGTCTAGACGTTATGTGTTTAACTTAGTAACATTACGAAGAAGCTCTTTTTTTCAATTTTTTTCTTTATTCCGTTTTCTTTTCTGGAACCCGCTTAGACTTTTTAAAATTGAAGTCAGACATCGTGACATCGGTATTTCTATTACGAATATAAAAGAGAGGACATTTAAACAAAATAACTTTGTTTCATTATTAGGAATAATGTTTTTATGCTTCAATTTGTTGTTTAATGTTAATTTGTTCAAGACAAAATCGGGTTTCCTCAAATTTTATTAATTCAAGATTCTTTATCTTGGTTAAAGTAAATCTTAGCTAATGTAAAGACTCCACCACCGGGGCCCCTAGGCTGGCTGGGGTCCTAGGCCGGGGCCTTGTAGGCCAAGGCAGAAATCCGGCCTTGGATATAGCACTTTCCATTACAGAACAACGTGTATTGATAGGTTAGTATACACCCCACTACACATGCTATGCGTGCCCTGTGACTTATTCTTTCAACTGGAAACGTTGATTGAGAAGTTATAAATACGAGTAATACAGTACTCACACTGAAACCACTGTGTCAGAATAATAAGAACTAGTCACAATGACTGGACCTTCTCCGAAAAGGACAGACATACGCAATAGTATTGTCACTGCGTGGCACCCTTTTTTCTACCACGTACACGCCAACACCAGAAGCGACAATGTGCCACTAACCGGGCAGTCTTCCATTACCACATCGGGCTTTGGCTACGGATACACAGCCACTTGGCGAATTGGCCAGCCAAAGCCTGAATACAATGTAAAATATTTTTTAAAAAGAAAAAATTGTTTCTTAATTCAGCTTTTCATGTTCTTTTCTTCCTGAATAATTTTTTCGGTGAAGTGCCACTAATTTTATGTCTATGATTTGGTTTACTATTAACCTTTAGATTTTGATATACCATAAGCTCTTAGTCCATTAATTTTTAGCCTATCAGGATTAAAATAACTTTTTCTCTTTAGTCCACTAATATTATAACCATGATTATGTGCTATTTAAATAGTCACTTCGTGAATCATTAACATAACAATACAATTCTTCATTACTTTCGATATAGATTTATTATTAACAAAATTTTCACTTGTTTAATGTCACATGATTTAAATGTGTTAGTTGTTTCTACAATGACTAACATATTAAATATCAGTTTAATTACCCGCATGAAAGCCTCCACAGCTCTCACCATTGTCCCATGTTCCGCTTCAGCTTTTGCCAGCATGGCTTTTTTCTTCTGCTTCTGCCTAAAAATTCCAATCATAAAAACAAATGTACAAACTTTTTAAAAAATGCAATGACATCATATTAAGTGCCATCCTGAGCAATGTGTTCCCCTTAAAGCAAGCAAAATGTCAATCGGTACATTTAAAAAAAATAAAAACAAGTGTTTATTTTGTAAGGCATGATCAGTGGCGTAGCTAGGGTCATTTGCGCCCGGGGACATGGCACAAATTTTGCGCCCCTTCTCGGACAGACATAATACGGGGGTTCGCTGAGCCCCCAAGAAAATTTTGAAATTTTACGGTTTATATAGTTCATTTTCTTGTATTTTAATGAAATGGAATACAGACTAATAATTCTCTATACGATTCTAAACAATTTATTTAAAATAAAAATATATTCTCTACTACTTATACATGACTGGAATAGACATAGTGTACAACAAATTGATCCTCCTTGATTTGACTGTCGCAAAGTCGTCGATCACGTTGTCAAAATTAATATTCTCAAGTGTTTCTCTTTCAATGCTAATGATTGCAAGATCACTCAGACGATCTTGTCCCATTGAAGTACGTAAATAAGACCAAATAAGATTTAGTTAGCTGAAGGACCGCTCACAGCTTAAAATTGAAACAGCAATTGTCTAAGTATTTGCAGTGAAATGCGAGATTCGGAAATACGTCATCTCCATATGAAACAATAAAACCAGGGCCGGACTTAGCCTTTCAACCACTCCGTGCAAAAGTGAAAAATTGCGCCGCTCTGGGGCCGTCTATAAATGATGTGACGCAATTCACCCCCCTTCCTTTTTTTCGTCACAAAAAACTTAGAGCCCCACTCCTCCAATATGACGGAACAGAGATTTGCCCCTCCCCACAAAGGCCGTATTTTATATTTGAAATGAAAATGTTTCTAATCACTTTTTTGTCTTTTAGAGTGTATTTCCTAATTGACGGACGTATTATTTCTGCAACGACATTATATTTATTTTTAAAAGTCCAAAATTTGTAATAGTGTGAGTGCTCCAAGGGATGTAAAAAAATAAATACAAAGTTATTGTTTACCAATAACTAGACTTTCAGTCTTAAAGACCTAACAAGAGGAATAAATTTAGTTTCTCATTTTTGTTCTGCTGTGACGATAAATTACCAAGTAATCAATCTCTGTATCTATTCTTTATGGTGCACCTGCCCTGTCTGGTGAGCACAGTTGACCAACAAAACGTGTCTGTAACAAAGTCAGCAAAGAGGTTATGGCATAGATTTTAAACTTCGCTGTATCATTCACCAACAAGATCTTTGTGCCAAACACTTTAGATGTGATCGTGTCCTTGAGCCAGGAATAAACGCTATAAGCTCTAGTCGCTCTAAAGCCCTGTTTCACCGCCAGTTTCAGCAGTTGCTTTTAACATCCATTGAGAATAAGAAGATGTGTGTCACAATGGTACAAGATGGCTCGATCGGGGAACAGCAATTCAGCGCCTCTACAGACTTAAATAAGACACGGGGCTATTCATCGTGGGAAATAGGAACAAAAGATTCCAGAACAATCTGATCCTGCTTGGTTGGCAGATTTTGCATTTTTAGTTGAAGTGACAAGACATCTGAACTCTCTTAACACAAATTTTCAAGGGCGAACAGCAGTGCTAATCCAATTATATTCACAAATCAAGGCCTTTGGGGAAAAGGTGCACATTTTTCAAAGGCAACTGTCTCAAATGCAGCGTAATACAGGACATTTCGCCCCACTACAGGAAATCATGACAAGTTTTCCCGAAAGAAGCATCATGGACAAGACAGAGGTAAAGTGCAGATGTCATATCCCTGCTGATGAATTTCATTTTGCTAACAAAGATGTAGCCATTGCAAAAAGTGTTCAATAGAGGCAAAAATAAAACAGAATCTTTAGCTACAGAAAGCACCAACATTTCTGGTAATTTTCATTGCTAATATGTCTTATATAGCTCGGATCAGTAGGGAAATCAAAGTTAAACACTTTTGTACTGTGCGCCGGTCTAAGTAGCAACACTGTTGGGCAGTGAGGTAAATATGTCCCATGCTCCAAGTTACAGGGGCGCAAAAATGAGGATTACAACGTTACATCATACTAAATGAGGATTACAACGTTACATCATACTAAATGAGGATTACAACGTTACATCATACTAAATGAGGATTACAACGTTACATCATACTAAATGAGGATTACAACGTTACATCATACTACATGAGGATTACAACGTTACATCATACTAAATGAGGATTACAACGTTACATCATACTAAATGAGGATTACAACGTTACATCATACTAAATGAGGATTACAACGTTACATCACACTAAATGAGGATTACAACGTTACATCATACTAAATGAGGATTACAACGTTACATCATACTAAATGAGGATTACAACGTTACATCATACTAAATGAGGATTACAACGTTACATCATACTAAATGAGGATTACAACGTTACATCATACTAAATGAGGATTACAACGTCACATCATACTAAATGAGGATTACAACGTGACATCATACTAAATGAGGATTACAACGTTACATCATACTAAATGAGGATTACAACGTCACATCATACTAAATGAGGATTACAACGTTACATCATACTAAATGAGGATTACAACGTTACATCATACTAAATGAGGATTACAACGTTACATCATACTAAAATTTGGTGAAACGGAAATGGTCGAGGGTGCAAACTTTACATTTTTAAAATACTTTTTCCCTGGGCAAAAAATATCCTAATTGCACCAATTGCGACGTAGAAAGAACGATATGTCCTCTCGTCATGAAACTCGTTGCAGTTCGGGTTAAAATCCAATTTTAGCTTTATAATGTAGTTGTTATGAATCGCATATTATTAAAAATGAAAATTTTATACGCTAAGCAATGAAAAAGGTTTTATAACCTTCATTTTCTGGATTCGTTTTTTAAATTCATTTTTTCGGATCGGTCCTCTGCATTTCCATAAAATGAATTCTGTGCCCCTCGATTTTTGTACTCCGGCATTTGCACGGAAAGACGGAGTGTTTGTCCGGCCCTGATAAAACCAAGAAATTCCAAAAGAGTTTCTGGTATAATTCCAGTCCGGGTACTGAGCAGCATTTTGGAGTCTTCGATGTCTGTGCACAATTCGTGACCATTGACGTCAGTGTCGTAGAAATTTCCAAAATCTAAGCAATTTTGACAAAGTGTATCGACATTTGTCTCAGCGAGAAGAGTTTTGACGTCTAGTAAAAATCCAAATTTGGTGTTTAGTTTTTTTAGACGTAAAAACCGTATTGATATCTCCTGTTGGAGTTTATCAATTACGCTGTTCATAACTCGTGCAATGTATTCTTCTGCCGAAATTCCTGCATCTCATGCTAATTTTCCAGGCATCCTCCGATGTCGTCTAATCCTTCTGTTAACCTTGATTTCCCAAGTTGTGCATCTAGTTTTCCATTGTATATCGCAACTTGACTCAAATTATCAAAACTGTTGACAAGTTCTTTCTCCACCGATTCAAGATCAGATGTTGCTGCCTTGAAATTCATAGTAGGGTCCTACAACCGTTTCTTGACACGATATTTTTTCCCAAGTATGATGTTCCAGAAATGTAATAAAACTAGGAAGTTAACGTTTAATTTACATCCCAGCAAAGTTTCTGCATCACTTCAGGTTTCAGGAGTCATAGTTGCATCTTCTGATAATTTTTCGAACATCTCTACAAGTTCATCTAGTCCTTCATAAATAGTAAATAAGTAGCTTTAACAGCTTCTGATCGTGCACTACAGCATGTTTCCGACTCCCTCTTCACTGTGATTGGCACAACTCTTTTTAATTCTTCCCAAAGAGTTTTTGAACTGGAGAAAAATAAATATATACTTTCAATTGTTCTTAAAACGTGATAACACATTAATAAGTTAAGTATAAACCAGTGGTGGAATTCTTATGGATCGAACCGACAGTTATCCTCGTCAAGAATGAGGTTGCTTTTGGTGTCGTCTCTGTCTTGTTAATAGAATCGCCCTTGTATCCTACTGCTCCCCTAGTCGCACTCCCAGCAACGCACAGTTTTTTTTAAAAAGACGTCATCAGCAATTCTACATTGTGGATGTGTCATTTGTTTATGAGTAGAATGGCGCCCCTTAATGCTCAATGGGGGCGCCAAAGTCATGGTGGCCACTGGTTTGTAATGAATATATTTGTGGAACTCCAGAATTCAATCTTGCAAACGTATTTGAGATACATTAGTTTATATAAAAATAAAATTAAATAATTAGTTTTAATACTCGTTTTGGCGCCCCCTAACGTGGCGCCCGGGGACATATGTCCCCCCTGCCCCCCCCCTCGCTACGCCACTGGGCATGATTAAACTTTGAAAGGAGCAGAAGCTTACGACAGCTAATACAATTTAATTTAGATCTTCAAAGGTTACCTTGAAATTTATTTTGGCCACAAAAGTTTAGTTAAGTTATCATAATGAAAATTGTTTTAAAACTTTATATGACCGTTGACATCATTTACAAATAATAGAAGAAAAGAAGGTTGTGCCCCTTAAATCATATTTTTTATTTATTTATTTTTTGGAAAAAAATGCACATATTTTTTTTTATTTAAATGTGGAAACAAATTCACTAAAATTGTTTACAATGGAAATGAGGAATTAGAACCTTAGGAGACTAAGACTGCCAGATGATACTGTTAAAAGAAAATATTTATAGTAAGACTGTGGGAAATACTGTTCAAAGACATGTGGTGAAGAAATACATTAGGTGGTGTTTAATTATATTTGAAACTTGCAGCAAAGCCCGTCAAAGGAATGGAATAAGTGCACAGTGACCTGTTAAGTTCATGATAGGACATCACAACATTACCCACCCCCGTCTGTCCAGAGACCCTACATCTCCCCCCACACTGCGATCTTTCCAGAGACCCTACCCCCCTAACACCGGGGTCAGTCGTGAGACCCTACATCCCCGCCACTGCAGTTTGTCGAGAGACCCACAGTCTCGACCGGCCATACATGTGTATCACGTCAAAAATACTATACATTATAGTTATAATAAATAACCCGTAAAAACAAGTTTTTGACTACAAATCCCAACTCGCATCGCTCAAAATAAACTCTTGGGAAAAAACTGAACCAAAAATAACTCGTTTTGAACGTCGTTGATTATGTAAATGAGATTTAATTTGTCCCCGCTATTGATTCCCTGTAGGAATCTGTAGGAGTTTGAGGGACCAATCGCTATCGATGACCCGACATATAAAGAATAATTACTGAATACCTGGAATTGTAGGAAATTTACAAACTTGACCAAGGTTTTACATCTTTTTCACCTGCTTTACTGGCTTTTTACAAATTATGAAATTATTTTCTAAATTTATCATGCGTGAAAAATATAACCAAAAAAACAAACAACCTAAACAACAAGTTTAGTCTGTATAGTGGGTTCCTTGGGTTCTGTAGAACCAAGTCTTTTCTCCAAGTTAAATCTCATTACTTCCATTTCTGTATCATCATACTAAGAAAGTATCAAATATGTTCATAGGGGAACAAAGACTTAGATAACTGTAAATATTTTTCATTAACTCCTTCACATACATCAGTCACTTACATTTTCAATGCTAAATTTCTATACTTCCTATGGTTCAATAACCTCAGAAGTCACAAACTTTAACAACAGACAGTTTCAATGGATGTAAATAAGATCCTTTAAAATATAAAAAAAATCCTGTATTGATGTGTTTATCACAATACCAATTGTTTTATGTGAAATCAACAGAACATTGGCTGCAAGGAGAAAAAAGCAACCCAGAAAAGGAGTAGTAGTGTCTAATCAATCCCATGGTACCACGAAATATGAATATATCAGTCTTAGCAGTCTTCAGTGCATACGTAACCAAGTTCAAATCTAACAATTAATCTCAATTGTTCTTGCATACGGAAAAATTAAAATTTGTTATCCTTAAGTCTACCTAATGGTCGTATTATATTATCTTTGTGTTGTATTTCGAAGTTAGAATTAAATACTTAACTCATTGTTCTTCCATCTTCCAGTGTTTAAATATATAACTAATGTTGTTAGAATTATCTCGTCTTGTATATGTACACATTATACATGTAGGCTACAAAGTTACCAATAGAAATCCAATAGACTTATCAGTGTGAGGCTCAAATTTCTTGGCCATTATGTTTGGAAGGTCGTTTAGAGAATTCATCTTTCGAAGGAAAGTGTCCGCTTTGTCCATTGAAAGAAACCATCCTGTGGATTGACATAAACTGATATTTTTTCTTCCCCAAGTAAAGAACATCTTTTTCCAACTCCGCTAAACATACTTGCTATTGATAAAAAATATTCAATTATTGCTTTATGGTTGTACATGGCTTTACCATTGTATGTTAAGATAATATTTAATCATAAAGAAAGAGCAAACAATCATAAGTTAAGATAAAGATCAATAAGGCTTTAAAAGGGACTTATGTTGGAGATTTACCGTCATAACATTGTATGGGATAGTTACACAAGACTCCTCCATCTACGTATGTATCAAATTGACCATGGTTGTCATAGATCCTTGCTGTGAAAACTCCTAAAAAGTATATAAGACAAACTAAGTTTTATTATGAAAATCAAAAGCTATTAGCGGGCGACTTAACTACAAAGGCTTTTTAATTTAGAAAATACAAAATAGTTTTGCAATAACTAAACAAAAGTTAATAATGATCTTTGAAAAATAGATAACCTACCTGGTATGGCCATGGACATACGAAGTGCTTCTCTTATGGGCATGTCTGGTGTAGTCTTTGGGTGACAGTACTCGGCCCTCATTTGGTTCAAATTGGTCACAACAACACAGAGCTCCATTTTTTTCTCCTTGTATAACTGTCCAAATCAGAATAAGTTTGTAAAATCTTCTTCTCGGCAGGCTATGCAAATTTATTGAAGATCATTTTAACATTTTTTGAACATCTTTAAGTTAAAGCAATTGTAAGCTGCCTTTATATCTCTTTCAAACAGTGGTCGAGCGGCATGCGTGCTTGGCTGGCGTATCGAGAGACGGGTTCGTATCTCTCTAAAGGCAGTGTTTTGTTCCCATGGCTAAGGGCGTCCATGAGTACATGGAAGGCATTGTTAGGGAAACAAAGGCATACGCCACAGACTTGCTCATTGAGAGTGCAAAGAAAGTGGAGAAATAACGGACACACACTACAGCACTAAGAAATCAAAACAACGCGAGTGAACGTCTGTTGGGGGGGGGACTGCCAACTCATTGTTGGTTTCGAGACATTTGCAGGCGAAATTCGGTATACCTATAACTTCTATGAAGTCAGCTATAAAACGATAATTGGTTTAAAATCGGAGTTACATAATCGATAATCCGTTTTCAAAGAGAAAAAAAAGAAAAAAAAGCAACCCGCGCAATTAACATGACTAACCCTCGCTAGGGTCGGCTAATCACAGTTTATGTTTAAGGGATGGTAGTAATAAATGAGAGGCGGGTAACAACAACCACAGTGTGTATGTCTTCACGTTTACTCGCTATTTTTTATTTACTTAGTGCTGCTTTTTGTGTCTGTACTCTCAACCCCCTCCAACCTTTTTTTGCACTGTCTATGATGAGCAAGTCTGCGGCGTATGCTACGCCGCGGGTCTCTCCAGAGTTCCTTCTTTTCATTCACTCACAGTCGTTTGCCCAAACCCACCCCATTTTGATAACTGTGTCTTTCAGGAAGTCTTCACCCGTCACTAAATCATTAGCGGCGTATCCTACGCTATGGATCAGCTAATGTTGGCAATAAAGGGGTAAAAGAACGGGCACAAGCAGACATTTTTAAAATGTTTGAACCTGGCTTGAACCCAGGATATTCCCGGTATAAAGCGGACGTGACAACCAGTACACTACGAATCTCACTTATTCTGTGAAGGAACAATGCAAGTGAAACGCAAGGACCATTGTTGGTCTCGATACATTGGTCGACCCCAGCGAGGGTAATTCGTCATGCACATACTTGCGTGGTGTCTCGCATAGGTCATTCGTCATGCTCGGTTGCACATGCGTGGTGTTTCGCATGGTCCAACGAAGAGAATTATATATATATATATAAGATAGATAGATAGAAGTTAAAAGAGAAAAAACAGAAACTAAGAAAATTTGCATTGCAGTACATTTTCCAGGACGGCTTTACTTTAGTTTCTACAAATTGACAAATTAATGATAAAAACCTAATCATACTAACAGATCACATGCATTGGTTCTTACATCATAAAATGTCATATCAGGATTGTTAGTCTCAGATTTTGTCTTGATTTTGTCACCAAACTATTTAAAAATCTTCTTTCCAGGATTCCATCCAAACTTCCTGATGAGATTTGGCAGGAGACTCAAGTAGCCACATGAGTGATCTGTGTGGAGCAGGGGAAGGGTTGGAAAATAAATGTGTCTTAAATAAATCATTCAGAAAAGTTTAAGGATAAAACCATATTTGCAAAGTTTTTTAATTAATAAATTGTTAGATATTTAAGCTGGAATTTTTAAAAAAAATTATCTAACTGTGTGAAAATGTTCTTAGATATCACCCCCACCAGTGGCGTATCGAGAGTGGGGCAAGGGGAGCAAATGCCCCGGGCGGCACGTTTTTAGGGGCGGCTAATTTCTCCTAGTTAATAGCATCAAAGGAGCAATTTTAAAAGAAAGTGGAGATTTCTATCAAATAAAAAACATATTAGAAATTGATACAAGAAATAAAGTAACTATCCTAAAACATTTTAATATTACAACTGCTAAACTTTCAAACTCCATATTGGATATAAATTCTAATAATGATATGGCAACCGTCCGTCCTCATTGGACGATGACGTGTACTCTTGCTCCTTTGCTCGCCCTCCCTTTTCTCCTGGCCCTTCTCTCTTTACTCAAATAATAATAATAAGGTGCCGTCCATAAATGACGTCACGCACCTAGGGGGTCACACTTTTGTGACGATGTGTGACGAAGGGGGAGGGAGGGGGTTGAAGAAATGTGACGTCACATCAAAATGGGTAACTTTAAATAAAACTTCCACTGAAATATTTGGTCGCTTACAATTTATTTAATGACTTTTTTTTTCTTTTTTTTTAAAAAAAAATCAGTGCTTTCTCAATGTGCCGGTCGGTAGGCCATCAGACGCTGGTTGGCGTATGCTATCAAGACACGAACATTAAATCTAATTATAATCCTTAAGTTTGAGAATCCACAAGATAACATATGAAATTGTTACACTGCGTTTGTTTGATGTTGACATCAAAGCATTTGTGATGTAACCGCAGCTCCGTTTGGTTCTCTCATGGCAGGAGTCGTAAAATTTTTTGCCCGTTACCCCAAAATATACAAGTTTATGTATGCGTTACCCCCCCCTCGACTCTAGGTCCTGCTCACATGACTCGGAGATTTGGGGGAGCGTCTTTAGCCCCCCCCCCGAAAATGCTACTGGTGAGTTTTACAAGCATGACAAGTGTCTAAAAATGATTGAATAGGATTGTGTGTAGATATTTTAAGACAAAACGACACGAAATATCCGTTTTCTTTAAAAGGGGAGGGGGGAAATCTATTTGATAGAATTAAAAACGTTTTAAGTTTGATATAATTGTTCGATTGGTTTTTTGTCAAACGACCCTGGCCATTCTAGTCTTCTAGATCAGTTCTTCTCAAAGCGGTGATCTGCTGACTGATGCTGGTCCGTGGGCCATCCGCTGCCGGTCCGCAGATGTTCTAAAAAAGGACCAAAAAAATGTCAGTGCAGGGAAAATGGTGCACCGGTCCCTGGTGCAATGGAAAAAATTCCTGATGGTCCGCAATACTAAAATGTTTGAGAAGCACTGTTCTAGATATAATGGTAAATAAGCCCATTTAAAATTAGTCAAGTATTCATTAACTTTATTGAATGCATCAAATTCTTGACATCGCAATTCGAGAGGAGCACAAAACAACTTTTCTTCTTAGCTCAGTTTTTAAGGCATTAATTTTAAATATCACAGAAATGATACGTGATAAAGACAAGTCATGTGGATTAAGATTATGGTCACTCGTGTCAATATAAATGAAAGTAGGGTAGATTTAGGTGTCTTCATATAGTGCATAGGTAAGAAATCTACATATAGTAAATTTTAAACAAAATGCATTTTCTGGAAGGAACCGGTTTAATAATGGGCATATGTTCCAAGCGTACACGTACACATGACGTATTTTAATATATCTAGTGGATTGTAGTGGATGTTATATGTCCCAAATGAGTCTGCATTACCCCCAAGAATTCCCTTTTTGACCCCAGTTCAGGTTATTTACCTCTGTTCGTCGACCTCTTTCTTACGGGAGGATGCCCGTCAGTCAATTGAGGGATTTAAAAAAAAACATTTTAAAAATGTTATTTTTAAATAATTTTTTTTTCTAAACAAAGACGTTAACCGTGATGATTTAATATGCATTAAATGCATGCATTAAAATAAAATATAAGCTAAGTTCGTTTTCTGAAGGCGCTTAAACGTTTTTTAAAAAATGCTTCACGCGGGTTACGATATAACAATGTAGATATGCACTAAATAAATAATAAATACATAAATGACAATAAAAGTGATTTGAAACATACTTATTTTCAAATAGAAAATAAAGTTTGTTGTCTTTTTTTTTGGGGGGGGGGAGGGGGGTCAAGGATTTGTGACGTATTTTTAGAGGGGGGGGCTAAGTTTTGTGACGTCGCGTGACGAGGGGGAGGGGGTAAAAAAATCGGCAAAAATCGCGTGACGTCATTTATGGACGAGCCCTAATAATAAAAATAATAATAAAATGATAATTTATATAGCGCAGTATCCCAGTAAGGCTCACAGCGCTTTACATGAAGATAATAACATACATATAAATATTAAATAACCATTCATAACATTACAACCACATAAATGACAATATGCTACACATAAGCGACGTTAATCATTAAAATGATACTAATGCTATTAAAATTCACTTTGTACTTTGGGGCTGCAAATTTCTCGTTGTTAATTAGCTTCTTAAAAAGAAAACGTAAAAATTATCTATCTATACCAATAAAAGTCCTAACCCTCACTGACTGACTGATTTATTACTAATGCTCAACTTTCCGTGTAGGTAGAAGCATAAAAATGTGGGAAGTTGTTGAGTAGCCTCTCGCGACGATAATTGGTGTAAAAGAATTTTACAATTCATGGGGGACGGGGGCCAAAACAATTTTTCCCCCTTATATAGACTATATAAAATATGTAAATCACTAATTCTCCTATTTCTCCAGTAGGCAGAAGCATGAAACTTTAGGAAGCTGTTGAGTACAATCCTGCGATGGTAACAGACGAAAAAAATATTTAAATTATCCCCTACCTGGGGGCCGGGGGCCAAAGTGTAGTTTTTTTCTTATATAACAACTGAATCATCACTAATTCTCTAATTTCAGTGTAGGTAGAAGCATGGAACTTTGGGAAGTTGTTGAATAACCTCTCGGGACGATAATTTGGCGTAAAGAATTTTACAATTAACACTCATGGGGGCCGGGGGAAATATTTTTAAATTATCACTTCCTGGTGGCCGGGGGACCCAATTGAAAGTTTTTTCCTTAGTCGACCTATATAAAAACTGAAAATCACTAATTCTCCCATTTCCCGTGTAGGTAGAAGCATGAAACTTGGTGTAGATGTTAATTACACTTCCACAATGGTA
The DNA here is from genome assembly GCA_944989445.1 of Ampullaceana balthica. Classification (NCBI taxonomy): domain Eukaryota; kingdom Metazoa; phylum Mollusca; class Gastropoda; family Lymnaeidae; genus Ampullaceana; species Ampullaceana balthica. The sequence goes on along the minus strand of CALYLW010001373.1, from coordinate 89,408 downwards.
ACAGGTGAAAAAAATATTTAAGTTATCACTTTACTGGGAGCCGGGGCCCAAATGTAGTTTTTTCTTATATTAAAAGCTGAATCACACTAATTCTCCAAATTCCCTAGTAGGTAGAAAGAAGCATGAAACTTTAGGAAGTTGTTGAGTAGCGTATCGCGACGATAATTTGCGTAAAGGAATGTTAAAATTCACTCTCATGGTCGCGGGGGCCCAAAATGTTTTTTCCCTTATATAGACTAAATAAAAAATGTAAATCACTAATTCTCCTATTTCTCCAGTAGGCAGAAGCATGAAACTTTAGGAAGTTGTTGAGTACAATCCTGCGATGGTAACTGGTGACAGTGGCGTAGCTAGGGGGGGGGGCGGTCCGCCCTGGGCGGCACACGTTTTGGGGGCGGCATTTTGGGGCATTTGAAAAGTACAACCCCTTTGGACAACCGCCCTTTTTCTTTTGAAAGAGGAAAACCCGGGTGAAAATAAAATATTCGTATTTTCGAGTCGTAATTAACGGATTCTCAAGACATTTTTTTTTATTACATACTGTTTGTTATAAGTTATAAGTAACGCTTAACCGTTAAGAAATTAAAAATCGCTTAAAAATTGTATCAATTTCTTTTGAAAATTAAGCGGTATACATCACATATGACGCTTTTTATAAGAAAACAACACAAAGAACACATCACTGCTGGACCGAATATACTATTAATATCGCCGCGACAGTTATTGCGTGGATTTTCGACACGCACAGAATGATACGCGAAAAAGTACCTACATGGCATGGTGGTTCAAATATTGTGTTTAACTTGCAAGTAGTAATTTATATTACTGTTTAAGTTTAAGTTTTCAGAAAATTATTCTAAGGTAATTTAGTAAAAATTAATTTTTTGTTTTTCTTTTTGTTTGTTTTTTTTCATTAAAGTAGCAAAAACAAAATGTGTGTGATTCATTAAAATACGTTTATTCACTTAAAATTTTATGCATATCCTATTAAAGTAATCTCTAGATAGTTTGAATTAGTCTATTTTAGTGAAAATTATTACGATTTTTCACAAGAAAGATTAATCGCGATTGTTGCTTTTTTTTCACCCAAATTAAGATTAAGATCGTGGATGGTGTATTCACCATTGAAGAAAATTATATATTGTTGTTGCTGTAAATTGTTTGATGATTTTTTTCCAATCAAATTTTAACACGGAAAATAGTTTTAACAAATAGTGGAAATTTAATCTCAAAATAATAAGTCAACATGAGTTGAGTCTACTGCAGATTCGATCATTTTCCCAATGGAAGGAATTAGAAATAAGAATTGGACATGATGCAACTTTTGATAAACTACAACAACAGAATATTGATAAAGAAATAAGAAAAAATGAAAGGAAATTCTCACAATTATTGATATAATTAGATTCTTAGCTAAACAAAATTTGGCGTTGAGAGGTCATCGTGAAAGTATTCATGAGGAAGACATCAATTCAATTGAAAATATAGGACATTTTCTAGAGCTTGTTGACTTGTTGGCCATGTACGACCCAGTGTTATGTGAACATTTAGTACAAATTAAGATGGGTAATAAATATAGTGTCTCCTATTAGTGGAAAATGATTCAAAATGAATTCATAGACCTATTGAGAGGGGCAGCGAAAAAAATAATAATGGACCAAATAAAGCAAGCCAAAAACTTTTGTATGATATTTGACAGCTCTCCAGATATTTCCCACTAATATTAAACTAGTCAAATTAAAAGATACGTAGTTATTGATGTTTGCGAAGTTAAAGTTGTAGAATCGTTTATTTACTATGTAGAAAAGAAAGGAAACGTCAAGTTAGAAGGGAAAAACATGTCAGTGGGGTAAATTCACAAGATGTTGTCCTATCTTTAGAACATGAAGTACAACGAGAAATATTTTAATCCATGGATCGAATGATAAAGGAATTAAAAGAACTCTTTGATCAGTTGCATGACCATGTAAGAAAATATTCGTGTATAATCCCATGTAACTTACTAAGTGAAGAAATTGAATGTCAAATAAATGATTTTTATTGACATTGATAAAGAAACATTCCATAATGAAAGAAAAATTATCCAGGTTTTGTGGCTGTACCTATACTACAAAAAGAGGCATTGCGTTGGAAAAATGGAGGAAAAGGCCCACTTGTCGTATTAGTTTATAAATAAAGCTTAAATATATTTTTTTCAATGCACAATTTGTTTGTGTATTTTGTATTCTAAGAATTTTTATAACAATTATTGTTATCAGTGAAAGGAGCTTCTCCAAACTGAAGTTGATACAAATTTATCTTCGTTTTACAATGAGTGCATTATTTAAGACATGGGTTGGGAAACCATGGCTCGCAAGCCAGATGTGGCTCTATTGATGGCTACATCTGGCTCTCAGACAAATGTTCGACTATTTTTAAAAAAAAACGTTTATTCAGATTCCTTTGAATTGCATAAACAATAAACAGCTTAACGATATTAAAAATAATTAAGAGACATAATTATGATAATTTTAGTGTTGAAATTACACAAAATGCACACATTTACTTTAATTTTTAGTTTTAAAAATAATGTATGGCTCTCTCAGACAAAAAGTGTCCCGACCCTTGATAACAAATTATTTAAATTTTGATAGCATAATACACGATTTTTCTACTATGAAAGTTAGGAAAATAAATGTATAAATAATATGTTTACATATTAATGTAAACAATTTGTTTGCAAAAATATAATTAAATCATTTATTTATAAATACAAAATAATTTTTTAAAAACGTAAAAAAAACACAAGTTGTTAACTATAAATCCTTTATGAACGAGACATAACTAAAAGAAGGTTCATTATAATACGCAGCGGAAGACACATAACGGATAGAAAATTGCAGTTGTGTCGTAAAACATGTTTAATATAATGCGCACCGATCAGGAATATGTTTATAAAAAGTGTTGTCAATAAAATACGCACCTTATTGCGCGACAGAAAGGTTGTTCAATATAATACGCACCGCGACACTATCTCAAAAAATAATATGATACATAGAAATAAATAAAATAATCTAAAAATTCAATAATTTAATGACAGTACATGCCATCGATCTGAAATTTTGATACGTCGTTTTTATCATCGGCACAAAACTGCCTGCAAAATTTCAGCTCGCTAGCTTACGAGGAAGTGGGTTAAAACTCGATCCAAAATTTTGGCGATAAGCAAGCAAGCAAGGGCTCAAACAGACACCAGGAGTTAATATAATTTATAAAGGATTTAATAAAAACATACTAATTGGTAATTTAATTTTTTTGTGTAAATTTGGAATACGTTTGTCACATTGGGCTGAAACCTCAGTAACTTTCTTGTAACCTTTAAAAAAAAGAATCTTGTATTTTTATAAAATATGTATTTATAGGTATAACATCTTATTTGGCCTCCTTTAATGCCGCTAACTTAAATATGGCATTCAATGGTAGAATTTTCGCCACCTTTACTTTGTTTCAATTACAATTATATATTTATGTTTATTAATTTATAAAAACCATGATAAATTTTGAAAATCCTTAGAAAGGGCGGCAAATTGGAGACCGCCCCGGGCGGCAAAAGGTCTAGCTACGCCACTGTGGTGAAAACAATATTTAAGTTATCACTTAATGGGAGCCGGGGCCCTAATGTAGTTTTTTTCTTATATTAAAAACTGAATCATCACTAAGTCTCAAACTTCCCGTGTAGGTAGAAGATTGAAACTTTGGGAAGATGTTGAGTAGCCTCTCGTGACGATAATTGGCGTAAAAGAATTTTAAAATTCCCTTTCATGTGGGACGGGGGCCAAAAAAGGTTTTTTCCTCTTATATAGAATATATAAAATATGTAAATCGCTATTTCTCCTATTTCTCCGTGTAGGCAGAAGCATGAAACTTTAGGAAGTTGATGCGTACAACCCTGCGATGGTAACAGAGGAAAAAATATTTAAATTATCACTTCCTGGGGGCCGGGGGCCCAAATGAAGTTTTTTCCTTAGATGACCTATATAAAAACTGAAAATCATTAATTCTCCCATTTCCCGTGTAGGTAGAAGCATGAAACTTGGTGTAGATGTTAATTGCACTTCCACGATGGTAACAGGTGAAAAAAATAGTTCAGTTATCACTTACTGGGAGCCGGGGCCAAAATGTAGTTTTTTTTCTTATATTAAAAACTGAATCATCTCTAATTCTTCGAATTCCCTAGTAGGTAGAAGCATGAAACTTCAGGAAGTTGTTGAGTAGCTTTTCGCGACGATAATTTGCGTAAAGGAATGTTAAAATTCACTTTCATGGTTTCGGGGGCGCAAATATTTTTTTCCCTAATATAGACTATATAAAATATGTAAAATGTAAATCATTAATTCTCCTATTTCTCCAGTAGGCAAAAGCATGAAACTTTAGGAAATTGAGTACAATCCTGCGATGGTTATAGACGAAAAAATATTTAAATTATCACTTACTGGGGGCCGGGGCCCGAATGAAGTTTTTTCCTTAAATGAGCCATATAAAAACTGAAAATCGCTAATTCTCCTATTTTCTGTGTAGGTAGAAGAATGAAACTTTGGGTAGTTGTTAAGTACACATCCACAAAGGTAACAGGTGAAAACAATATTTAAATTATCACTTACAGGGGGCCGGGGGCCTAAATGTAGTTTTTTTTCTTATATTAAAAACTGAATCATCACTAAATCTCTAACTTTCCGTGTATGTAGAAGCATGAAACTTTGGGAAGTTGTTAAGTAGCCTCTCGCGACGATAATTTCTGTAAAAGAATTTTACAATTCACTTTCATGGGGGACGGGGGCCAAAAAACGTTTTCCCCCCTAATATAGACTATATAAAATATGAAAATCTCTAATCCTCCCTTATCTCGAGTAGGCAGAAGCATGAAACTGTAGGAAGTTGTTGAGTACAATCCTGCGATGGTAACAGACGAAAAAATATTATAAATTATCACTTTCTGGTGGCCGGGGGCCCAAATGTAGTTTTTTACTTATATTAAAAACTGAATCATCACTAAATCTCTAACTTTCCGTGTATGTAGAAGCATGAAACTTTGGGAAGTTGTTAAGTAGCCTCTCGCGACGATAATTGGTGTAAAAGAATTTTAAAATTCATTTTCATTGGGGACGGGGGCTAAAAAACGTTTTTTTTCTCTCTTTTATGTAGACTATAAAATATGTAAATCACTAATTCTCCTATTTCTCGAGTAGGCAGATGCATGGAATTGAAACTTTAGGAAGTTGTTGAGTACAATCCTGCGATGGTAACAGAAGAAAAAATATTTATCATTTCCTGGGGGGCTCGAGCCCAAATGAAGTTTTTTTCCTAATATGGGCTATATAAAAACTGAAAATCACTAATTCTCCTATTTTCCGTGTAGGTAGAAGCATGAAACTTGGGGTAGTTGTTAAGTACACTTTCACGAAGGTAACAGGTGAAAACAATATTTAAATTATCACTTACTGGGGGCTGGGGGCCAAAATGTAGTTTTTTTCTTATATTAAAAACGGAATCATCACTAGTTCTCAAAATTCCCTAGTAGGTAGAAGCATGAAACTTTGGGAAGTTGTTGTGTGGCCTCTCGTGACGATAATTGGCATAAAAGATTTAAACAATTCACTTTCATGGGGTACGGGGGCCAAAAAAATATTTTTCCCCTTATATAGACTATATAAAATATGTAAATCACTAATTCTCCTATTTCTCCAGTAGGCAGAAGCATGAAACTTTAGGAAGTTGTTGAGTACAATCCCGTGATGGTAACAGACGAAAAAATATTTAAATTATCACTTCCTGGGGGCGGGGGGGCCCAAATGAAGTTTTTTAAAAATAATATGAGCTATATAACAATTGAAAATCATCAATAATTTTCCAAATTCCTTAGCAAGTAGAAGCGCATGAAACTTTGGGAAGCTGTTTAGTAACATCTCGCGACGATAATTGGCGTAAAAGAATTTTAAAATTCACTTTCATGGGGGACGGGGGCCACAAAACGTTTTATTACCCCTTATGTAGACTATATAAAATATGTGAATCACTAATTCTCCTATTTCTCCAGTAGATAGAAGCATGAAACTTTAGCAAGTTGTTGAGTAAAATCCTGCGATGGTAACAGGTGAAAACAATATTTAAGTTATCACTTCCTGGTGGCCCATATAAAAACTGAAAATCACTAATTCTTCTATTTGCCGCGTAGACAGAACCATGAAACTTGGAGTAGTTGTTAAGTACACTTTCACGAAGGTAACAGGTGAAAACAAAATTTAAATTATCACTTACTGGGGGCCGGGGACCCAAATGTAGTTTTTTTATATTAAAAACTGAATTATCACTAAGTCTCTTAATTCCCTAGTAGGTAGAAGCATGAAACTTTGGGAAGTTGTCGAGTAGCCTCTCGTGTCCATAATTGGCGTAAAAGAATTTTACAATTCAGTTTCATGGGGGCCGGGGGCTCAAAAACGTTTTTTAAACTTATATAGACTATATAAAATATGAAAATCAATAATTCTGCTATTTCTCGAGTAGGCAGAAGCATGAAACTTTAGGAAGTTGTTGAGTACAATCCTGCGATGGTAACAGACGAAAAAATATTTAAATTATCAATTCCTGGGGGCCGGGGGAAAAATACCCGCGCTTCCCTGCGGAAGTAAGGATTTTAGTAATCGTTGAAAACACGTTTCCCACCAATTCAAAACACCAATTTATTTCATTCTGGATCATGATGGATATATTTGTTTGTCAATATTTGTCAAGGTCGTGTAAAATAAAATTGATACTAAAATGACATTACGGGCAGCTGTGCAAAATGGATGCAGGATGTTCATATGATATATATTCATATCTATATTTATTTAAATTATTTAAAATCTAAAGTTAAAAAAGCTTTAAATATTTACGAAAAAAATATTTTGGGCCCCGGCCCCGAAGGAACATATGTTAGAAGTTCATTACCCTATAGAATAGTATTTTATTTTTTAAAAATCAAATTGTTCAATAATTCATCCATTTACCCAGTAACCACTTATTAAATTAACATATATATAACTAATGTAAAAAAGGGTATATGGGCCCCCAGCCCCTAATAAGTGGTGTTTTTAAAACTTTTACTTTTAATGCAAGAAACCTTCACTGGAGCGTACCCAAAAACTTCCTAAAGTTTAATTTACGTGGGATAAATAAAATATATTTACTATTAATACGTCTTTAAAAAACTAAAATAAGGGCCGGGGCCCTATCGGTGTAATATGTATATTTCAAAACAACGGCTTATTTTATTTTGGATTACGATGAATATATTTGTTAGCCAACATTTGTTTTCAAATATCGAGTGAACTCGAATGGTTAAAATGTCTTACACGTTAACGAAAAAGAGATTAGGGGTCCTCGGCTACAAAACATTGAAAAAATATGATTTTAATGCCCTAAGGAAATTTAATATAGGCCGTCAAGTTTTTATCTTCCAAATTTTTTAAAAATACATTTACACAGTATCCAAGTTTTTTATTTGTAATTTAGCTCATATAAGGTGAAAAATGAAAAAACTACATTTGTGTGCCAGGCCCCCGTGACAAAATAATTCGCCTGTTACCATCCTGGGAGTGTACTCATCAACATCCCAAAGTTTTATGTTTTTATGTTTCTACGTTCACGGGAAAGTGGAGAATAAGGCGATTTTCAGTAAAAGGTATTGTACTCAACAATTTATTAAAGTTCAATGCTTCTGCCTACTCGGGAAATAAGAAAATTAGTGATTTTCATATTTTATATAGTCCATATTAGGAAAAAAAGCGTTTTTGATCCCTGGGCCCCCTATAGTGTGAATTTTAAAATTCTTTTTTGCCCCTTTTCGTCATGAGAGTGTACTCAAAAACTTTCCAAAGTTTCATGCTTCTACCTACACGGGAAGTTGGAGAATTAGTGATAGGTCCTTTTTTAATATTAGAAAAAACTACATTTGGGCCCCCTGGCCCCAGTAAGTGATAATTTAAATATTGTTTTCGCCTTTTACCATCGCGGAATGTTACTTAATAACTACCCAAAGTTTCATGCTTCTATCTACAAGGGAAATAAGAGAATTAGTGATTTTCAATTTTTATACAGCTCATGTAAGGAAAAAAACATCTTTTAGGCACCCCGGCTCCACATGAGCCTGAATTTTAAAATTCATTTTCGCCATTTTTTGTCTTGACAGGGTACTCAACAACTTCCAAAAGTTTCATGCTTCTACCTGCACTGGAAGTTGGAGAATTAGTGATGAGTAAGTTTTTAATATTAGAAAAAACTATTTATGGGCCCCGGACCCCCGTAATTATTAATTTAAATATTTTTTTCGCCTGTTACCATCGCGAAAGTCTACTAAACAACTTCCCAAAGTTTCATGCATTTACCTACACGGAAAATAGGAGAATGATTGATTTTTAATGTTTATATAGCTCATATAAGGAAAAAACTTCATTTAGGCCCCCGGCCCCCAGGAAGTGATAATTTAAATATTATTTCTCCCGTTACCATCGCAGGATTGTACTCAACAACTTCCCAAAGTTTCATGCTTCTGCCTACTCGTGAAATAGGAGAATTAGTGATTTTTATATTTTATATAGGCCATTTTAGGGGGAAAAAACGTTTTTGGTCCCCGGCCACCAAGAGTGTGATTTTAAAAATTCTTTTTCGCCAATTATCGTCGTGAGAGTGCACTCAGAAAGTTCTCAAAGTGTCATGCTTCTAGCTACACGGAAAGTTGGAGAATTATTGATGAGTCAGTCAGTGCGTCAGGGCTTTGCCTTTTATTAGTATAGACTAGTAAAATACCCTCGCTTAGCTGCGGAAATTATGATTTCAGTTACCGTTGAGAACCCGCGTAACACAAATTCAAAACACCAATTGATTTCAATCTGGATCATGATGGATTTACTACATATATTAACTTCACCGTCTTGTCTGTGTGTTTGTCGTGGTCCCGAAGAAAAAAAAAGAAAAGTAAAATATCACTTCAAGTAATCCTATCGAGGTGATAATTTAAATTTTATTTTCGTATGTTACCATTGCGGGAGTGTACTCAACAACAATTTCCCAAAACTTCATGCTCCTACGTACACGGGAAATTGGATATTTAATTATGAGTATGTTTTATATAGCTCATATTAGAAAAAAACATACATTTGGGCCCCCGGCACCCAAGTTTGTGATAATTTTATAATTTTTACACCTCTTACCATCGCCGGAGGGTAGTCAACAACTTCCAAAGTTTCATGTTTCTACCTACACGGGAAGATGAGGAATTAGTGTTGATTCAGATTTATATAGCCCATATAAGGAAAAAATCGGGGTTGTGCCCCCGCCACCCAAGAGTGGAAATTATAAATTCTTTTCACCAATTATCGTCAAATAGTGTACTCAGCAAGTTCCCAAAGTTTCATGCTTCTACATTCACGGGAAATTGGAGAATTAGTGATGAGTCAGTTTTAAATATAAGAAGAAAAAGTACATTTGGGTCGCCAGCCCCGCAGTAAGTGATAATTTATGTAATTTTTTAAAACCTTCTACCATCGCCAAATGTTGCTTTACAAATACTCAAATTTTCATGCTTCTACCTTCTCGGGAAATAGGAGAATGAAAGATTCTTAATTTTTTATAGCCCATATTAGGCTGAACAATTTTTTTGGGCCCCCGACCCCCATGAGTGTGAATTTCAAAATTCTTTTTCGCCTGTTACCATTGCGGATTTGTACTCAACAACTTTCTAAAGTTTCATGGTTCTACCTACACGGGAAGTTGGAGAATTCGTGATGAGTCAGTTTTTAATATTAGAAAAAACTTTTTTTGGGGCCCCCGGACCCCAGTAAGAGCTATTTGAAATATTTTTTCATCTGGTACCATCGCGGAAGTGTTCTTATCAACTACACAGAGTTTCATGCTTCTACCTACACGGGAAATATGAGAATTTGTGATTTTCAGTTTTTATATAGCTCATTTTAGGAAAAACTTCATTTGGGCCCCCGGCCCCCAGTCTTGGATAATTTAAATATTTTTTTTTCCTGTTAACATCGCGGAAGTGTACTCAACAACTTCACACAGTTTATTGCTTCTGCCTACTCGCAAAATATGAGAATTAGTTATTTTTCATTTTATTATAGCCCATGTAAAGAAAATAATTGTTTTGGGCCCCCGGCCCCCCGGAGTGTGAATTCTAAAATTCTTCTACCCCAAGTATCGTCGCAAGAGGCTACTCAACAACTTCCCAAGGTTTCATGCTTCTACCTACGCGGGAAGTTGGAGAATTAGTGAGGAGTAAGTTTTTTATAAAATAAAAAAAACTACATTTGGGCCCCCGGTTCCCAGTAAGTCATAATGTAGGTATTTTTTTCTCTTGATACCATCGCGTAAGTGTATTTATCAATTCCCCGGTGTTTCATGCTTCTAACTACACGGAAAATAAGAGAATTAGTGATTTTTCATTTTTATATAGCTCATATTAGGAAAAAAAAGTTTTTGGGCCCCCGGCCCCATGAGTGTGAATTTTAAAATTCATATATGCCAATTTTTGTCGCGAGAGTCTACTCAACAATTTCTCAAAGTTTCATCCTTCTACCTACACGGGAAGTTGGAGAATTAGTGATTTTTAATTTTTATATAGCTCATATTTGGAAAAAACTTCATTTGGGCCCCCAGGAAGTGATAATTTAATATTTTTTTCGTCTCTTACCATTGTGGGTTTGTACTCAACAACTTCCCAAAGTTTCATGCTTCTGCCTACTCGGCAAATAGGAGAATTAGTGATTTTTAGTTTTTATATAGCTCATATAAGGAAAAAACTTCATTTGGGCCCCCGGCCCCCAGGAAGTGATAATTTAAATAATTTTTCTCCCGTTACCATCGCGGGATTGTACTCAACCACTTCCCAAAGTTTCATACTTCTGCCTACTCGGGAATTAGGAGAATTAGTGATAATCAAATTTTATAAAGGCCATATAAGGGGAAAAAACGTTTTTGGGTCCCCGGCCCCACATGAGCGGGAATTTTAAAATTCTTTTTTGCCAATTTTCGTCGTGAGAGGGTACTTGACAACTCCCCAAAGTTTGATGCTTCTACCTACACGGGAAGTTGGAGAATTAGTCAGTGAGTGAGTGAGTGAGTGAGTCAGGGCTTTGCCTTTTATTAGTATAGACTAGCAAAATACCCTCACAGAGCTGCGGAAATTATGATTTCAGTTACCGTTGAGAAGCCGCGTAACACAAATTCAAAACACCAATTGAATTCAATCTGGATCACGATGGATATACTACACATATTAACTTCACCATCGTGGCTGTCTGTCTGTCTGTCGTGGTCCCGCAGAAGAACAAAAAAAGAAAAGTAAAAAATCACTTCAGGTAATCCTATTGAGGTGATAATTTAAATTTGTTTTCGTATGTTACCATGGCAGGAAGGGGGGGGGGATACTCAACAACTTCCCAAAGTCTCATGCTACTACGAACAAGGGAAATTGGATATTTAATGATGAGTATGTTTTATATGGCTCATATTAGCAAAAAAAAACTACATTTGGGCCCCCGGTCCCCCAGATAGTGATAATTTTATACTTTATACACCTCTTAACATCGCCGGAGGGTACTCAACAACTTTCCAAAGTTTCATGCTTCTACCTACACGGGAAGATGAAGAATTAGTGTTGATTCAGATTTATATAACCCATATAAGGAAGAAAACGGGTTTGGGCCCCACCACCCAAGAATGGAATTTATAAATTCTTATTCACAAATTATCGCCATAAGAGTGTACTCAGCAAGTTCCCAAAGTTGCATGCTTCTAACTTCACGGAAAATTGGATAATTAGTGATGAGTCAGTTTTAAATATAAGAAAAAAACTACGTTTGTGTCTCTGGCCCCAAGTAAGTTATAATTTATATTATTTTTTTTTACCTTTTACCATCGCCGAATGTTTCTTAACAACTACTCAATGTTTCATGCTTCTACCTTCTCAGGAAATAGGAGAATGATTGATTCTTAATTTTTATTTAGCCCATATTAGGGGGAAAAAGTGTGTGGGCCCCCGGCCCCCATGAGTGTGAATTTCAAAATTCGTTTTCGCCTGTTACCATTGCAGGTTTGTACTCAACAACTTCCCAAAATTTCATGCTTCTACATCAAAGGGAACTTGTAGAATTAGTGATAAGTCAGTTTTGTATATAAGAAACAAACTGCACTCGGGCCCCCCGCTCCCATTAAGTAAAAAATTATATAATATTTTTTTACCTCTTACCATCGCAAAATGTTACTTTTCACTATCCAAAGTTTCATGCTTCTACCTACACGGGTAATAGGAGAATTATTGATTTTACGTTTTTATATAGATCACATGAGGAAAAAAAAACATTTGCCTCCAGTATGTGATAATTTTTAAAAAAAATTAATTTTTGCCTGTTAACATCGCGGAAGTGTACTCATCAACTTCCCAAAGTTTCATTTTTCTATCTACTCGCGAAATAGGAGCATTAGTGATTTTTAATTTTTTTTAAATTCCATATAAGAAAAAAAAAGTTTTTTGGCCCCCAGCCCCCATGAGTGTGAATTTTAAAATTCTTTTAACCAATTATCGTCGCGAGAGGCTACTTAACAACTTCCCAAGGGTTCATGCTTCTTTCTACCTACAAGGAACGTTGAAGAATTAGTGATGAGTCTGTTTTTATATAAGAAAAAAACTACATTTGGGCGGGGGGCCCCCGGTAAGTGATAATTTAAATATTGTTTTCGCTTGTTAACATCGAGGAAGTGTACTTATAAACTACTCAGATTTTCATGCTTCTCCCTACAGGGGAAATATGGTAATTTTTATTTTCAGTTTTAAATAGCTCATATCAGGAAAAAAACTTCATTTGGGTCCCGGCCCCCAGTATTTGAAAATTTAAATATTTTTTGCCTGCCAACATCGCGGAAGTGTACTTATCAAGTACTCAGAGTTTCAGGCTTCTACCTACACGGGAAGTATGAGAATTAGTGATTTTTAGATTTTAAATAGCTCATATTAGGAAAAAACTTTAGTTGGGCCCACGGCTACCAGTATGTTATAGTTTAAATATTTTTATTTCCTGTTAACATCGTGGAAGTGTAATCAACAATTTCCCAAAGTTTCATTCTTCTATTTACTCGTGAAATAGGAGAATTAGTGATTTTAATATAGCCTATATAATGAAAAACCAAGAGTGTGAATTTTAAAATTCTTTTACGACAAGTATCGTCGCTAGAGGATACTTAACGACTTCCCAAAGTTTCATGCTTCTACCTACACGGGAAGTTAGAGAATTAGGGATGAGTCTGTTTTTTATGTAAGAAAAAAACTACATTTTGGGCCCCCGGCCCCCAGTAAGTGATAACTTAAATATTGTTTTCTCTTGTTACCATCGCGGCAGTGTACTTATCAACTACTCAGAGTTTCATGCTTCTACCTACACGGGAAATATGAGAATTAGTGATTTTCAGTTTTTATACAGCTCATTTGGGCCCCGACCCCCAGGAAGTGATGATTTAAATATATTTTCTCCCATTGCCATCGCGGGTTTGTACTCAACAACTTCCGAAAGTGTCATGCTTCTGCCTACTCGGGAAATAGGAGAATTTGTGATTTTCATATTTTATATAGGCCATAATAGGAAAAAAGTTTTTGGGCCCCCGGCCCCATGCGTGTTGATTTTAAAATTCTTTTACGCCAATTTTCGTCGCGAGAGGCTACTTAACAACTTCCCAAAGTTTCATGTTTCTACCTATACGGAAAGTTGGAGAATTAGTGATTCTCCACGACAAATATTTGCAAACAAGTATATTCATCATGATCCAGATTGAAATAAACTGTTATTTTCAATTGGTGTTACGTGGGTTTTCAACGCTAACTGAAATCGTAACTTTCCGCAGCAAAATGCGGGTATTTTGCTAGTGTTTAATAAAAGAAAAGAAAAGCCAAGGTAAATATTAATAAAACATTTCTAATGTCAAAACTTCAACTCTATAATGAATCTAAAGTCTTCTGAAACCAATGCTAATTTAATTGAAAAACCAAGGTGCTGAAGTACTTACGAACTTGATACAGAGCTACAGGTACCTATAAGTATAATTGATTCAAGTTTGTCAGTCGCTCATTTTGTAGAAGCGAAAATAGCTGTCTCCGTTAAATTCCAACAAGCAACAAGGACTTAATTGATATAAATAAATTGCCCCTACATACAGATGAATTGGCTCTACTGTTTGATCTAGATTTGAAATAAGCCGTTTAAGTTAATTAATTGAGAAATGAAATTGTTTGCCCTCGTTTTGCAGAAAATGCGTTTGACCTCGGGACCACCAGCAACATTTATTTTATATAAAATAATTATTAAAATAGTTTTTTTTTAAAGAATTCTAGCCGTGTTAAACATATCATTTTAAATGTAATAAATATTTAACACTCTTTACTATTTATTGATGCATAAATACTTGCCCAAAAAAACATCTTCAATGTTATCTGTTCTCCTATGTTCGTTCGTCCGTCGATACGACGAGGACCACTCTAGTCATCCGAGGGTTGTCTGTGCGTGCGCAGATGGCTGATGAGGCCGATCCTTGCACGGAAGGTTCGGGAACAGAAGGGACAAGGGACGAGTGCGACATCTCCTGGAGGGTTGACAGCATGGGCCTTTCGGGCTTGCCTCTTCTTTTCTGCGGCGGTGATCCGGTTTGCCTCGCATGACCTGGCACCTTCGTGGATGGAAGAGAGCCAGGTGGATCGGTCCATTGCAGCTCGTTCCCACGTGTCTGGATTGATGGCAAACGCTTTCATTGAGGCTTTCAGTGTGTCTTTGAAGCGTTTCTTTTGCCCACCGTGGGACCGCTGGCCATACTGGAGCTCACCATAGAAGATTCTCTTTGGCAGTCTCTCGTCTGGCATTCGGACAACGTGCCCTGCCCAGCGAAGCTGGGTCTGCATCAGGAGGGTGAAGATGCTGGGGAGACCTGCCCTGGTCAGTACCACTGTGTCTGGAATTTTGTTCTGCCACTTTATGCCGAGAATCTTCCTGAGGCTAGTTATATGAAAGTGGTTAAGCTTTCTTGCATGGCGCTGATAAACAGTCCAAGTTTCACAAGCATATAGCAGTGTGGGGAGCACCACTGCCCTGTACACTTTCAGCTTGGTCTGGATGGTAATGCCTCTTCTGTTCCAGACATTAGGGTACAACCTGCCGAAAGTGGAGCTGGCTCTAGCAATTCTGACGTTCACTTCGTTATCGATGGTGGCATTTTGAGACAGTGTGCTGCCTAGGTATGAGAACCGGTGCACTGTGTTGAGTCTCTGGCCGTTGACAGTGATGTTGGGCTCTACGTAGGGCCTTCCAGGCGCGGACTGATGGAGGACCTCAGTCTTCTTAGTGTTGATTGTTAGACCAAAGTTTGTGCAGGCGCTGGAGAACAGGTTTACACTGCGTTGCATGTCGGCTTCTGAGACAGCGTTGAGGGCAGTCATCAGCGAACAGCAGGTCTCTGATGATGTCTGTTATAACCTTGGTTTTTGCCTGGAGCCTCCGAAGGTTGAACAGCTTGCCATCTGTGCGGTACTTCAGGTTGACACCAACATCCTCGTCTCTTAAGGCCTCTGTCAGCATGGCTGAATAGAAATTCATAGAAATTCTCCTATAGCTCTGGCTGAATAACCAAGGGCGACTAAGGCTGCAGTTATGGCCCCTGCACTGATTCCCCCTATACGACAAATCTGTGACATCATGCCGATCTCCTCTAAATACTGGGGAAATAGAAAACAAATTATGCTATGCCATTAATTACTTAAAATACGGTATTAATAAATAGGATAATTTATCTTTCCATACAGTTTATAAAGTAATCAATACAAGGATTTGAAGTATCATCGGATCTTTTATCTTTGCAAACATTTTCCACTAGGATTTTAATATCGTATTAAAGTTATCGTACTAGATAATTGAAATTGTCTAAATTCATCCAACTGCAATCATTTAGAAGTAAAATTTAAAAAAATTAAATCTTGTTTAATCAACCCTGAATAAAAACTTACTACCATTTTGGCATTGAAAAAACATTTGACCACGAATATTGGTTTTTGAATTTAGTTGGCTCCTCATTACTTGTTTAATAAGCACTGCTTTTTTCAGAAATCTTACTAAAAGATTCCTGAAAACGTCTTTGCTTTAATATTAATAATTAATAATTAATCTACTGTTAAGCATGAGCCACCAACTGAATTTTCGGCCATCAGTAAGTTTTTTCTATTTTCATTTCATGTGTCCATAACATAATGTAGTTTAAATGGAGTTGTACAAATAGTTGATTTTAAATGTCGTAAATCAAATATTCAGGCGCATTTATTCCGGTCGTTGATAACGTAATCTATTTAACTAGGGATACACTTCTATTTCATGTACATAATTATTAACGTAAGCGTTTGAAGAGTTGGCCGAGTATGGTTATTAAAATTTCATTTAGCGAAGTCCATTTTGCCTACCTCATTTCTCTTATTGTGCAAACCATCGTCTCCCAAATTTCGTCTTTGAGCAGTTTGTTTTTCACTTCAATTTTAGGATACTATTTAGGATTATGGTAATATATGTCTGTCATTTAACTGCGCACATATGGCTGTTGTTTCCAGTGGCGTCACTAGGGGGGGGCGGGGGGGAGGGCCGCCCCGGGTGACACCCATCAGGGGGTGACACCCGAGCCTAACATTTTACTGTGTACGATTTTATGTCAGAAAACAAAAGATGACAATTTTTTTAGTCTAGAAAGAAATTAAGAATTACAATGAAATACGTTAAACGCGAAAATTCTTATTTAAAAAAATATCAGTTAACTTGCAATAATAAAACAGTCCCAACACAAGAACAACATTAAAACAAATTAGGAAAAAAAGAAAAGAAATAGTCGCAGCAGAGAGATCTTTAAAAAAGGCTGGAATGAAAGAGGCAGTGTCTTCTGTTTTAAAAGATATAAAGCCATTTGGGCTTGAACACACCCGACAGCATGAACGAATACCCACCTCACGACTCCCTCCACCACAGTGGGGTGGGGGGAATACGATTTTTATCACCCCCCCCCCAAAGAAAAAATCAAAAGATGGGTTTTCTTTGTTGATGTTTTTCTTGAGGAAAATTATGATTTCAATGGCTTTGAGTTAATATTTTATATATATATATATATATTAAAGGCGTTAAAGCATAGATATGCATGTTTATATACAGGTAGTCCTCCGGTTACGACGGTCCCATCCCGACTTACGCTGTTTAGTGCCTACGAACGCGCCTTCGTAAAAAATAGTATTACGAGTTATTTCGTATTTTAAAAAAAAATTCATGAGGTAACGAATTCGTTTCTCTATTTGAAATAACAAAAATTATTGAAAAATATGCATGTTTATTATTTCAACCTACAACTTTCGTTTGCGAATTTTTCAAATGGCGAATTTTTCAACCAAGTCAATAAAGCTGAGTTTAGCTGAGTAAGCTTACAAGTTCCTTTTCAATGCTCATTAGAGAGAGCATATTCAGCCTTTTTCGTCCCATGCAAATTCTAACTCATTATATATTCTTTTCAACTTTGAAAAGGATCGCTCTCAGCTGCAGTTTGATGTCATCATTGAAAGATAGATGCGAAGTGCGATGTGTACATTTGTAAAGGACTGTGTGAAATATCGCTCATTTAAAAGCAGCAAAATTTTTAGCTCTGTGCAAGTTTTTTTAGTTTCGCTTTGTGCTAATTCCTTTTCCTTACCCTGTGACTGGGGCTGGACAATAACTTTTTTAAGAGTTCTGAAAATTGGCCTAATTCTGAAGTAAGCAGTCTTCGAAATCACTCATGAACCTACATGTGGAAGAAAATCAGAAGCCCCGAGCCTAGTGCTCTTTATGGGTCTTCCCGGAAGACCCCCTTAGCCATCTGGCCACCAAAGGGACGTAACAGCTGAGGACCCCCCCCCCAAAAAAAGCGGTCGCTTCTGAAGCGGCCACCTGGGCATCCAGGACATACAGTCGAAGATGCCTCCCACTAAGTTGCCCTCACAAGGAGGTGGTGGAATTTCCTACTACGACCCGCTACCACTTTGGCGCCATCCCGGCAAAGCACACGGGTCTCCATGGTTAGGACCGCCGCAGACCGGGGGATCATCAAAGACCTACCTAGGGTGCAACCCCCACTGGAAGGTTTCCTCAGAGCTGGCGTCCAATGCGTTCTTCGCGGCACTTTTTGCTAATCCGTACTGGCGCTCCTGGCCCTAAACCGGCACCGCTCGATGGCGTTGCTAGTAAATTGAGGGGGACGAAACGGTTGCTTCGGATTTACCCGACCCCTTCTTCGAAATCACTTGAATGTTCTTCCATTAACTTGGCTGCTGCCCATCGGGTGGCGAAAGTGCTGAGCTCAGTAGGTTTGTAAGAAAGCCAAATTTCTCATGGATGTATTTATATGCACCTAACCAATGTTTTAGGGCTTAAGAAAGTTTGTCAATGATTACCAGAAATACCTCAATCTTGAATTTTTTTCTCCAGGAGAATACTGTTTTGTTGATGTCCCTTTATCAAACTGACGCTTTCTTTTTTGTTTGATAGTATTGAAGATTGTTTACACTGTTTTTACCACGGACTTTTCCTTTCCTTTGTCTTCATAGGAATAAAATTAAGAATGCTAATTTTTAAACAAACTCAATGAGAGACTTCCTTTCTAAAATTGTTTCCCAAATTTCAAGTAAAATAGCGACTTTCCAGTTGTTCAATTTCCTTTAGAAATCCTTCTTCTTCAAGTCGGCAGTCACGTGGCTGATTTTCATTCGTTGCTAATTCTTCCAGTGCTGCGATATTCTCATGGTATGAGCTATTAACAGACCTTACAGCATAATGTCAGGCTGACCATCTTGTGTCAGACAAGGCTTTGTTAGCATGTATCAATTTCATATGTTTTTGAAGTACCTGTCAACGATGAGTAGATGCAACAAGTCGGGTATAAAGATTTTGCAGAAGACAAAAAAATCTGACCGCAGTAGGACAACCTGCTGCTCTTTTCCCAACCAAATTAAAGGAATGAGCTGTGCACGGCACATAATGAGCTACAATGCACTTCTCACGAAGAATAGCCTGGTTTCCGTTATACTTCCTACTCATTTGCAGCATTGCCGTATGACTGTCCAAGGCATTTTCAGGGATTCGTACAAACATAATGGCCTGCATCTTTATTATACACTATAATTCATAAAAAGTTTGGGGGCCCTTAAATTATTGGGGGCTTTAGCCCGTTCAGCACCCCCCCTTTTAATCCGCCATAGGGGGGGGTCCACGCATCTGTGACGATGTGGTACGAGGAGGGGGGGTGTTTAAGAAATGTGACGTCACATCAAAAACGCGAAACTTTAAATAAAAGTTCCACTTAAATATTTGATTGTTTACCATTTATTTAATTACGTTTTCAATGACTTCACGCGTGTTACGATATTTACAGTGCAGACTTACCCTAAATACATATATTTTAAATGACAAAAAATAATTTGCAACATGCTAATTTTTATTGAGAAAATACGGCTTGGGGGAGGGGTGTCAAAGCTTTGTGACGTCATATCGTAAAAAAGGGGTGGGGTCTAAGTTTTTGTGACAAAGTATGACGCTGGGGGAGGGTGGGGTAAAAATCGGCAACCTCGCGTGACGTCATTTATGGACGGCCCCTTCAGTCGTGAAGGGGTGACACCATGAGCTACCGCCCCGGGTGACACTAACCCTAGTGACGCCTCTGGTTGTTTCTCCTTCCACTGTTACATGTTGTAGTTGTATATTTGAATTCTTAATCCCCCCCCCCAAATAAAATCAGGCATTAAAGTAATAGTGATTGTTTACGTTTTCATGTCCACCTATTTTTAGTTTGTGAATTTACAAAATATAAAATCTTACATACATGCTTTTTTTCTTGTCATTGTTGATGAACTTTTAAGAAGAGAGATACAATTTTCCCACTGAACGATTTTTTAAAAAAGCTTAGAATATCGCTGTCATAAATGCTATTATTGCGAAAATTCTTACCTGTATACAGCCTACATACGCCAAACCCTTGTTTCCAACTCCTTCAAAAATTAGGTTCTCAAATGGAAACATATATTCCTGAGGTTTGACATTTATAGCTGCACCGTCAGTTTTGTCGAAACATGAAGGTAGTCGCTGAAGAAGATTTTTCTTTAGCTGTATATCTGGCCGGACATATATAAATACTTTAAACATGCCATTTTAACAGAAATAGTTTTTATGTGCACTGAAATACATTGCATCTCCTCATTCCTTACATATGTATTGTCTATTTTTTAGGCCCCTATCCTATTAACTCGTGAAGGATTCCGGATTCAAAATCAACGCTTCTGGATCTGTCGTAAACTTTTTCAAAACGCTCGTAAACACGTTTTCACCTAGAAAGCTGACATTTTCACAGTAGGTTTGTCTTCTGGGGAGGATAAAGCTATTAAATTTTCAGATCGATCGAATGTACCGTAATTAAATTAATGCATTTTTAGTTTATCTCTATATGTAGCGGCCAGCTTTTGTTGACATTTTACGAGTCACGCTGAGTTAAGTTCAGCCATCCGTGTCGAAACATTTTAACTGCCCCCTCCGTTTTAAAACTAAAAGTATTTAAGGCAATCTCAGTCTATAAATGTTTATCGCGTTTAAGCGTGTATAAATACTTTTTAGTTATGTCTCATTTGCAAGGGATTTATAGTCAAAAACTTTGTTTTTACGGGGTTTTTTAATTCAATCCCTTATATTAACTTCCTTTGTTTTTACGGGGTTGTTTAATTCAATCCCTTATATTAACTTCACTGTCGTCTCTTGGGTTCGCAGGCGGTCGGTCGGGTGGAAAAACAAAAGTAAATAAAACAAACCAGTAAAAACAAAGTTTTTGACTATAAATCCCTGATATATGAGACATAACTAACAGTATTGATTATTTTCAAACACGACAAACATTTACAGACTGAATCTGTCTTAACTCAAATTTGCTTCATAACCCTGGGGGGAGGGGTGGGTGGGAGGGGGAGAGGGGAAAAGTCTGGTCACCGATTCGCTTGACCGAGCTCAGCGTGACACGTAAAATGTAATCAAAAGCACCCCGGTACTTCGATGGGTCGGCTCAATGCGTCAACTCAAACTTTCACGTGAAAAAAAAACAATAACAAATAGTGAATTTGAATTACATACGTTATATAAGGATAAACTAAAAATGCATTAATTTAATTCTGAAATTTTGATACGATGCATTGTTAGGTGAGACGGGTCCGTGTGTCAAATTTCAGCTCGATCGGATCACTGGAAGTGGGTCATTTTTGTTTTTCCGCCCGCCCATGAGATGATGAGACGGCCGCAAAGTTAATAAAAGGGATTTAAAAATGACACACTTCCCGTTGTGAATAAATATTTTCCTGCTAAGTGGATCAGCGCACATATGGAAAGGAGTTAAGAATGTGTAAGTTCATATTGATAGAAAATTTCATATTTTGCTCACAAATTTCGTTTCTAGATGAACTTGGCTAACAAGACATTTAACAGGACTTCATGAATGAAATTAAGATTTACAAATCTTTTGTTAGCGCGTAAAAGTAGAAAATAAAATGAACAAAAAAGCGTTTTTAAACAGATGAGGCCCAGCTGCAGTGAGGAATGTAGAATCTCGCATGAAAAAGCAGAACATAATTTTTTAGTCACAAACTAAGTAGTCACAAACTAAGTAGAACTTTTGTGTTAGTTGATCAAATTTTATATCTCACATTCAATCCCACAATCGATCACAATAAATATCAACTAAACTTAGAGTTGTGAGTCTACCATATGACGGACGGGAACCAAATTTGTCAGGACGGTCCAAATTTAACCTGCAAATGGTTTTAGTGTCCCTTTTGCCTGAAAGCCGTAATTAAAAAATAGGAAAATGCAGAGACATAGAATGAAAAATTAAACCTCATTTCCATTTTGATCAACTTTACGCGGATGTTCAAAGCGAGTTATTTTTGGTGCAGTTTTTTCCCCAATACTTTATTTTCAGTGAATTCAAACCTCCGCTGCCTTGCGGCTATACCCGCTACACGGGAAAGGCTAAGGGAGTAAACCAGGACAGAAAAAAAGAAATGAAGCACCTACAGACGGTCTCTACATAAAAGATATGTACATTCCACTAGCTCCTGCGACGCCAATGGCGCAAAGCCGCATCGACATAAGTCGTTCCCTTGGTTACACCATTGACGTGAATATACCATACTGTACAATATACACTACAGTAACATAAACCAAACTATGTACCGTACCATATACCACACCATAACATTTACCATAAGGTACCATATACCATAATGTGCAATATACCATACTGTACAATATACCATACCGTACCATTTACAATACAGTAACATATAAAAAACCATATACCGTACCATATACCATACCGTAACATTTAGCATAAAGTACCATATACCATACTGTACAATATACCATACCGTACAATTTACAAAAACAGTAACATATGAAAAAACATTTATCGTACCAATTACCATACCGTAACATTTACCATAGAGTACCATATACCATACTGTACAATATACCATGCCGTACCATCTACTATACCGTTACATATACCAAACAATATACCCTACCATATACCATAATGTAACATTTATCATAAAGTACCATATACCATACTGTATAATATACCATACCGTACCATTTACAATACAGTAACATATACCAAACCATATACCGTACCATATACCGTACCGTAACATTTACCAAACAGTACCATATAGCATACTGTACAATATACCAAATGGTACCATTTACAATACAGTAACATATACCAAACCATATATCGTACAATATACAGTACAGTAACATTTACCATACAGTAACATATACCATACTGCACAATATACCATACCGTACAATATACAATACAGTAACATATACCAAAATATGTACCATACCATATACCATACCAATAACATTTACCATAAAGTATCATATACCATAATGTACAATATACCACACTATACAATATACCATACTGTACCATTTACAATACAGTAACATATACCAAAACATATACCGTACTATACTTCAACACAAACATTTACCATAAAGTACCATATACCATACTGTACAATATACCATACCTACCATTTACAATACAGTAAAATATACCAAACCATATACCGTACCATATACCGTACCGTAACATTTACCAAACAGTACCATATAGAATACTGTACAATATACCATACTGTACCATTTACAATACAGTAACATATACCAAACCATATACCGTACCATATACCATACCGTAACATTTACCATAAAGTACCATATACCATAATGTACAATATACCATACCTTACCATTTACAATACAGTAACATATACCAAACCATTTACAGAACCATATACCAAACCGTAACATTTACCATACAGTACCCATATACCATACAGTACAATATACCATACACATTTACAATACAGTAACTTATACCAAACCATATACCGTACCAATTACCATACCGTAACATTTACCATACAGTATCATATACCATACTGTACAATATACAATAATTTACAAATACAAAACAGTAAAATATACCAAACTATGTACCGTACCATTTACCATAACATTTACCATAAAGTGCATATACCGTAATGTGCAATATACCATAATGTACAATATACCATACCTTACCATTTACAAAACGGTAACATATACGAAACCATATACAGTACCATATACCATACCGTTACATTTAGCATACAGTACCATGTACCATACTGTCAATATACCATACCATACCATTTACAATACAGTAACATATACCAAACCATATACCGTACCAATTACCATACCGTAACATTTACAATAAAGTACCATATACCATGCTGTGCAATATACCATACCGTACCATTTACAATACAGTTACATATACCAAACCATATACCGTACCATATACATGTACCGTAACATTTACCATACAGTACCATATACCATACTGTACAATATACCATACTGTACCATTTACAATACAGTAACATATACCAAACCATATACCGTACCATATACCATACCGTAACATTTACCATACAGTACCATATACCATACTGTACAATATACCATACCGTACTATTTACAATACAGTAACATAATACCAAACCATATACCATACCATATACCATACCGTAACATTTACCATAAAGTACCATATACCATACTGTACAATAAACCATACTGTACAATTTACAATACAGTAACATATACCAAACCATATATCGTACCATATACCATACCGTAACATTTAGCATACAGTTCCATATACCATACTGTACAATATACCATACCGTACTATTTACAATACAGTAACATAAATATACCAAACCATATACCATACCAATTACCATACCATAACATTTACAATACAGTACCATATACCAAACCATATACCATACCATATACCATACCGTAACATTTATCAAACAGTACCATATAGCATACTGTACAATAAACCATACCGTTCCATTTACAATACAGTAACATATACCAAACATATACCGTACCGTAACATTTACCAAACAGTACCATATAGCATACTGTACAATATACCATACCGTACCATTTACAATACAGTAACATATACTGTACCATATACCATACCATAACATTTACCATAAAGTACCATATACCATAATGTACAATTTACCATACTTTACCATTTTCAATACAGTAACATATACCAAACCATATACAGAACCATATACCAAACCGTTACATTTACCATACAGTACCATATACCATCATATATATATTATTATTATATTTACGCTCAATTATGTAGCCTAACGCTAAGGGACATCACTTTGCTTTTTTTTTAATTTTGTGTTTTAAGCAGTGCAGATTGACCTGAAATAGTTATTTTTTGATGCAGTAATTTGGTGCGCTGCTTTCTAAAATTATTTAAAAAATCGTGTGGCGGTTAGCACTGTAAAAATTATTATATAAATACTTTGTTTAATTTTCAGGAATATTTCGTATTTATCATACAAGGATAAGTTACTTGGGCTTTTGACCAAAAAAAAGTGGGCTCTGTAGGCGCCCTACAACCTCAATTTAAAATTACTTTGTGTACATTTAAGGTAGTTTAATATTACGTATCTATCATACAAGGATCAACCATGGACATGATTTTCTCACTCCGACAGCTACAAGAGAAATTTCATGAGCAACAGAATCCCCTCTTCATTGCCTTCATAGATTTAACGAAGGCATTTCACCTGGTAAGCCACAATGGTCTTCTACGTATACTGGAAAAAATAGGATGTCCGCCGCGGCTTCTCTCCATCATCGAGTCCCTCCACACCAATATGCACAGTGCTCTTCGATGGTGCCACCTCAGAACCCTTCCCAGTTTGTAGCGGAGTCAAACAGGGCTGTGTACTGGCTCCAACACTCTTTGGTATCTTTTTCTCGATGCTATTGCGACATGCTTTTGAGGTATGCTCCGAGGGTGTGAACATTCATACCAGGACGGTTGGAAACCTATATAATATCAGCTGGCTCCGTGCGAAGAGCAAATTGGAAAATGTATTAATCAGAGAGTTGCTCTTCGCGGATGACGCAGCGCTTACCTCACATACAGAGGCAGGACTCCAACAGTTGGTCAATAAGTTCTCAGAGGCATGCAATGATTTTGGTTTAACGATTAGCCACAAAAATACCAACATTATGAGACTAGGCACTGACCGCCTTCCAGCAATCTCCATTGAGGGAAACACCTTGGACGTCGTCGATGATTTCACCTACCTTGGCAGTAACATCACAAGCACACTCTCCCTGGATAAGGAAATAGGAACCAGAATCGGCAAGGCCGCATCATTAATGTCTAGGCTGAGTCAAAGAGTGTGGAACAATGCGCAGCTTACATATAGGACGAAAATTACTGTGTACCAGGCCTGCATGCTCAGCACACTCTTCTATAGCAGTGAGTGCTGGACTACCTACGCCAAACAAACAAAGCAGCTCAATAGCTTCCACTTACGATGCTTGCGTATGATTCTACGCATCAAGTGGCAGGACAAGATCACCAATGTTGAGGTACTCAGAAGAAGCCATATGCTGAGTATGCACTTAATTCTGAGTGAGAGGCGCCTGCGGTGGTTAGGTCATGTCCACAGGATGAGCACGGAGCGCATTCCTAGAGCCATGCTTTACGGTGAGCTGGCAACCGGTAAGAGAAAAAGAGGTCGCCCCTGCTTGCGCTTCAAGGACGTCTGCAAGAAAGACATGTCATTGGCACAGATAGACTATAAAACGTGGGAGACCATTGCGGAGGAGCGCAACTCATGGCGGGCAAAAGTGCGTGAGGGCATTCATGTCGCGGAAGCATCCCTCATAGCTTTGAGTGAAGAGAGAAGGGCCAGGAGAAAGGGCAGGAGGGGCAGAGGAGCAGGAGTACACGCCATCGTCCCATGAGGACGGACGGTTGCCACACATACATACATATCATACAAGGACAAGTTTGTTGGGCTTTTGAAAAAAGTGGGCGCCGTAGGCGCCCTAAATAAAAGTGGGCGCCGCATCACAAGCTATATTATATACATACTTTGTGTAGATACATTTCAGGAATATTTCGTATTTATCATACAAGGATAAGTTACTTCGGCTTTTGACATAAAAAATAAAATTTAAAAAAACTATTATAAAATACTTATTGTACATTTAAGAAACTTTAATATTACGTATTTATCATACAAGGACAAGTTAGTTGGGCGTTTGAAAAAGGTGGGCGCCATAGGAGCCCTTGAAAAAAAGGGGGCGCTGCAGCACAAACTAATCATATATATATTTCCGCTATATTATGTGGCCTAACGCAAAGGAACATCACTCTGCTTTTTTAAAATTTTGTGTTGTAAGCAGTGCTGACTGGCTCAAATAGTTATTTTTTGGTGCAGTAATTTGGTGCGCTGCTTTCTAAAATTATTTTAAAAATCGTGTGGTGGTTAGCACTGTAAAAATTATTATACAAATAATTTGTTTAATTTTCAGGAATATTTCGTATTTATCATACAAGGTTAAGTTACTTGGGCTTTTGACCCCCCCACCTCCCCAAAAAAAAATGGGCGCCATAGGCGCCTTACAACATCTATTTAAAATTACTTTGTGTACATTTAAGGTAGTTTAATAGTACGTATCTATCATACCAGGACAAGTGTGTTGGGCTTTTGAAAAAAGTGGGCGCCTTAGGTGCCCTAAATAAAAATGGGCGCCGCAGCACAACCTATATTGTATACTTACTTTGTGTACATTTCAGGAATATTTCGTATTTATCATACAAGAATAAGTTACTTGGGCTTTTGACATAAAAATATATTAAAAGAAAAAAAACTATTATAAAATACTTTGTGATCATTTAAGAAAGTTTAATATTACGTATTTATCATACAAGGAGAAGTTAGTTGTTCTTTTGAAAAAGGTGGGCGCCCTTAAGAAATGAGGGGCACCGCAGGCGCCACGGCGCCGCAGCACAAACTAGTACTGTACAATATACAATACCGTACCAATTACAATACAGTAACATATACCAAACCAAATACCACACCATATACCATACCGTAACATTTATCAAACAGTACCATATACCATACTGTACAATATACCATACCGTAACATTTACAATACACTAACATATACCTAACCATATATAGTACAATATACTGTACCGTAACATTTACCATACAGTACCATATACCATACTGTACAATATACAATACCGTACCATTTACAAAACATTATCATATAGCATACTGTACAATATACCATACTGTACCATTTACGATACAGTAACATATACCAAACCATATAGCGTACCATATACCATACCATAACATTTACCATAAAGTACCATATACCATAATGTACAATGCACCATACCTTCCCTTTATATTACAGTAAAATATACAAAAACATATACAGAACCATATACCAAACCGTTACATTTATCATACAGTACCATATACCATACCGTACAATATACCATACCGTACCATTTACAATACAGTAACATATACCAAACCATATACCGTACCAATTACCATACCGTAACATTTACCATACAGTACAATATACCATACTGTACAATATATCATATCGTACAATATACAATACAGTAACATATACCAAACCATATACCGTACCATATACCATACCGTAACGATTACCAAACAGTACCATATACCATACTGTACAATATACCATACCGTACCATTTACAATACAGTAACATATACCAAACCATATACCGTACCATATACCATACCGTAACATTTACCATACAGTACCATATACCATACTGTACAATATACCATACCGTACCATTACAATACAGTAACATATACCAAACCATATACCGTACAATATACAATACCGTAACATTTACCATACAGTACCATATACCATACTGTACAATATACCATACCGTACCATTTACAATACAGTAACATATACAAAACATATACCGTACCATATACCATACCATAACATTTACCATACAGTACCATATACCATACTGTACAATATACCATACCGTACCATTTACAATACAGTAACATATACCAAACCATATACCGTACCATATACCATATGGTAACATTTACCATACAGTACAATATACCATACTGTACAATATACCATACCGTACCATTTACAATACAGTAACATATACCAAACCATATACCGTACCATATACCATACCATAACATTTACCATACAGTACCATATAACATACTGTACAATATACCATACCGTACCATTTACAATACAGTAACATATACCAAACCATATACCGTACCCAATTACCATACCGTAACATTTACCATAAAGTACCATATACCATACTGTACAATAAACCATACTGTACAATATACAATACAGTAAACATATACCCTACCATATACCATACCATAACATTTATCATACAGTACCATATACCAAACCATATACCATACCTATACCATACCGTAACATTTATCAAACAGTACCATATATCATACAGTACAATATACCATATGGTACCATTTACAATACAGTAACATATACCAAACCATGTATCGTACCATATACCGTACCGTACCATGTACAATACATTAACATATACCAAACAATATACCATACCATAACATTTACCATACAGTACCATATACAATACTGTACAATATACCATACCGTAGCATTAACAATACAGTAACATATACCAAAGCACATACCATACCATATACCATACCATAACATTTATCATACAGTACCATATACCATACTGTACAATATACATACCGTACCATTTACAATACAGTAACATATACCAAACCATATACCGTACCATATACCATACCGTAACATTTACCATACAGTACCATATACCATACTGTACAATATACCATACCGTACCATTTACAATACAGTAACATATACCAAACCATATACCGTGCCATATACCATACCCGTAACATTTACCATACAGTACCATATACCATACTGTACAATATACCATACCGTACCATTTACAATACAGTAACATATACAAAACCATATACCGTACCATATACCATACCGTAACATTTACCATACAGTACCATATACCATACTGTACAATATACCATACCGTACCATTTACAATACAGTAACATATACCAAACCATATACCGTACCATATACCATACCGTAACATTTACCATACAGTACCATATACCATACTGTACAATATACCATACCATAACATTTACAATACAGTAACATATACCAAACCATATACCGTACCATATACCATACCGTAACATTTACCATACAGTACCATATAACATACTGTACAATATACCATACCGTACCATTTACAATACAGTAACATATACCAAACCATATACCGTACCCAATTACCTACCGTAACATTTACCATACAGTACCATATACCATACTGTACAATAAACCCATACTGTACAATATACAATACAGTAACATATACCAAACCATATACCGTGCCATATACCATACCGTACACTATTTCAAACCGTACCATGTACAATACAGTTACAAATACAAACCATATATCGTAACATATACCATACCATAACATTTTACCATACAGTACCATATACCATACTGAACAATATACCATACCGTACCATTTACAATACAGTAACATATACCAAAACCATATACCGTACCATATACCATACCGTAACATTTACCATACAGTACCATATACCATACTGTACAATATACCATACCGTACCATTTACAATACAGTAACATATACCAAACCATATACCGTACCATATACCATACCCTAACATTTACCATACAGTACCATATACCATACTGTACAATATACCATACCGTACCATTTACAATACAGTAACATATACCGAACCATAACCATATACCGTACCATATACCATATCGTAACATTTACCATACAGTACCATATACCATACTGTACAATATACCATACCATACCATTTACAATACAGTAACATATACCAAACCATATACCGTACCAATTACGATACCAAAACATTTTACCAGAAGTACCATATACCATACTGTACAATATACCATACCGTACAATTTACAATACAGTAACATATACCAAAACATATACCGTACCATATACCCATACCGTAACATTTACCATACAGTACCATATACCATACTGTACAATATACCATAACGTACCATTTAAAATACAGTAACATATACCAAACCATATACCGTACCATATACCATACCTTAACATTTACCATACAGTACCATATACCATACTGTACAATATACCATACCGTACCATTTACAATACAGTAACATATACCAAACCATATACCGTACCATATACCATACCATAACATTTACCATAAAGTACCATATACCATACTGTACAATATACCATACCGTAACATTTACAATACAGTAACATATACAAAACCATATACATACCATATACCATACCTTAACATTTACCATACAGTACCATATACCATACTGTACAATATACCATACCGTACCATTTACAATACAGTAACATATACCAAACCATATACCGTACCAATACCACACTGTAACATTTACCATAAAGTACCATATACCATACTGTACAATATACCATACCGTACCATTT
This sequence comes from Ampullaceana balthica, assembly GCA_944989445.1. NCBI lineage: Eukaryota > Metazoa > Mollusca > Gastropoda > Lymnaeidae > Ampullaceana > Ampullaceana balthica. Next base: position 58,191 of record CALYLW010001373.1, on the reverse strand, counting down.
ACAATACAGTAACATATACCAAACCATATACCGTACCATATACCATACCGTAACATTTACCATACAGTACCATATACCATACTGTACAATATATCATACCGTACCATTTACAATACAGTAACATATACCAAACCATATACCGTACCATATACCATACCGTAACATTTACCATACAGTACCATATACCATACTGTACAATATACCATACCGTACCATTTACAATACAGTAACATATACCAAAACATATACCGTACCATATACAATACCCGTAACATTTACATACAGTACCATATAACATACTGTACAATATACCATACCGTACTATTTACAATACAGTAACATATAACAAACCATATACCGTACCCAATTACCATACCGTAATATTTACTATAAAGTACCATATACCATACTGTACAATAAACCATACTGTACAATATACAATACAGTAACATATACCAAACCATATACTGTACAATATACCATATCGTAACATTTATCATACTGTACCAAATACCATACTGTACAATATACCATACCGTACCATTTAAAATACAGTATCATATACCAAACCATACACTGTACCATATACCATACTGTACACTATTTCATACCGTACCATTTACAATACAGTAACAAATACAAAACCATATACCGTACCATATACCATACCATAACATTTACCATAAAGTACCATATACCATAATGTACAATATACCATATCGTAACATTTACAATACAGTAACATATACAAAACCATATACAATACCATATACCATACCTTTAACATTAACCATACAGTACCATATACCATACTGTTCAATATACCATATACATTTACAATACAGTAACTTATACCAAACCATATACCGTACCAATAACCACACTGTAACATTTACCTCAAAGTACCATGTACCATACTTTACAATATACCATACTGTACAATATACCATGTGGTACCGTGTGGTACCATTTAGAATACAGTAACATATACCAAACCATGTATCGTGCCATATACCGTACCATACCATTTACAGTACAGTAACATATACCAAACTATATACTGCACCATATACAATAGCTTAACATTTATCATACAGTACAATATACCGTACCGTACCATTTACAAAACAGTAATATATACTGAACCATATACCGTACAGTAACATATACCATACTGTACAATATACCATACGGTACCATTTACAATACAGTAACATATACCGAACCATATACCAAACCATATACCAAACCATATACCATACCATAACATTTACCATAAATGTACCATATGCATTAATGTACCATATCTTAAAATTTGCAATGCAGTAACACATACCAAACCATATACAGTACCATATACCATACAATATACTATACCATAACATTTACCATACAGTACCATATACCTTACTATACAATATACCATACCGTACCATTTACAATACAGTAACATATGTAAACTATGAACCGTAACATATACCATTTGACTTGACTTATCTATACAGACGCTTCTTCTTCTATGCAGAAGATAGTTGCGTCCACAGACCAAGACAGATGATCTGTTTGGCAAGTGATGCAGTGTTCACAGGCCACGGCTTTGTGGGTTCCACGCATTACCCAGCCGCCTAACTACATGTAGTGTTAGGTACCCATTCGCAGCGGGGTGACTCAGGGACGCCCTAGGCCCTGGGAACCAGTCCTTGCCTTCACACGGATTCGAACCCGTGACCATCGGTACGACAGTCCAGCGCGCTGCCACTCGACCACCGCGTCCCCGTACCATAACATTTACCATAAAGTACCATATACCATAATGTACCTTATCTTACCATTTACAATACAGTAACATATACCAAACCATATACAGTACCATATACCATACCGTTACATTTACCATACAGTACCATATACCATACTGTACAATATATCATACCATACCATTTACAATACAGTAACATATACCAAACCATAAACAGTACCATATAACATACCGTACCATTTACAATACAGTTACATATACCAAAACATATACCGTACCATATCCCATACCGTAACATTTACCATACTGTACCATATACCATACTGTACAATATACCATAACGTACCATTTAAAATACAGTTACATATAGCAAACCATATACCGTACCATATACCATACCTTAACATTTATCATACAGAACCATATACCATACTGTACAATATACCATACCGTACCATTTACAATACAGTAACATATACCGAACTATATACCAAACCATATACCGTACCATATACCATACCATAACATTTACCATAAAGTACCATATACCATAATGTACAATATACCATACTTAACATTTACAATACAGTAACATATACAAAACCATATACATACCATATACCATACCTTAACATTTAACCATACAGTACCATATACCATACTGTTCAATATACCATACGTACATTTACAATACAGTAACATATACCAAACCGTATACCGTACCATATACCATACCGTAACATTTTACCATACAGTACCATATACCATACTGTACAATATAGCATACCGTACCATTTACAATACTGCTAAATATACCAAACCATATACCGTACCATATACAATAGCTTAACATTTATCATACAGTACCATATACCATACTTTACAATATACCATACCATACCATTTACAATACATTAATATATACTGAACCATATACCGTACCATATACTGTACAGTAACATTTACCATACAGTACCATATACCATACTGTACAATATACCATACCGTACCATTTACAATACAGTAACATATACCGAACCATATACCAAACCATATACCGTACCATATACCATACCATAACATTTACCATAAAGTACCATATACCATAATGTACAATATACCATATCTTAAAATTTGCAATACAGTAACATATACAAAACCATATACAGTACCATATACCATACCGTTACATTTAACCATACAGTACCATATACCATACTGTTCAATATACCTTACCATAACATTTACAATACAGTAACATATATCAAACCATATACCGTACCAATAACCATACTGTAACATTTACCTTAAAGTACCATACACCATACTTTACAATATACCATACTGTACAATATACAATACAGAAAGATATACCAAATCATATACCGTATCATGTACCATACCGTAAAAAAAACAATACAGTAACATATAACAAACTATATACCGTACCATATACCATACCATAACATTTACCATAAAGTACCATATGCTATAATGTAAAATATACCATATCTTACCATTTACAATACAGTAACATATACCAAAGCATATACAGTACCATATACCATACCGTTACATTTACCATACAGTAGCAAATACCATTCTGTTCAATATACCATACCATACCATTTACAATACAGTAACATATACCAAACCATATACCCTACCAATTACCATACTGTAACATTTACCATAAAGTACCATATACCATACTGTAAAATATACCATACCGTAGCATTTACAATACAGTAATATATACCAAACCATATACCATGCCATATACCATACTGTACACTATTTCATACTGTACCATTTACAATACAGTTACATATACCAAACCAAATACCGTACCATATACCATACCGTAACATTTACCATACAGTACCAAATACCATACTGTACAATATACCATACCGTATCATTTACAATACATTAACATTTACCAAACCATATACCTTACCATATACCATACCTTCACATTTACCATACAGTACCATATACCATACTGTACAATATACCATACCGTACAATTTACAATACAGTAACATATACAAAACTATATACCGTACCAATTACCATACCGTAACATTTACCATACAGTGCCATATACCATACTGTACAATATACCATGCCGTACCATTTACATTACAGTAACATATACCAAACCATATACCGTACCATATACCATTTCTCATAATCATATTACTTAAGCCTCAAGGTTTTTCAGTCCAGTAAGATTAAAATCAGAAGAATTTATATCCAATGTGGAGATTGAAGTTTTGGCAGTAAAAATGTTATCATATTTTAGGATAGTTTCTCTATTTCATTCATTATTTTCTTATTAATTTTTTAAAAATCCGTTATATTAACTTCGCGGCCGTCTCTGTCGTCATCTCATCATCTCATGGGCGGGCGGGCGGAAAAACAAAAGTCGAAAATGACCCACTTTCCGTTATCCGATCGAGCTGAAATTTGGCACACGGACCCGTCTGACCTAACAATGCATCGTATCAAAATTTCAGATCGATCGAACGTACCGTAATTAAATTAATGCATTTTTAGTTTATCCTAATATGAGGTATGTAATTCAAATTCACGGTTTGTTATTGTTTTTTTCCCACGTGAAAGTTTGAGTTGACGCGTTGAGGCAGCCCGTCGAAGCGCCGGGGCACTTTTGTTTACATTTTACGTGTCACGCTGAGCTCGGTCAAGCGAATCGGTGACCAGACGTTTCCCCTCTCACCCAGGGTTATGAAGCAAACTTGAGTTAAGACAGATTCAGTCTGTAAATGTTTGAAAATAATCAATACTGTTAGTTATGTCTCATATATAAGGGATTTATAGTCAAAAACTTTGTTTTTACGGGTTTGTTTTATTTAATTTTTAAAGTTCCATTTTAATTTTAAACTTAGAAGCTAATTAACGACGTGGAATTTGCCGCTCCTAGAAATGTGACGCCAGTGGCGTTTCCTCCCTCCTCTTGCCCCCCTCTCGCTACGCCACTGTATGGAGTTTGAAGTTTTGGCAGTAGAAACTTTCACATGTTTTTTTTTATTTAAGAGTCCTTTATTTCTTTTATTCATTTTTTATTTGTTATTTATTTTCTTTTGATAAAAAGATTAACTTTCTTTTCAAGAATTTCATTCTTTCAGCTAATAAACGATGAAGAATTTTCCCGCCCCTGACAAAATAAGCGGACCGGGGCATTTGCCCCCTGCCCCCCCCCCTCGCTACGCCACTGTAGTGAGCTTGACTGGTCGGGACAATCGTGATTCCACATGAAATAAAATAATATATGATATTTAAAGTATAATAATTTGAAAATCACTATCATTTATTTAGTTAAAATCTTAAACTTTTCTAAGTATAATTTTGCAAGTGGAGAAAAATAATAATTTAAAATAAGACCAAGACCCAGTTTAATTTTATGTAATTCATTGTTAGTGTTAGTTCTCAATTTTCGGTAATTAGTGTGAACGATCTTGATTTGTGTTGGTTATAAGTTATAAGTAAAAGTTATTCACTTGAAATTGAAACGTACAATTTAATTTATTTTTTCAAGTTTTACATGAAAATTGTATTAAAAAGGTATTTTTACGTAACTAGATATTTGTGATTTCCCCAACTAAGAAAGATATAATTATAAGCTGGAGTTAAAACTACAAACACTACTATTTACTATCATAGTTTAGTAGTATAGTATAATTATAATTTATTTATAGCATAAAGAGCCTAAATGTATTACATTGCATTGGTTAGGTTTGGTTGTCTATTTTTTATATTAAATATTATATTAAAATAGAAAAAAAAATATAGCAGCCAAAAGTAACAATTATCGAGCGCACCGTTAACTTTGCTTTTACCATATGTTACTTATGTATAAGTTACTATAAGTCTTATAAGTCATAAGTTATTATTAGTAATTTATTTTAAGTAGGCTAGCGTTATTCACACAGCTGTGGGAATATTGTCCAGCTTTATTCACACGGCGACACGGTGGTCGAGTGGCAGCGCACTGGACTGTCGTACCGATGGTCACGGGTTCGAATCCGTGTGAAGGCAAGGGTTTGTTCCCGGGGCCTAGGGCGTCCCTGAGTCACCCCGCTCCGAATGGGTACCTAACTACATGTAGTTAGGCGGCAGGGTAATGTGTGGAACCCACAAAAGCCGTGGCCTGTGAACGCTGCATCACTTGCCAACAGATCATCTGTCATGGTCTGTGGACGCAACTATCTTCTGCATAGAAGGAGCATCTGTATAGATAAGATAAAAAGATAAGAGCTGTGTGAATATTGTCCAGCGTTATTCACACAGCCGTGGGAATATTGCCTAGCGTTATTCCCACAGCCAAAAAAATGTTACAGTTATAAGTTATATTGACTTAAAATTAGAAGCATACTAATCTATAGGCTTTAGGTCGTTAGCCAACTATCGCCAATTAGTTGAATTAGTAATAGAATTAATAGCTAATGACTATTTTATTTAATTCATAAATTGTAAATAGGCTTTTTATTATTAATAATATAGAGCCTATAGACTAAAGTTACTAGCCTATACATGAACATCATTATTCATTGTCATTACGATTATCAAAATAATTTCCCAGAAGAATGGGGGCATTTATTACTCATACTCATAGTTTTAATAATAAATTGTTTTTACCTCTTTTTGTTAACCTTTTGAATTTGAGAAAAATATTCCATTACTCATTACTGAAATTACTGGTAGGTAGTTATTATTACTTTACATCTAATCTGAGTATGTGTCATTTCGCTATCTGTTTAAGTCAGTCATGAAATGACTCGACGTTTTCTAGCCATCCTCCATATGATAATGAAATATATTTATAATTTATATCTGAATAATCTTTGTAATATCTAATTTTCCTATTACTGCTAATTATTTATATATTATGTAACATTGCTTATTGATATCTTTTGTGTGGGGTATAAAAATAATTAAAGTCTCGTTTTAAACGTCTTTCAAGTTTTCAAGTGACTGGAATGTTATGTTTTAAATCAATTTTAACAATAACCTGAGTGGACCTGCATACCAGAATTTTACTATAGTCTACAGTTGGTCCAAACTCTTTACTAATTCATAGTAGGCTAATTATTATTATTCCCAAAAGTGGCAAAAGCCATTAAAGTTAACTAAAGCCATCAAAGGTAAAAGTGTAAGAGCAAGACTATAATTTAGTATAATATTGTATAACTGTATACAATAAGAAGAGGCACTGTCTGTAACAGAACAGATTCAGATAGTACAGACATGGGGGAAAAAATAATAAAAATGTTTCATGTAACTTTTAGCCTGCTTGAGTGATCATAAAATATGTAATACAAACTGCCATCACCCCCATTGTGTTTTTTGTTGAAAAAGAAGAATAAATACAAGTACAATACTGTAAATAAAAGAAATTAAAACCAAAAAAATTAACCTATCAAACTAATACAGATAGCATCGTCCTAGCCACTCATCTAGAAATGCTGATGGTATAATGGCATTATTTAAAGTTATACCTATAGCTAACCAATAAAACACCAATGCGCATGCCTCACTGTGTGAATAACGCTAGACATTATTCTTACAGCTGTGTGAATAATCACTCCATTTTAAGTATAAGTATACTATTATAGTTATATTAAGTTATACTAAGTTATAGACTAGTTGAGGGAGCGTCTGGAATAATATTTTATTATATTAAATGCATTGACAATGCATTGTATCAAAATTTCAGATCGATCGAATGTAACGTTATTTAATTATTGAACTTTTTAGTTTATCTATGTATAACCATATGTATTATCCGTCTGCTCTTGTTTACATTATATTCACGTGCCGAGTTCACACCAACCCCGACCACATCAGCCATGTTTAATATCAAGGGGAGATCAGTCATTTCCAGTCTGTAAATGTTTGTCGGGCAATGAGTATTATATTAGAACATAATCAATACTTCAAAACTCACCATAGCATACACTTAGACTAAAAAGAATAAAACAAATAGAAGTAAAAATAAGATTTGTAAAAACCACGTTTTTATAAGCGGACTAAAAAGAAGAAAATAAATTTTTAAAATTAAAAATATGTACTATGATGTAATATGACTAAAAACGTGGGGTGGGCGCTTCTCAGGCTTAACTAATTCAATTCTCTCATTTTCTTACCCGTCATTTGTAAACCCTAATCATTTTAGCCAAACGCCTAAAAAGCGCCCGCCCACGTTTTTAGTCATATTACATCATAGTACTTATTTTAAATTTTTTATATTTATTTTCTTCTTTTTAGTCTGCTTATAAAAACATGGTTTCTAAAAATCTTTATTTTTACTTCTACATGTATTTATTCTGCGTCTTAATTTAACAGTCAGGTTTTTTTTTAATTTTAATTTATAATATTTTTTTTTGGTGATAATTTTTTATTTATTTTTTTTGGTGATAATTTTTTATTTATCTATTTTTTATATGCAATTAATATGTAGATCAACTTAGTCTGAAGTAAAAAAAATAATTAAATAGAACATTTGTCTGAGAGCCAGATGAAGCCATCAAAAAGAGCAACATCTGGCTCCCGAGCCATGGTTTCCCAACACCTGCTATAGGGTAATATTACTACTAGTAGCTAGCTTATAATATTAAAATCTACTCTAATTTAAAAGAATAATATTAACAGAGCTAACAGTAACAGCTTTTTATTTAGTAAACAGGCCTTAGCTTTATTGTTAAAGTAAGTTGTTTTTTTGTAAGTTTAGGCTGCACTTGACATTAACATCCTATCAATATCAGCCTAAAACAGTAAAGTGTAACTTACTTACATAACCTGTTATAACAACTTATGCCCAATGAATGTAATGTAACACATCGGTTAGTCAAAATTGCGTATTTTCTGTTTCAAATTCTATTGACTTTTGATACGATTTGTCTTCTGCACTTCACTAAAAATTTCAAAATTGAAATAATACTTGAAATAACGCTTGAAACAATCATAATAAAATATAGGCCTGGTTCATCAAATATTTCTCAATATTTGTAATCGATACCCAATTTATATTTACATGTCTAGTAGACAGAAACATTATTGCAATTTTTGCCTTATATAAGTAATTAAAATGAATGAAAATTGTCAACATCTGTAATAAAACTATCATTTATTTTTCATTTGTTCAGCATTGGTTCTTTGAAAATATAGCAATACATATTTTTCTTTAAGACATGGGTTCCCAACCTAAGGGTTGCGACCCCCAGGTGGTAGTGACAGACTTTTTGTGGGGTCAACAGCTTATACAGTAATCTAAAAAAATATTCACAGTAATAAAATCTTTATTATTTTTTAATAGTGTCTTAAAGTTGAAATGTTGCGAATTGTGTCTTTGAATTGAATGATCAAATGAAGTTGTTGCTGGATGTGCAAGTGAGCATGACCTTTTTGTATATTTTAACGAAAAAGCTTTATTAAAAAGAAAACACTGAAAAAAATAGGTTTAACCTGAAACTTTGGGGGAAGGAAACAAATATTATCAAATTTTATGATAGTCTTTGGGCATTTTTATCCTAGCTTCAAAACTGGCAAAGGAAATAAATCTTGGAAACATTGCCATGTTTGAGAAACGTTGTAGTGTGGTAGTTGCAATCTGAAGCAGAAATAAATGAAAATTTGAAAGAGCTGATTACTGGGCATCTTGAATCCCTTGAAAACAAACTCGAGCTTTACTTGAAATTTAAAAAAAAATTACATTGACACAAAATCCATCCTCTGGTTACTTTGATGTAGCCAGAATTGCAATGAATTACAATTACATGATGAATTCTTAGACTTGCAGATTTATTGATTGGCGCGTAACTTGTTTAATGAAAAATTGCTCACACAATTCTAGTGTGGTATGTATCTTTAGTACCCAAATGTGAGAATGCTTGCTTTTTTATTTTTAGTTCCATTTGTGTCTACATATCTCTATGGGAGTAGATTTTCAGCTCTCTTTTGTTTAAAATATAAAAAAAGGGAGAAATTAAATGTTAAAAATGTCATGAGGTGGGCTTTAACAAAAACTAACCTGTGTATACAAATGCTGGTTAATAACATGCAATTTCAGTCAACACATTAAATTATTTATTAAACATGGGCAAGATGATATGATGGCTCCTAGGTATTTGAAGTTCTGTACCTCTTCCAGCTTTTTTTGTGTGTTCAATATGATGTTTGTAATACATATACTGGCAACATTGTTGTTAACCAATATCTTACTTTTCTGTGGACAGATTTCCATTCCATATGCCCCTGATCTGTCTGCAAGTTTGTCTGTAGCTCTTTATTGCTCCTGGCCAAAAGACCTATATACCAGCAATCTTAGGTTGTACAAGGGTCTTCCACCTATACAGATGGATGTGTGGTGATCTCTGATCTCTGCATGATTTTTTTTTCAAGTAAGATGTTAAACAGGACAGGTGAGAGAATGCAGCTTTGGTGAACTCCAATCAACATCTTGAAGAAGTCCCCTACACCAATGCTTCTCAAAGTGGTGGTCGGTGGACCGGTGCCGGTCCTTGGGCTATCCGCTGCCGGTCCGCAGAAGTTATCAAGAAAGGACAGAAAATATAATTATAATCCCTTATTTGTAACCATTAATACTAACCCTATAGAAAATGTCACTTTTTTGTTAATAAATACATATTATTAAACAAATGAAATAAAATAAATTACAATTTGCTACCACGTCAGTACAGTGAAAATAGTTCACTGGTCCCTGGTGAAATCGAAAAAATTCCTGCCGGTCCGCCAATGTAAAAAGTTTGAGAAGCACTGCCCTACACAGCCTTTGTATAGGACTGTTCTGCTTGCCTGTTTGCAGAGTTCTTTGATCACTTAGACCAGCCGTTAGAAATAAGACTTTGCTATTAAATAAAAATTGTAAACTATAGCTGGAAGCAAATAAAATGGAAAAGCCTTTGCCTGATCAGTCACTAGTTCCATTCTAGCCAATCTGTAGGACTTTTGTCTCCATGGTCTGTAGTCCAGCAGCTGTAAATCTTTCTCAACTGCATTCATCTTCAGTGGACCTGTTAGCCTTCTATTTCCTGGTTTCTCTCTATATAATGTGTTTGTTGCTCTACAGTTTATCAAAATCGGCAGATTAAAGGCCGATTGCAGTTTACATTTTTTCATTATTGAGTCTATGGGCTGGTCTTCAAACAATTTACATATCTGTTCATTCATTCAGGTTCTCCAGGTTTGAATTCCAACACTGGGCAGTAGACTTTCATTTGTACCTTTCTCTCCCATGTGTTGAGCATGTTGAAATGTCAAAATGGGCCAGAAATACAAGAAGCAATCAGATTAACTGTTTTAAAGACCTACTTGCCAGTCTTTTGGCTTGTAATTTTATTATTAAGCGGATGGACGGTTTTTATTTTTGGCCACTCATATTTCAATCATTGCCTTGGCCTTGTCTTCTCAAAAGGGCAGTATCTAATATAAATATATTCATTACAAATAATCATTCTCTCCCCCCAGTATCAGTTTTTGAAACAAAAATATTTATTGAAATCCTGATGCGAGAGATAACATTAGATTTGTTACATAAGTTACATTTCAAATTTTTTATTTAACTCAATATCACAGACACCTAGGTCCTATCCCATAACTTGTATTTTTTAACTTATAAGTTATGACTTTTTAAATAAAAATTATCTAAAGGTATATATTATCTGTAATTTAAAAATGATTACATTAACCATTATTAAATTAAAGTTTCTGTGTGTTTTAAATTATTCCCAAAAAATGGTGTTCATTAAGGAATGGAAACTAGTGATGATATGTCAAAAGAGGAACAGCTTAACACTTTCAGTGATGGATCAAAGGTGACCACAAACTCCACCAAACAAAACATTGTTGATTCTATTCAGCAATCTGTACTTAATGCAGATACAAGTAACAACATATTTCAAAATGTAGAAATAGATGAACATCTGATATCTAATGAGGACAATGATAATAGAGACCTACAAGGGTTTGATTCTGAGCAGAATGCTGAGTCAATTTTTGTATCAGATGGAAATAATGGCATATGCAGTAAAGAAATTATTGAACAGGAAAACACTGTAAAGGAGAGGGGAGTGCAGCATGCTGACCAAGTTTTAGAATATCCAGACCCTTTACAGAAGAGTGCTAATGATGATTTTGAGATACAAGCTATAGGTTGTAATGTTAAAGACCCAAATTCATCATCTTCAAATAAAAAGCCTAGCACTTCAAGAGAGGGTTGCACAATGAGACACTGCATTGATCCAGAACCTGCTTGTTCTGCTCCAGCTGATGAGGATGACTTTGTTAGAGTCCCAGAAGATGGTTAGCACTATTTTATCCTTTCTATACATTTTTAATACATATATTCAAAGATATGTTCTTTCAAAGTGTGTAGTTTCATTACAGCACTAAAAGTAAGAGTAAGAAAAACTGGGAAATAAAGAATTAAGGCATACAGGTATGGAACATTGCTGTTGCTATAAATAGATACCATGCATAAAATGAGTGCAGCACAAATAGGATACAGGAATCCCTTTCTACTTCACTGTTTACTTTTTGCAGGTTGTTAAATCTTATAAATATTCTAAATGGAATTGACATGAAAATAAATTAGTGCATTTCTTCAAGATACATAATAAGACAGTTATTTTGATACTAACTTTTCTAATGTACCTAAACACACGATGGTTATATCAAATTGTATTATTTCTAACTAATACTAATACTTAATATTTCAGAACCCATACCAAAAGGCACAAAAGAAAAGCATAAAATTTCACTGATACGGAAAGCATTAGTTTCTAATCCAATTGATTTGGCTGCTTTGCGAAACTTGGCTATAAGTCCAGGTGGTTTGGTTAACAAGAAAATGAGACAAAAAGTCTGGCCTTTACTACTAAACGTCAGCACTGAGAACATCCCTCCAAAACCCTGTAAGTATCTGTCATCATAAAAATAATCCCAAGACCGGTAATGGAATCAACATTGTTTTTTGCAAAATAATATATTTTCGGTTGTTTTTTTTAACGCTAGTTTACTCACTAAGATGAGAAGCATACCATTTTAAGAACACTTGCCAAACATTAAATGCAAGTAACTGGTCCACCAGTGAAAACAGGCTGTCCATAAATGACGTCACGCCATTTTGACCGATTTTTCACCCCCTCACCCCTCGTCACGCGTCGTCACAAAAAGTTAGACCCCCCTCCAAAAATATGTCACAAAGCTTTGACAGAACAAAAAAAACAACAAAAACTACAACAACTAAAACCCACCTTAATTTCTATTTGAAAATAAGTATGTTTCAAATCACGTTTTTGTCATTTAATTATTTATTTAGTGTAGGTCTGCATTGTAATATCGTAACACACGTTAAGTATAGGCACGTCAAAGGCATTTGATCTAAAATTACCACATTGATATCAAATCTCATGTTTTCTAAAAATTATTTGGTATGCGCTGGAAGAGGAATATGGCGAGTACTGTACGAACCCCACATTTGTACAGGAAAGTAGGGTGTCATCTTGGTCGTCGCAAAATACAGTAATTCCTGCAAGTTGAAGACTGAAAAATACTATGACATTAATAAAATATCCAAATTTGTCATAACTTTTTACTCCGAAGCTCACGAGTTTTTTATTTTTTTATATTTTTTTTTGTGTTGTTGTTTTTTCCCAATTTTTATTTTAAGATTTCAAGTACGTCACACAAGAGTTGTAAATATAATGCCACCAAGGGACGAGGCGTGTTTAAATTGTTGCATTCTCTTGTGGAGTCTATAAACTAATGAAAAATACATGGCTACCGCTATCAGGCGGTTTAACAAAGGGGTAGTTGAACAGCGGTATATTATCTCATTCGGTGTAAAAAGGGAACTTTTGGGGGTAATGCTGAATCATTGTGGGCATATAAATTCGCTAGAATCCGCTCTTTTCGGGTTAATAATAAAATTAACAAAAACTTTTATAATTTTAATTAGGGGTCTACCGATATGCCTTTTTGCCGATATTGCCGATACCGATATTACCGATATTTTTTTTGCCGATATGAGTGCCGATATGAGTATTTGTTATGACAAAAACCAGCGGTCATATTTGATGACGTCATTCTTAAATTTATCACTCGTAATTATTTATCTTTAATATTAGGGGACTACCGATACGCATTTTTGCCGATATTACCGATATTTTTTTCCGATATGAGTGCCGATAGGGTATTTGTTAGGACAAAAACCAGCGGTCATATTTGATGACGTCATTCTTAAATCTATCACTCGTAATTATTTATCTTTAATATTAGGGGACTACCGATAGGCATTTTCGCCGATATTACCGATATTTTTTTTTCCGATATGAATATTTGTTAGGACAAAAACCAGCGGTCTTATTTGATGACATCGATCATTCTAAAATCATCACTCCTAATTATTTATATTTTATATTAGGGGTCTACCGATAAGTATTTTTGCCGATATTACCGATATTTTTTCTCCGATATGAGTGCCGATATGAGTATTTGTTATGACAAAAATAACAGCGGTCATATTTGATGACGCCATTCTTAAATTTATCACTCGTAATTATTTATATTTTATAATTAAGGGCTCTACCGATATCCAGTTTTGCCGAAATACCGATTTTTTTTCCCGAAACGAAGTTTCCGATGTGTTTACAAGTTCCAGTTCATGACCTACATAGGACTCATAACAAAACGAACCGTCCTTTATAAAAATGTACAAGCATATTAGGTACTCCTTTTGAAACTTCAACCTTGACTCATAATTATTAATTCTAACCAATAGTTTAATGGCTTTTGCACACGGCCACCTTTTATGAATGAAACAATGAGAACAAAGTACAATAGTAATATAGTGAAAATGAGGCTGAAGCTTGAATGGTTGCCAATGACAACACGTCTTCACACGGTACATTTTGTTATTCCATACGAAACTAAATGTTTTAGACATCTGCGATTCTGCGTGCATCTTTGCTATTAGAGCAATTACGTGAACATAATGTTTACATGTTATCCATTTATTAGAGCAATTACGGTATACTTGGCATCGGCACTATTTACACAGTATTTCTGAGTATACGAAAATCGGCCGATACCTAAACAATATCTGTATCGTGGCTGCACATATTAATACTAGGACTCTTTTGACTATTTCAATACTGGTATCGGGGTCGATATATTAATTTGTCGAGATATTGTAAACCTAAATGATAGTTTGTTTGTTTCCGTTTTTTTTTGGGTCAAAATGTCACATATTATGAAATATCGGTGACGTCAATATCGGGACCTTTACAGGCTACCGATACCGATATTGCCGATATCCAGATATCGGTGCCGATATATCGGCCAGCCGATATATCGGTAGACCCCTAATTTTAATTCTTAGGTATCCTACTGAACCGGTCCGTTTTTTAAAAACTTTTAACCAGCCTTCAAAAAACGAACTGTGTTAACATCCTTAGATTATACTTTATTTTAATGCATACAAATTAAACATTGACTTTTAATCATCACGGTTAACTTCTTTGTTTAAAAAAAAATATTTTAAAATGGTATTTTTAAAATGTATTTTTTAAAAATCCCTCAATTGACTGTCCGGCATCCCATAAGAAAGAGGTCGGCAATCAGGGATAAATTATCCCATCTGGGGTCAAAGGGAATTCTTGGGGTAATGCAGACTCATTTGGGACATATAACATCCACTACAATCCACTAGATATATTAAAATACGTCATGTGTACCGTAATTTGTACGTGTTCGCTTCGAACATATGCCTACTATTGAACCGGTTCCTACCAGAAAATGCATTTTTTAAATTTGACAACTATGTAGATTTCTTACCTACGTACTATACGAAGACACCTAAATTCACCCTACTTTCATTTATATTGACACAAGTGACAATAATCTTAATCCACATGACTTGAGTGTTTTAAGTATCCTTTCTGTGATATTTAAAATTAATGCCTTAAAAACTGAGCTAAGAAGAAAAGTTGTTTTGTGCTTAGGGTTGCCAGGTGGCTGTCTCAAAAATACAGGACACTAGTGTTGAATTTTGTCGATGGCACAATATTTAAATGTAAAATGTCCAGTATTGCTTCCATTTTTCCACTGGACAAATAACGATAATACCGGACAGATGTCAAGAATTGATGCATTCAATAAAGTTAATGAATACTTTTATATCTAGAATGGCCAGGGGCGTTAGACCAAAATACAATCGAACAATTATATCAAACTTAAAACGTTTATAATTGTATCAAATAGATCCCCCCCCCCAAAAAAAAATAAAAAAATAAAATAAAATAATAAATGGTTATTCCGCGTCATTTTGACTTAAAATATCTACACATAATCCTATTCATATCATTTTTAGACACTTATCATGCTTGTAAAACTCACCAGTTGCATTTTAGGGGGGGTGGGACTAACGACGCTCCCCCAAATCCCTGCCCGAGTCATGTGGGCAGGACCTCGAGTCGTAACGCACACATAAACTTGTATATTTTGGGGTAAGGGGCAAAAGAGTTCGCCGACTCCTGCCTTAAGAGAACCAAACGGAGCTGCGGTTTCATCACAAATGCTTTGATGTCAACATCAAACGACAGAGGGTAACAATTTTATACTTCTCATGTGGGTTCTCAAACTTAAAGGATTATAATTAGATTTCATTTCTTGATAACTTACGCCAACCGGCGTCTGATGCCCTATGGACCGGCACTTTGAGAAGCACTGATGGTTTAAAAATAAAAAATATTTTAAAAATTAAAAAGTCATTAAATAAATTGTAAGCGACCAAATCTTACAGTGGAAGTTTTATTTAAAGTTACCCTTTTAATGTGATGTCAGATTTCTTCAACCCCCCTCCCTCCCCCTCATCACGCATCATCTCAAAAGTGTGACACCCCTCCCCCTCCCTGGTGCGTGACATCATTTATTAAATTAATTAGGAGATCTGTTTTTAATTCTTGACATTTTAATTAAGTGTTTTGATTAGAACTTTAAGAACCAAAATTATTTTTTATGTATTCAAACTATCAACAATTCATTGAACACGTCAGTAAACTTTGTTCACTCAATTTTACTCCCACACTTTTGGGAACCTTAAGATACTTAAGTAAAATTGTCATAACTATATTTCTACTTAACATTTATTCAATCCTAAATAAAATACAGTTATTATTAATTACTTTACGACCTTATTTTATCAATCTTTTTTAAAATATTTAAATGACAGGAATTATGTCTTCAAAATGGTGCTGGGAAGGAGCAAAGTTATTTTGACTTTAAACATTCACATTTAAAGAAAGCTGTCTATACCTTGTTTAGAAAAATAATTTGCATCCCTTTTTTTTGCATGTGTATAATAATTAACCTTGATTTTGATAGCGCAAGAAGAGATGATGGCCTTGTCAAAAACATATACTCAGGTTGTGATGGATGTTAACAGGTCCAGCAGTAGATTTCCACCAGGTAAGGGAAAATATAAGTTCTCTTTTTAAAAATGTCTTTCAACGTGTCATATTAATATTGTTTGAGTTACAAGTCCCATTGTTTTCTAATCCATACACATATATTTCGATATTCAAAAAAATTAAAAGATTTTTAAATAAAGCTTTAAATAGTTGTATTATTATTTTTTTTATAGAAAAGGAAGAGCATATTAAGTAAAATGTAAACACAAATATCAACATTTTGGATAGTTTGTATTATTAAATGAATTGGTCTTAGTTTCGGAACATTTAGTGACCATTTGGAATGAGTGTTCACTGTCACCCCTTTAATTTAGGTATTGATGACTTTGTACGTATGTCTATGAAAGATAAACTTGTTGATTTGATCATGCGTGTGATGCTAAAGAACAGGAAGCTTAAATACTACCAGGTAAAATTTGTTAAAATTCTGAGTTTTGTCAATAAAATGTTAATTTTTGTTGTTGCTTTAATTTTTTTTTATGTGCCATTATTAAGATGCTAATATTTAATTTTTATTTGCCTGTAATTAATATTTTGATAGCTGTTCACTTATTATAGTTATGATTTTTTTATCATAAATATTTTAGATCAGTTACTATGGTCATCTTTTTCTTTAGGGTTTCCATGATGTGTGTATAACATTTCTTTTGTGTATGGATGAGGACCTTGCATTTGCAATGGTGGACAGACTTGCCTTGGGGAACATGAGGTAATTTAAGATAAGAAACATTGTAAAAATTCAGATAAAAAACCACATTTAAACAATGATTTCCCACCATAACTATAAAAATGCATATTGGATTTTTGAGAAAAATTCCTGTGCATTAATTAAAAGGACCTTTTCTCAAGTCTAAATTAATTTTTTAACTTCTGTCTGGCATTACGGTGTCATAATGTATCAGAGTCAGTGCAGTTTTTGTAATGAATTTTTTTTAATATATCAAAATATATTAATTTATGTCGCAAAGACATTTTAACAAAGTGTAGAACATGGGAGAACAATATTAAGTGTTCTAGAATATCAATGGCACAATTGCTATAAAAGAAAAAAATTATTTTGTCTTATTTTGCACCTGTAATAGGAAAAACTCCTTAAATTTACCTTAATCAGTGTATATATAACGTACATGTATGTATATATATATATTAGGGATCAGCCGGATGTGATTTTTTACTATTTGCCGGATCCGGATAGTTTTGCCCTAATATTTGCCGGATCCGGATATCTCCACATTTAAGTGTAAGAGTTAATAGGGTGTACTTCACTACTTTATATCTATTACATGTATATCTATTATTTAATACTATTTATTAAAATATTTATTATCCTTCAAATGGAGAGTATCTGCTATCCACGTTGTGACAATATCTACGTCAACGATGAGCATTTTACAATGAATTGAATGTATGAACTTGAATGAAGTTCAACAAACTGTGTAGTGTGTATCTAGCGAACAGTGTTGTACTGAGTGTGTAGTGAAGTACAAGAAGTCGTGACCTAGAGCCATAATAAAAACTGTTAGTTTATTCAGACGATTTAAGTTTAATATGCTGTTAGTTAACTTAGTTTGTTATCTTATGTAGTAAAGTAATATCTATACTTTTTAACTTAATATATTTTTCTCGTATTGAAATTTATTCTTTAACTATATTTTGCATGGATTTGAATGATTTCATGATCAATGCTTGTTAATTTGTTTATTTTGTTATATATTAAGAATTTAATGTATAACTTAATTTGTTACTTAACTTATTTTGTATAATTATAATATTCAAAATAGACAAGAGTTTTTAAATTATAAGACTGAGTAAGATATAACACTTGAGAAAAGCAGCATTTTTATTTTTAAGTTCAGAAATCAAATCACAATTGCAACTGCCATTTAAAGTTTAACTGAAAAAAACAACAAAGAATATAAAATTATTACAATGATATAACTTATATCATATAAGTAAAATGTTTAAATGTAAATACTGACTTGAAAGTATAGAATGATTGACTACTGTCAACGTACTAGTCAATGACAAAGTTGTTAAAAACGAAAGCAACCTCTCAGCCTGTCCCAGTTTCCAAGGCTCCTGTTTATCTATAAAGTGTACAGTATAAACTAATAATTACACATTAAACTTAAAATTATTATTTTTTCACAAAAATTTATTATTTTTAACATAAAATTAATATATCAACTATAACAATGAAATTAATTTACTGGTTATTGTTTTTTTTACTTTTTATATAATTGTTTATAAACTTATTAATAGTAATTTAATATAATTTCAAAAATTCTTTACTACATTGATATGCGGATACCTTCCCGATATCAGGTCCGGATATTCCACATGCCGGATATCCGGCTGTCCCCTAATACCATATAATTCGGCCTATAAGACTACCTTTTAACCCCTAAAAATCTTCACAAAAGTCAAGGGTCATCTTATACACCGGTTTTTATCTTATACTCTGCTCTATCGTACGACCGTTGGTTCCGTTCTTCAGTCAGAGGGAAGGGCAGCTGGGGAGGCGAGGAGAGCTGACCAAGCCAATCCAAGCATCCTTTGTATGCAGGTGGAGAGAAAATACACAGCTTGTTACGATAGACTGGTTTTGTACAGTAAAGCACAAAGTAAAGCACAAGTGTCTGTACATACAGTAAAGCAGAAGTATTTGTATCTGTTCATACAGTAAAGCAGAAGTATTTGTATCTGTTCATACAGTAATACAGTACAGTATACAAGTGGCTAACAGTCAAGACCCCATCATGTCTACAACAGCAAGAAGAAAGAAATATGAAGCCAGTTTCAAACTTAACGTGTGTTGGAAGAAGGGTGGTCTTATACGGCAAAAACAGTAATGAACCTATATTTTAACAAGAAAAGTAGTTGGTCATCTTATATGCTCAGTTGTCTTATACGCTGGAATATACTGTGAAATACATTTAATGTGAAAACACTTAAGAATAAATAGCGATTTACACAAAACAAAATTACAGTCCCAAACAAATCAATGTTCTCTTAACACAATAAAAAAATCACTTAACAGGAAGATATTTTGGTTCTCAAAATAAATGAAATACATTAAACACCAGCAACGCTGGCAAGAGTTAAGAGGGGCATGAATTGAAAGAGAGGCGGTGTCTTAGATTGAACAAAAGCTAACTTGGCTTTAAAATACTGAGACCATTGAGATAGCCATTGAGACAAGCCAATGTTGTTTATCTAACCCCGGACCCCTCACTCCTCCCTCCACTCCCACCACACTTTAAAACATCTCATCTCAAATTCAGTGACAGTGTATTGCAGCCTAAAAATCAGTTAATTTGGTTCACATACTTTTTTCCTACTTTTATTTTGATCCACATTCCAATTTTGAAATACATAACAAAATGAGCAATATTGAACAATTTGTTGACAATTAAACAGACAATGCAAAGTCAATAAATATGTTATATATATATTTTTTAAAATTTATAATTATGTTTTAAATTTCATTGAGTCTTTGTTAAATTTTTGTTTTTTATTGAATGCATACATACATATATATCTATGTAAATTAAATGTACTCTAAAAACATAATTTTGTTGAGTATACATACTTTTTTTGTGTAATATCCTTTGTCATAAAATTCTTTTAATGCCCCAATTTCTTGTTAAACAACTTTTATATGAGAAATTTGCAGGCGCTTCGCAGCGGAAGTGTACTGCTTTAAAAGTTTTATTACATAGGTGAAAATATGTATCTTATTGCTGGTTAAGTATTTCATCTGTGTACAATTTTTTTTAAATTAGGCTTTCTGGTTGTAATATAACTAAATTTAGCGCTGAGTTTACTCTTGAGAATACAGCTTATAGTTGGTCAGAAATATACATATGAAAAAAGTAAGTCTCTAATTTGAGACAATTTTACATATAATAAACGCATTGGCGAACTAAACAAACCATTCAATAGGATATTAATGTAATTTTTTTAAAAACATGCATAAAAAATATTTCTTATCTATAGTTCTGGCTTAGCAAAAAGATGTCATTCAAAATAAAACAGATGCAGTTTTTCACATGCTGAATCTGAAAGAACTTAAAGATAAAAAGTCATATACAATACATTAAGACTATTTTCATAAATATTTTCTTTAATTTTGTCTCTTTTATAAAACAGTCGTATTTACTGATGGAATCCCATATCTAGTATGTTGTTGTTTCACTAAGTGATGAAATTTGTTGTTTATTTCTGTTTTTCCGATAAGATATTATATTGTATAAATTCTATCACGTACCCCCCTGTTTTTCTATCTCCTGTCCCTTTTTTCAGTATTTGTTTTTGAATATTAGATCAGTAATTTGCCAAGTTATATTAAGATTTATCTATTTGTTTTTAAAAAATGTATGTGAAACAGAGATATATGACATTTTAATAAAATAATTATTTTGGTACCCCAGACACAAAGGAGTGGACATCATGAGTTCAATTACATGTAGAATTTCACATGGGTTATCAGGTTTATTTGTACTATATTTGCTCTAGATCGATCCATTCGTCCAGTAGCCAATGATTAAATTATGTAAATTTAGCTAATATAAGAGAAAGTTATAATAATATATATTACATTAATTTCAGTTGTGTTAAATTTTAGAAATTAATGTTTAAGGTATAAGTATAAGCTTGCACAATTTAAGCCTTATATTCATTGGAAGATGGAAACTTAGTGATAGGAAAAAAGAAACACTAAAATAAATTAAATCAAGAACATTTAAAATATACATATTAAGGAGATATACAATCATATATAAACATGAAACACTCTGGCTTTAAATTATATATCATTTTTAAAAAAATTGAATTTATATCAGAAACGTCTTCTCATAAAAAAAATGTAAATAAAAACTAACAACAAAAAATCATTTCATTTTTACTTTATTATCGCGAGAGTTGTTTTCACTTAAAGCAGTGCCTTATAAAATTCCTTCACTATTTAGATGTTACTTTTTATTAAATTATGAATTTATAAACAACCAATAAAACTAAATTCACAATTTCATTTCCACATGTACTAAATAAACATAATTGACAGTTTTTCAAAAGACACTCCATCGTAAGTAATATAATAGTCTAACAGCTTTTATTACATAAAGAACATATGACACTTCCCCCTCAAAAAGGCCATATCTACTTACCACATATCGCCAATAAACTATCTTATAAATGAAATGTAGTTTCTAAAAGAATTTAAAGAAAAAAAAGGCAGTCATATATTTAAAAGGCTTCAAGAAAATTGAGCAACGTATTTAGACAAAAGATTATAGAAAATAGACTGCAGCATTCCCACAAAACAAGAGATAAACAGAGCAATTAAACAACTAAAGAAAGGCAAAGCAGCTGGTCCAGACAGAATACGAGCAGAAGCCTTGACAGCAGATATTACGACTAGCTCTGCAATGCTACACATTCTTTTCAAGAAAATATGGGAGGAAGAACAGATTCCGACGGAGTGGAAAGAAGGACATCTCATTAAGCTCCCAAAGAAAGGAGATCTTAGCTCTTGCTCCAACTATAGAGGAATAACTCTGCTATCCATACCAAGCAAAGTATTTAACAGAGTGCTGCTAAACAGAATGAGGGACGCAATAGACACCCATCTTAGAGACCAACAAGCAGGTTTTAGAAAAGATAGATCATGCACTGACCAGATTTCCACTCTGAGAATTATAGTGGAACAATCCCTGGAGTGGAACTCACCACTATACATCAACTTTATTGACTATGAGAAGGCTTTCGATAGTGTTGACAGGCCAACCCTGTGGAAGTTACTAAGACACTACGGGATACCACAAAAACTGACTGACATAATTAAGGCATCCTACGAAGGACTTACATGTAGAATTGTCCATGGCTAACAAGCAACAGCGGCTTTTGAGGTACAGACCGGAGTCAGACAGGGGTGTCTGCTTTCACCATTCTTATTTCTGCTAACCATCGACTGCATAATGAAAATGTCTACAGAGCAGAAGAGAAATGGTATCCAGTGGACACTATGGAAACAACTTGATGACCTGGACTTTGCGGACGACCTGGCCTTATTATCGCACTCACAGCAACAGATGCAGGAGAAAACCAACGATGTAGCACAATTCTCTGCTTGCCTTGGCCTGAACATCCATAAGGGAAAAAGCAAAGTCCTTAAAATAAACACATCAAGCAACACTCCAATAACACTGGAAGGAACAAATCTGGAAGAGGTGGATAGCTTCACATACCTTGGAAGCATCATCGACACACAAAGAGGGACAGACGCCGATGTAAGAGTGAGAATTGGCAAAGCAAGATCATCATTTAAACAGCTAAAAAAAGTTTGGAACTGCAACAACTTGACTCTTCATAGCAAGGTCAGGATATTCAACACCACAGTAAAGCCTGTCCTACTGTATGGAGCAGAAACATGGCGAATAACAGCAGCCATTTCTAAAAAGCTTCAAGCCTTTATAAATACATGTCTCCGAGCAATTCTCCGAATCCGCTGGCCAAATGTCATCACCAATGAGGACCTCTGGCAACGCACACAACAAGAGCCAGTGGAAGAGCTAATACGCCAGCGCAGATGGAGATGGATTGGCCACACTCTCAGAAAGCCTACATCCAGCATTGTGAGACAAGCCCTCACATGGAACCCCCAAGGCAAAAGGAAAAGAGGTCGTCCCAAAATGACCTGGAGAAGAGAACTGGAGGCAGACACAAAAATGAGCGGGCACAGCTGGGGGCAGATTGAGAGACTGGCGCAGGACCGGGATGCCTGGAGAGACTTTGTTCGCGGCCTATGCCCCAGATGGGACGAAGGGCGATGATGATGAATAAAGTAAATAACTCTACTTTTTAACATCTTTATAGGTGTTTTAATATGAAAATGACATTTAAATTTCATATATTTGTCTCTATATTTTATTATTTAAATTTACGGCTTTTATGCAATTAGTATAATTTCAAAAATGATTCCAATTCTTTTATGGATCCTGCTTCCTGATAAGGCATCATATATTGTAAATTATATGTCATACGCCCACACCAGATTTTGTTTCTGAAATATAAAAAAAATTATATACCACATTTAAAAAAAAGATTAATCCGTGTGTATATAAACACATATGGAACAATGACTAAAAATTGATTTCAAAATATCCTTTGTTATTCCGGCTGCAAAGGAATATACATGACATGTTCATTTCGCAATACAAATTACTTAATTAATAGTTTTCAGGTTCACTTGCATTAAGTTTAATATACTTCTTGTTATAAGTCTGTTAGCAAAAGTTTAAATTGTATAGCTTTTTATTTTTTATAGCTTATTAAAAAAAATTACAGCATTGGTCCTAGGCCTATATATGTTAAGATAATTGATGCTTAAACTTAGAGGAATGAGCAAGGAAAATTTAAGTTGGAGAAATCTTAATTAGTGATTTAGGGATGGGGTATTTATTGTTATTGAAAAGATTTAATAAATCAAATATAATTAAAAGATAAATATTAAGGAGATATCCAACATTATATAAACATGAAACAATATAGGTTTAATATGACCACTGGAATAGTTATAATTTTTGTGTGTGTATATATATAATATGTGTATATATGCATACATATATATTTTGGGTCCCATAACCTTTTGGTTGTAGGGGTTCTAATGTTTCCATTAAAACTTTCTCGGGGCTTGGTAGACTTGGCGGCTTACATCTCCTCTCCAAGTCAGCGGAGGACTTTATTTTAGCAATGGTTATACTTACATATCAACATGTTATGTTGTGGCTTGATGTGAGCTAGATCCCACGCACCTCGGCTTGTGAGGCGAACACACTATTGACTTCGCTATCCAGCCGCCATATATATATAGATATATGTAATATATATATCAAGGCTGTGGAAATTAACGATTAATTAATTCATTAATGGTTAAAAAATTTTAATAGATTAAAATTAATTTGATCGATTAAAATTCAATTAAATTTTAAGAAAATATTTCTAATATTTTTTTTCCAACTTGTTAATAATTTATTTTTTTTTACTTACATATTCCCTCGTATTATTATATATTTAGACATTGATACTTAAACAAAGAAGGAATTTGCTGTGCTACGTCACAAAATTTGGGAGCCATGGAATTACCGTGACTTAACCGATTTTGCAAAATAATGAATTGCAACTTAACGGGATCTATATATGCGCTATAAAAAATATAATTAATCAATTGATTTATTAAATTTTCTCCCGATTAATCGAACTAAAAAAATTTAATCAGTACCAGTAATAATATATATATATAAAAAAGGCCACTGCTTTGTACCGCAATCCAAAGCAAAAATGATAAATGTTGATATTATAATGTATTTTAATAAAATGACTCAATTTAAAATGCCTACACAAAAATGTGCCCACTATAATCTGATAATAAAATGTTTGAATGTGCACTGCTCAAAATAAAGTCTTGAAAAAAAATACTGCACCAAAAATAACTACATTTTAACATGTCAAAAGTTCAATAAGGAAATGAGATTTAATTTTTTTCTCTTTGTCTCTACATTTTCTAATTTTTTTAATTTACTGCTTTCAGGCAAAAGGGACAATTACAGAAACTATACTATAACCATTTGCAGGTTAAAAGGAACTGTCCAGACAAATTTGGTCCCTGTCCATTATTTGGTTTTACCGTGATAGTGGGACTAAAAGTTGGTACAAACAAACATATATTAAACACCAACTGAGCTTTATATATCATAATTTTTATATAATTGTATCATCATTAGGCATTTAATTTATAAATGTTTTGTTTTATTCTAGAGAGTACTTGGATGACACAATGGAAAGAACTTCCTTATTGTTGAATTACATCTACCCTTTAGTCAACAAGTGCAATCCTGAACTCTGTCAGCATATGGAGAGGTATTTCAGCTATCACTAGTCTTAACTGTTAAATTTTTTTGTGTGTGGATGTGACAGGGTGGAAACACCTGCAGTGGTGGTTGAATGGCATGCACTGCTCAGCTGGTGTACTGAGGGTCACAGTTTCAAATTTCTGCGAAGGCAGGGCTTTGTTCCAGGGGCCAAGGTTGTCCTTGAGTCCACCGAGCTCCTAACACTAGTTAGGGAAACAAGTGTAGCTGGGAATAGTATGGTCCCTCATTGTTGTGGCCAATTATCGCTGTGTCCCTTGCCAAAATGCTCTTATCAGAACATAGGACACAATAATCTTCTGTATAGAAGAAGCGTCTGTAATAGATAAGATAAAATAAGATCTTTTAAACCCCCTTTTTGAGAGAACCATTTTGTTATAAAAAACACAGTGTGATTAAAATCTGCAAGGGGCCATATAATTTAAGGGTTACAAGACTAAATATAATGTACTAGTAATTTGATTTTATTATGTTTCCTCCAAAAAAAGATGTGACCTTGGAACAATTTTTGCTCTGTCCTGGGTCATCACTTGGTTCAGCCATGTCCTAGGAGATATTCATAGGATCCTGAGAGTGTTTGATTTCTTTATAGCCTCACACAGACTTATGCCAGTTTATTTATCTGCAGCTGTGAGTCTGAATTCTAATTTTGTTTTTATCTTCAGATTTATATTTAGAATTTAACTCGTTTTGATACACACCCTCTAAGTCATTGGTACTAAGAGATTTCGTATTCTTAGAGAATATTCATCGAACAACGTCATCTCAAGTAGAGCGCATTCTTTCGTTGACTTGAGCATTGTCTTGGCGTGTGTAACTTATATGTTTCACACTGAAGTATCAGTCAACAGGATCTCTGGGGGGTATTTCGTCCACCCTTGGTCCCCACTTGTCACTCAGCTCTCACCAGTGGCTCATGGAAACTGTAACGTGCGCAGTGGCCAGACCCCGGGCAATGTCCTCGACTGGCTGGCTAAACCTGGTGAGGGTAACCAACAGGTCTCAAACCCTCGGTGATCTAGATATGTCTACCTATGCACGTGAAGACTGGATTCGGTGGACAGAGCGGAGGAACCACTAGTTGGTCAACGGTCAAAAAGGCGATTCTCAGCAAATCGTTGTGGAACGCTAAGGGCATGACAAGACACACAGGACATCATGGACATCCACTGCACCCGTCTCCATCACCAGCCGTCTCGACTTAGTCCTGCCGCTGGATAAGATGGCCTCTGGCGAGAGAGTGAGATCGACAAACTGCGCAAATCCTTCTCACTTAAATCCAAGTCACCGTGCAAGTCACTTTTGTCATCCATCCCATACTCCAGACCTGCGCTGAACATGAACTGCTGATCACCAACACGATCTTCCGCCTCCCTACCCGTAACCGGACGTCATGGATGCACCCCCGCTCGAAGCACTGGCATCTTTTTGACTACGTCATCGTGAGGAAAAGGGACAGGCAGGATGTATGAGTGACCAAGTCCATGTGCAACGCTGAATGTTGGACAGACCACCGCCTCATCATCACCAAGCTCAACATCCGCATTCAGCCTAAACGACGCCCGCAAGGGAAGAAGGCCCCCAAACGGCTGAATGTTGCCAAACTGAATACCGACAGCTGCAAGCAGTCCTTTGTGGATGCTCTGGAAGAGCGCTTGAAATCCACCTCTCCGGGCAACCAGCACGTGGAGGCAGACTGGGCATCACTCAGAGAGCTGATTTACACCACAGCTACAGAGACCCTGGGGCCCTAGACCAGGAAACATAAGGACTGGTTCGATGAAAATTCCGAAGACATCAAGCAGTTATTGTATGAGAAACACCATCTTCACCAAGCTTACCTCAATAACCCCAAGTCCACGGCAAGGAAAGATGCACTAAACAACATACGCAAGACTGTTCAGTACAAGCTCCGTCAGATGCAGGATGTTTGGCTTGGCAACAAAGCTGACGAGCTCCAAGACTATGCTGACAGGCGTGACTATAAAAACTTCTACGACGCCTTGAAAGAAGTATATGGCCCCACGCCCTCAGGATCAAACCCCCTCCTCAGCGCAGACGGTAACACTCTCATCACAGACAAAGAGAAGATCTTGAAGAGGTGGGTCGAACATTTCGATAACGTCCTAAATCGCCCTTCTACAATCAACGACAAAGCCATCCATCGTCTCCCCCAAGTGCCCACAAACAAAGCACTGGATGACTCCCCAACCTTGCTCGAGACCCAGAAAGCAATTTATCTTCTATCCAGTGGCAAAGCACCTGGTTCTGATGCCATACCAGCTGAGGTCTACAAGGAGGGGGGAACAGCCCTGACTGAAAGGCTCCACCAGCTGTTTCTCTTGGTATGGCAGCAAGAGACGATCCTGCAGGACTTCAAAGATGCCACCATTCATACATCTTTATAAGCGAAAAGGAAGTAGACAGGCTTGTGACAACCACAGAGGCATATCCCTGCTTTCTATCGAAGGAAAGATCCTTGCCAGAATCCTGCTCAACCACCTTACAGTCCACCTTGACCAAGGACTCCTGCCTGAAAATCAGTGTGGATTCCAAAAAGAGCGAGGAACCATTGACATGGTGTTCACTGCAAGGCAGCTGCAAGAGAAATGTCAGTAGCAGAACTTGGACCTGTTCTCCACTTATGTCGACCTGACCAAGGCTTTTGACACTGTTGGCAGAGAGGGTCTGTGGAAGATCATGGCCAAGTACGGTTGCCCAAGGAAATTCATCGTCTTGGTGCGAAAATTCCACGAGGGCATGCAGGCCAGATTCCAGGACAGCGGAGAGTCTTCTAATCCTTTCCCAATCACAAATGGGTCAAGCAGGGCTGCGTCCTGGCACCAACACTGTTTAGCCTCATGTTTTCCGCCATGCTGACAGAGGCCTTCAGATACGAGGAGGTTGGTGTCAACCTTAACTACTGCACAGATGGCAAACTGTTCAACCTTCGGAGGCTCCAGGCAAAAACCAAGGTTATGACAGACATCATCAGAGACCTGCTGTTTGCTGATGACTGTGCCCTCAACGCTATCTCAGAAGCCGACATGCAACATGTAAACCGGTTCTCCAGCACCTGCTCAAACTTTGGTCTGACAATCAACACTAAGAAGACTGAGGTCCTCCATCAGCCTGCGCCTGGAAGACGTAGAGCCCAACGTCACTGTCAACAGCCAGAGACTCAACACAGTGCACCGGTTCACATATCTAGGCAGCACACTGTCTCAAAATGTCACCATCGATGACGAAGTGAACGTCAGAATTGCCAGAGCCAGCTCCACTTTCGGCAGGTGGTACCCAAATGTCTGGTACAGAAGGGGCATTACCATCAAGACCAAGCTGAAAGTGTACAGGGCAGTGGTTCTCCCCACACTGCTATATGCTTGTGAAACTTGGACTGTATATCAGCGCCATGCAAGAAAGCTTACCCACTTTCATACAACAAGCCTCAGGACGATCCTCGGCATAAAGTGGCAGGACAAAATTCCAGACACAGTGGTACTGACCAAGGCAGGTCTCCCCAGTATCTTCACCCTCCTGATGCAGTCCCAGCTTTGCTGGGCAGGGCACGTTGTCCGAATGCCAGACAAGAGACTGCCAAAGAGAATCTTTTATGGCGAGCTCCAGTATGGCCAGCGGTCCCACGGTGTGCAAAAGAAACGCTTCAAAGACACACTGAAAGCCTCACTGAAAGCGTTTGCCATCAACCCAGACACATTGGAAGGAGCTGCAATGGACCGATCCACCTGGCGCTCTTCCATCCACGAAGGTGCCATGACATGTGAGGCAAACTGGATCACCGCCGCAGATAAAAAGAGGCAAGCCCGAAAGGCCCGTGGTGTCAACCCTCCTGGAGATGTCCCACTCGTCCCTTGTCCCTTCTGTTCCTGAACCTTCCGTGCAAGGATTTGCCTCATTAGCCATCTGCCCACGCACAGACAGAGCCAGTCCCAACAACCCTCGGATGACTCGAGTGGTCCTCGTCGTATTGACGGACGAACGAACTAACAGAGTTCGTATTCTTTGAATATGCAATAATATTTAAAATTTATCAAACTTGAAGATGATGCTGTTTTAAATATTGTTTTCAGTTTTTAAATTTATATGCATTTTAATTATAATATCACACTGATTGCAGTGGAGAAACCAATTTGATATTGAAATTCTTGAATTAAAATTCGTATCTATTTATGTAGTATTTGTATGTTTCCTCTACAGTTTGTGTTATACAGAGAAAAAGATATTTATGCTGCTGGTGATGAAATGGGTTATATCCACAAATGTCTTTCAACTATACCATCAGACCTTCCACTAGAAAGTCTATTGGAAAGAGCTGGAGACCTTTATTTGCAATATCCACCTACTGAGATCAGCAATGATCCAATGCTATTGCGCATGAACAGGTGAGAAGATTTTTAATTACATGTTCCTTGCAATATGGGAAATACAAGCATTATATAGAATGCATAGGCCTAAAATGACTAGAATGTCTGTAGTTTTAGGAAAAATATGACATATGTTGTTTTTGTGATTATTTTACATACTTTGCTCAGAGATTTTAAGCTACCTAAACATTATATTTTAAAATGCAAATTGTCAAAAGAACACAATTAAAAACGTAATTACACTATTGGCATACATATTTGAAAACCCAAGTAGAGGGCTTTCTTAAAAATCAAACCCGTCAATCTTAAGTGCCATCAAGCCACTTGTTGCAGCAAGTAACGCTAGAGTGGCATTTTGAATAGCACTTAATTTTCTTTTTCCTGCAAAGATACTGCATGTTTTGGCACTTAGTCTTGCACATAACCTGACGAATCCTTAACCGTGAGCTGAGGTAGCAGCATATTCGTTAGGTATTTCATGGTCAAAGATGTCTGCACCTCTTAGTAGGTCTTTTGGAGTTCTTCCTCATTCCGTGTCTTGAAAATGTCAGATGAAGGGAAAGATGTTGCCAGGTCTACACCCAAACAAAGCTTCAAAAAGCGCTCTCTTAATCCCA
The DNA here is from genome assembly GCA_944989445.1 of Ampullaceana balthica. Classification (NCBI taxonomy): domain Eukaryota; kingdom Metazoa; phylum Mollusca; class Gastropoda; family Lymnaeidae; genus Ampullaceana; species Ampullaceana balthica. Next base: position 26,988 of record CALYLW010001373.1, on the reverse strand, counting down.
GTATGAAATACCCCTTTCTTTATAAGTTGGAAAAATTGTAATCCTTCACTCCAGTTTTCTGTTTTTTCATTTTACAGCTAAGCACGTAGCATGTTTTCAAATTCTGAATGAGCCCTTTTGACACTACCGTACCTTTGTGAGTGGCAAGTTTTACCATGAAAGATGGTTTTCAAATATTGCCTGTATTCTGTTAGGCTTTTCAACATATTTTTGGAAAATACCCTTACACTATTGGACTGTAACTAGTTTTTAGCCATTTTGGCTTGTACTTGACAAAGTTCATTTGAGCTTCCATTGCATGTAAACATGCTGTAATTCCTGCTCATAAAAAATTACTTCAATCTTCTAACTTCACCCACCTTGAAACAATAGTCTGTTTTGAGAGAGCAAGTGTGTCGCTATTGCCACTTCACCACAGTGCAAATAATAAAATTCTATACTTTGGCATTGCATAGAATGCCTAGGAAATGTGTAAAATAAAAACATGTCATAAAAAAAACTTAAAATATGTATTTAAATCTTCTTGATAACATGACGGCTATTAGATTATATTTTTCAAGTTGTTTGAATTACATTACGCAAATGCACAGATGTCAGTGTCTAGCATTGTTATTGCTTTATAAATTTTTTATTTATAATGATAAAATGACACTTTGAATAATAATAATCTCAAAGTACATGTAATCAAACATCTAACATGAATTACATTATAGAAATGAAAGGCATTTCATAAGATATGTTGTACTACATTACATATCATTTTATTACACTTTCCTTGGGTGTTTTGTTCTTTTACTTGTAATAGGTTATTTTCACCGCAATGTTAAGTTAAAAAGCTGTTTTGGGAATAAAAGGATATCTAAAAAGTACTTCTCTATATACTTTAGAATGCACTTTTTTGCGGGACATGTCATCTTTCCTTTATTTTGAAGTGCCTGTCTATTCATTATTATTTAAATTCTGTCACTTATGGCTGTATTGATGGATTAGCACCACATTATTTGAATGAATTGATTTCAACCATGTATGTTTCTCTAAATGGGCTGCATTCCTATACAGTCCCTTCTTAAGTTACCTGAATGACAGGAAGAAGTCACTTGATGTGCACATTTCAAATTAGCTGCACCAAAATTATGGAAAAGTCTTTCCCAATCATTTAAGGAATGCGCAGCAAAGAAACATTTAAGTTTAAGAGAAATTTTAAGACTTTAAAAAAAAATTATTTAAATTAGTTTAAATCAGAGCGTAGGCGCAATGAGTATGCATGGAAATTTATCACTGTAGAAGAAAGCCATCACTATCGTAGTGTGATATTTTACAGAAATAAGCTTGGGAGTTTATGGGTATATTCAAGTATTTAATTTTTTTTTAAATGTTGTGTTTTAATTTAAACTCAAGGTAAAAAAAATCAAACAATTTTTTTTTCCTTTACCCAAACTTAACATAAAACAAGTTTTAAGTCTCATTTTAAATTTAATCCCTTATTTTTTTAAGCAAGATTTTTTTTAAACTGATCCAATAGCTAGTTTAGGTTGTGACAGTTTTAAAAAATTCTTTTTCAAAAGACTTATTTTTCTGCTGCCTAAAGTAAATTTAAAATGTTCTGAGCCTTATCTATTTCCTCCTCCTCAGGCAAGTATACGCACACTTTAATCGCATTGACAGTCGAAATGCAGCACGCCGTTTGGCACAAGAAGCTAATGAAGTCCGCAGTCGATTGTTTGTTAGGGCTACTATGTGGACTGTAACATCAGTGGTGGTTGTTGCAGCGGCAGTTTTGTATCATGCCTATCGAGGACAAGAATGGGATTTTGTAGATATTTGGAGTCCATTCTCTTAGCACTATATTTATTTAGTGTGTATTAACGGATGGCTGTTTATCATATAGATAATTCTGCAGGGTGGGCTATAACTCGTGCACCAAAGAATTAAGTGAAGTGTGATGTGAAACAATGTAAAATAAGGGGGGTAAAATATCTTTTCATTTCCTTGTGTTTAAAATACATGTTCTTTTATAGAGTAATGAAACATTGTTTTTATGTATCAGTTACTATAACTGTCAAATTTAATTCCAATCAAAGTTTTCATCCCTATAAACTGCAACAGTGGAACATGCGTTTTGAGATGACTCAGACCAACAACTTCAGATGGTTACTATCCCAATTTTGTGAACCATGATGTTTTGTTCAGTGATGAAGGTAACTTCTTTGTGAACTCTGAAGTTAATAAACATAACTGTGGTTATTATTTGGGCTAAAAACCGCTTTGGATGGATCCTACTAAAAAGCACTTTAGTGGTAGTGTGGTGCGGACTTTGGAGGGGTCATGTTTTGGGCCTGTTCTTTTTCAACGAGACAGTGACCGACGAGGTGTTCTTCAAAATGATCTCATGCCACAGCTGGAGTGCATTGGTGGTTTATGTATGATGGCGCCCTGCCTTATTATTCAACGATTGTGCGAAATTGGCTGAATGGCAATTTTGAAAATTGAATTGGGCGAAGAGGCACCATGGAATGGGCACTAAGGTCCCCTGACTTAACGCCAATTGATTTTTATTTTTGGGGCCACCTCAAACCAATAGTCCACTCTACAAGAATTGCAGATGTCAACCAGCTTCGCCAGCAGATAATTCGTGGGTGCAATCACATAGATGGAAACATCGACTTACTTGATAAAGTTTATGGAAATTTTGAACATCGACTGGAATTGTGCATCAACGCAAATGGCGAGCATTTTGAAAATTTGTGTTTGTACCAGCATGTACAATGTGTTTCTTAGCTCATTAGTTAAGCTTAGTTTAATAAAAAAACGTTTATTATTATCAGAATTGTTTGAAATGATTAGGTGCACAACTTATCGCCCACCCTGTATTTCTAAACCAAATACCTGTGATTGAGTTTATTATGCCTTTTAAATAAGTGCAAAGAGTAAATTAAACACTTGCTAGTCTAATTTGTACTTTGTACTATGTAAAATTTAATGCACAATTTATAAAATGAGCCCTTAGTGCTAAAAGTAAGTGCTAAATGGTCATTTTGAGATAAAAGGTTAAAATATTTATTCTCTATGGGATTTTCTCATTCATATACTATGGGCTGTTGTTGAAATAAGGGACGTAACTGTGTTCAAATTAATGTGTGCTTGGCTAAACCAGAAATGAAACTGTCATAGTTTAGATTGATATAGGCAGAATGTTACCTAAGTTCTTTTAGATCTTCAAATAGTGGTTTGTATTTGTTTATAACTATTAATTTTTTATTTTTTTTAAATTTCAACATTAAATGAAGCCCAAAATTAGACCCTAGAAAAGGATTTTCATTTACATTATCCTTCAGTTGTTTAAACAGTGTTCAAAAGCCCGATACGTTTTTATCAGCTACGAGATCGCTGAGATAATGTCGTTCGGTGGAACCCAGTTATTTTGGGGGTGGAGGGGTTATCAAAATGTGCAGAGGTTACCGATGATCAAGATAAACAAAAACCAATATGACAGCAATGTGCTTGTGCTCATAAATGAGATTGTGCATGCATGTGTTTTGGAGGGTCTTGCAGCTGTTTATTTACTGAAGTAATCGGGAAATGTTAAATTTTTTTAGAATACTATCTTTAATGAATGGAATTTTAATAGTAGTGGAGACAAAATGTGGTTGTTTTAAGGTCGTTAACAGTGAACCGGTCAGGACCGATCCATTTAATCTAGACCGGTTAATCGTACTTCAATTTGTTAGTATTAGTGGACTACCCGGACTTATTTTTTGTTGTGTCCACGTCAAATCTTTAAATAACCATTAAATTTAAATATAATTCTGGCAAGTTGACAATGAAAAATTATAGAAAGAAAACATAATTTTTAAAATCCCATTACATTTACAGTAACCCCTCGCTACTTTGGGGCTCAATTATCACGGATTCGCTACTTCACAGGTTTTTCAATATATTAATATCGCGGATTTCCAACATAAATCCATATGTAATTTCTTTTTAGAAATCGATTTTTTACATATGTTTGTATGTATTGTACATGTATTGCCACTGTAACTAACTTGTTGCATGTACGTACTTGCTTAATTCTCTAGTGTTACAGGTTTATTTATGTACAGTAGTGAACTGTAATAGTGTGCTGTACAACCTAATAAGTGTTACAATCTTTCTATTATTGTTAATATAGTAAAGGGTGGGTTATAAACATTACAGTGATGGTTTTTAACAGCTTATAAACAATTAAATAAGGTAAAAATAATGGTTTTGTCCTACTTCGCGGATTTTCGAATATCACGGGTGTTCTCGGTCCCTATCTACTGTGATATTCGAGGGAATACTGTACATCCTTTGCTTGGATCACAATTTTTAATATTTTTTTTATAAACATTTTTTTTCTGAGTTCGCTGAGTTGTCAGGTTTTCTGCAAGACACACAAACAAACGTCACCAACAGACAATGTAGGTTGCTTGCATGTCACCACAGCTCAGCCAGATAACAAGTGTTGTTAAGTGCAGAAGGGGCATTCTTTTGTTATCGAGATATTAGTGTTTAGCAACAAAAGTTATCAACATAACCAATAAGAAAATGCTAAGACAAAGAGAAAATTTGGTGATCCCACTTGACTTAAAAGGGTTGGCGAGTTAAACCAGGTCAAGATAACTGGGTTCCATTGTAGATCTATAAGCAAATACTATTAATATTTTATCAATACCTTTACAAGATTTAAAATATATTTATATTTAGTAGGTTAAGTAGCAATAGAGACTAAATTTAAATAATTTAATTTATGCTTCAAGTCTGCCAAGCCATTATTTCCGTTTTCTCTGTATATGTTTTATTGCCAATATGTTAAGTTATTCACTTTATTAATTTGAAATGAAAGTCAGTTCATCATGCTAATTTATGAAGTAAATCTATATTGAGACACATTGTCGATCTTCAAACTATTGATTAAATTTTTTTAGCAAAAATAATATATTATTAGAAACTACGTTCAAGCCTTATGAAGAATGTAAAAATTTCAACAATTTGCAGTTAGGCTTGACAAAATACAAAATACGAGTATGACTTGAACACATTTTTTAAAAATGAAATGTTTACAAAATGTTTTTGTTTACTACATATTTTCATGTGGTAAAAACCAGCTTTATCACTCTGTGCCAATTGTGCAGTACCAATAGTTAACATTTTTTTTGTATCAGATTAAAATACAATGTATTGTAATGATTTAAAAATAATTACATAGGGTTTTGAATTTTACCTCAAATAAATGTTTCAACAGCATGTAATTTATTTTTTTTTAAATTAAGATATTGTAAAAAAAAATTTAATTTAATTTGTTGAGTTAGATAAATTTTTTAATTTACTTTTTCTTTTTATAAATAATCCATACTACAGGGGAGTCCTCGGGTTATGACGGGCCCGACTTACGCTGTTTCGTGTTTACGAACGCGCCCCCATAAAAAATATTTTAAAATAATTAGAGGTAAAAATAAGATTTTTAAAAACCACGTTTTTATAAGTGGACTAAAAAGAAGATTTGATTTAATATGACTAAAAACGTGTGGCAGGTGCTTAATTATGAGGTTTTACATATGCAGTTCACTCATTCTCTCATTTATAGATCTCTCTTGTGCCTTCTAAATTATAAATCTTTAATTTTTATACCAAACACCTATCTTTGTGTTGTATTTCTAAATTATAATAGGATTTTGAAGCAGCCGCCCTACGTTTTTAGTCATATTAAATCAAATTATTATCTTCTTTTTTGTCCACTTATAAAAACGTGGTTTTTAAAAATCTTATTTTTACCTCTATTTATTTTATTCTTTTTAGTTTTAGTCCAATTATAACAACCTGGTTTTCATTTTACCAAACACCTCATCAGCGCCCGCCCAACGTTTCAAAGCCACGGCGATGTGGTCACGGCAGTGGCGTAGCTAGACCTTTTGCCGCCCGAGACGGTCTCCAATTTGCAGCCCTTCCTAAGTTAATAGAATCATGCTTTTTATAAATTAAGAAACATAAATAAATAATTGTAATTGAAACAAATTAAAGGTGGCGAACATTTTTACCATTGGATGCCATTTTTAAGTAAGCGGCAATAAAGGAGGTCAATAAGATGTTATACCTCTGAATACATATTTTATAGGAATTACGGACAATACAAGATACTTTTTTTTAAGGTTACAAGAAAGTTAATGAGGTTGCAGCATGAGACAAACGTATTCCAAATGTTCACCAAAAAATACCAATTACATGTACTATGCTTTTATTTTGTATATATAAATAAATGATTTAATTATTTTTTATGAACAAATTGTGGACATTAGTATGTAAACATATTATGTATGCATTTATTTTCAAACTTACATAGTAGAAAATCGTGTATTATGCTATCAAAGTTTAAATATTTGTTATATTTTGTTCTATGGACAATATTGCAAGATTTTGAAGTCTTAAATCAAGGGTCGGGAAACTTTTTGTCTGAGAGAGCCACAAACACCACATATTTTGAAAAGTAATTCTGTGAGAGCCATACATTATGTAACTAAAAATTCAAAGTAAATGTGTGCATTTTGTGTTATTTCAACACTAAGTACCATAATTATGTCTCTGAATTATTTTTAATATCATTGTTATGCTGTTTATTTTATATGCAATTGAAAGGAATGTGAATAAACGTTCTTTTTTAGATAATCGATTATTTGTCTGAGAGCCAGATTCAGCCATCAATAGAGCAACATCTGGCTCGCGAGCCATGGTTTCCCGACCCCTGTGACTTAAATCATGCACTCATTGTGGAACGATGTAACGAAGATAATTTTTTATCAACTTCAGTTTGGAGAAGCTCCTTTCACAACTAGCGACACTGATAACAATAATTGTTATAAAAATTCTTAGCAACTTTACAATGTTGGGTTCAGAAGTTTCCAATCTATACTGTTTATAAATTTTAATAGATCAAGGGGGCATTTTCCTCCATTTTCCCAACGCAATGCCTCTTTTTGTGATATAGGTACAGCCATAAAATCTGGATCATTCGTCTTTCAATATGAAACTGTTCTTTATCAATGTCAATAAAATCATTTATTTGACATTCAATTTCTTCATTTAGTAGGTTACATTTTTTTCTTACAAGAACATGCAACTGATCAAAGCATTCTTTTAATTTCTTTATAATTCGATCCATGGATTAAAAAATTTCTCATCGTACTTCATGTTCTAAAGATAAGACCACGTCTTTTGAATTTTCCCCACTCATATGTTTTTCCCTTCTAAATTGGCGTTCAGTCAATGTCTCCAACTCTTCACACATTCTTTTTGCTGCTATAACAGCTTTTTCCATTAGCACATCTCTTTGTTCAATGAAATGGGTTTGCAAAGAATTTAGTTTTATATGGCATTGGTGAACATTTTATTTGAAGGTATTTTTGAGCATCATTAATTTACCCAAAAAAAGACGGGTTCCCATAAATTGTGACAACATAGAAAAGAAACAGATTGCATTGAAATTGAATTGAGAAAATTTTCAGCAAGTGATCTCCTTTTACTATTTTCTTCTTCAGATGTCAATTTTTCCTAGGCACTTAAAATGTAAAAAAAATATATGATTTTTTACTATTGTTACTGATTCTGCTCAAGCGCTCCAGTGAGTTTCAACGCTGCGTTTGACACCTTGACCTGTGACATAAAGTAAAACGTCCCATCGACGAGTGGAAGAATTTTAAAAAATGAAAACAACTTTTCGATAGTTCCAAAATGATGTAAATGAATGATGTGTGCATGCTACAAACTCTGCATTTAGATTGACGGAAGCATTATCGTAAGCCCTTTCCTCTGCAACTTTTTTGTATCTAAACATTTTCTAATTTCTTTAAAATCATATTTGTGATTTCCTCAGCAGTTTTTCCTTTATTTTCTAAAAAGTAAATATACGATTCTACAACTTTAACTTCGCTGATATTAATAACTACCTATCTTTTAATTTGACTAGTTTAAACTTTACTGGAAATATCTGGAGTGCTGTAAAATATCATACAACAGTTTTTAGCTTGCTTTATTTGGTCCATAGTTGTTTTTCTCACTGCGCCCCTCAATAGGTCTATGAATTCATTTCGAATCATTTTCCACAAATAGGAGACACTATATTTATTACTCATCTGTTTAATAAATGTTCACGTAATACTGGGTCGTAATGAATTAGCCTACAAGTCAACAAGCTCTAGAAAAGTTCCTCTATTTTCAAATGAATTGATGTCTTCCTTATGAATACTTTACGATGACCCTTCAACGCCAAATTTTTTTGTTGTTGCTAAGAATCTAATTATATGAACTATTGTGAGTTTTTGTTTTCAGTTTTTTCTTATTTCTTTATAAATATTCTGTAGTTTATCAAAAGTTGCACCTTGTCCAATTCTTATTTCTAATTCCTTCCATTGGGAAAATGATCGAATATGCATTAGACTCAACTCGTGATGACTTATTTTGAGATTTACACTATTTGTTAAAACCATTTTTCCGTCTTAAAATTTGATTGGAAAAGATCATCCAACAGTTTACAGCAAAATTAATATACAATTTTTTCAATGGTGAATACACCATCCACGATCTTAACAAATTTTCACCATTATGCAAAACTTGGAGAAAAAAACAACAATCGCGATTAATCTTTCTTGTCAAAAATAGCAATAATTTTCAGTAAAATAGACTAATTCAAACTATCTAAACATTACTTTAATTGGATAGGTGTAAAAGTTTTAGTGAATAAACGTATTTTAATGAAACACACAAATTTTGTTTGTGCTACTTTAATGAAAAAAATATATAATTAATTTTTAATAAATTACCTTAGAATAATTTTCTGTAAACTTATCAATTAACTTATACAGTAATATAAATTACTACTTGCAAGTTACACACAATATTTGAACCACCATGCCATGTAGGTACTTGTTCGCGTATCATTCTGTGCATGTCGAAAATCCACGCAATAACTGTCGCGGAGATATTAATAGTATTTTCGGTCCAGCGGTGATGTGTTCTTTGTGTCGTTTTCTTATAAAAAGCGTCATCTATGATGTATACCGCTTAATTTTCAAAACAAATCAATACAATTTTTAAGGGATTTTAAATTTATTAACAGTTATGCGTTAGTAATAACAAACAGTGTGATCAGTGTGTAATAAAAATGTTTTGAGAATCCGTTAATTACGACTCGAAAGTAAGAATATTTTATTTTCACCCGGGTTTTTCTCTTTCAAAAGAAAAACGGTGGTTGTCCGAAAGGGCTGTACTTTTCAAATGCCCCCAAATGCCGCCCCCAAAATGTGTGCCGCCCGGGGCGGACCGCCCCCCCCCCTAGCTACGCCACTGGGTCACGGGGTGAACTCAACACGTGAAATCTAACAACGGCTGTCGGATACAGATGCTTATATAGAGATAAACTAAAAAATGCATTAATTTAATTACGGTACATTCGATCGATCTGAAATTTTGATACAATGCATTGCCAGCCACGATCTATCTGTGGTAAAATTTGAGCTCTCTAGGGCCATCAGAAGTGGTTTAAATTTACGTTGGCAAATTTGACAAATTGCGGACGGATAGGAATGAAAACAATGCGGACAGACAGACAGGAACGAAAGAAAGTTAATAAAAAACGTAGTTAAAATATTAGTGAAAGACGCCTAAGATGGTTAGGACATGTAAAAAGAATGAGTCAGGGTCGTATCCCCAAGGACCTCCTTTATGGAGAACTGGCATCGGGAAAGAGGAAGACAGGTTGCCCACGTCTCCGATTTAAAGATGTCTACCAGAGAGACATGAAAGCAGCCAGATTAAACACAAGTGACTGGGAATGCAATTGCAAAGCAGAAGACAGATCTACGTGGTGCACAGTTGTCAAAGAAGGCGTCATAGCAGCCGAGGAACAAAGGATGGAGGAGGCTACATTCAGAAGAGCTAGGAGAAAGGACAAATATATATATAACTAGTTTGTGCTGCGGCGCCCCCCTTTTTTAAGGGCGCCTACGGCGCCCAACTTTTTCAAAAGCCCAACTAATTTGTCCTTGTTTAATCATAGTGTGCTTTGAGCGTTACGGAATGGGTGAGTCAGTGATAATTGAGGGTGTTGTGCTGGGGTGCCAGCTAACTAAATACGATATATTAAATTTCCTGAAATGTACACAAAGTATTTCATAATTAACAATCTTCAAATCCTCTGTTTACATCGTTCCCTTTTCCAAATTTAAAATATGAGCTAAGTCAATGACGTCATATAATATCATTTTACGGCGAGAAATTTTAGAGAGCAGCGCACCAAATTACTGCACACAAAAAAAACTCTTATCGAACGTCCGCATGGAATTGTTCAATTATTATTAATAGTGTGGAGGATGTTTAATGTTAATCTGGAGACCAAAATGAGTATCCAATTTCAAAAAAAAAGCAAAGTGATGTCCCTTAGCGTTAGGCTACATAATTGAGTGTAAATATATATATGAATGTTCTGACTTGCACTGAAATTCGGGTTACATTAAGTTACAACGTTTCTTAAGAACGGATCAACGTCGTAACTCGAGGACTCCCTGTTTTCAGATTTATTTTTGGCAATTGTCCATCATATTGTGACAGTCGTGTAAACTTTCGAAAGCCAATATCGCAAGGTATAGGATTTCTAGGGGGCAAATATCTCTTGTCATGTATACCTTGTATATGGGTATTCCAAGGGTGGATGTGTAGGACACAGTTGACATATTGTCAGAATTTTCATTTGTGTCAGTATCAATAGTATCATGCTGCCTTCAAACTTTCAGAGTTTTTCGTCTCATTTATGAGTTGCCGCCCAAAGTTAACAATTCTCATCTACCAGGACCAGGATATTAACCGGGCACACAAAGTGTTTTCAAAATATTAATTTTGTTGATTCCTTCCATTTATTAACCAATGTAACGTTATAACACAAAGCTATCGGTCAAAGAAAATTATACACATTCACCAATCCATTGATTCCTAAATAAAACAGATGCAAAAAAAAACACAGATGCAATCGAAATCAAATCCTCTGAATCAGCGATCCAGAAGAAATGTTTTAAAACACACACACTTATATATTTATTTGTTTATTTAGCATGAACTGTTAAAGCTTCAACCCTTTCAACCAGTAATTTAAAAAGATTTCAAAATCCAATAACTTTCTATGTATAACCAACTATAATTTATATTTATTTCAACAACAAAAAATTGTTGCAATTATTTGTCACAATCATGGTTGTTAACAATACTAAAAAAATTATTGGCAATACCAATACCAATACAATTTTAAAACCAGTATTGCAATACCAATATTTATTTATTATTGCCTTACCAATACCAATATTTGGGTCATTCGACGAATAAAACGCAAATACGTAATTCATCGCTCTATATCACTTACATCGATAAACGATAACAACATTTTTGGCTAATTTAGACAATGTATTTTTAACCAAATTTTGTTCAATAGTTAACACTTGCTTCATCAGTTTTCCTCAAAGCATTCAAAAGTCTTTGACAACATATTAAATAAGTCGGCATACCTTAACGTCATTAAGCAACAAGATTTTTTAATATGTATACTTTACACATATTGCGAATGAATGGATGGATGGATGAATGAATGGATGAATGAAGCAAATGACTGTCATAGAAAAGCAAATGATACATAAACGGTCAAACATACTATAGTAAAAACAGTCAGACCGAGTCAGTGGATTGCAGTGGATGTTAACATCGGCAGATAAAGCAGTTTTACCGTTATTAATCATTAAATTTCAGTTTAAAATTTAAATTCATGAGTTATATCTAAAATCTGTCTACATTGGCATTGGATGAAACAAAACATTAACTTGACTCACTTTCAAGCAAGAAATTCTGTAAAAGGAAATCGGAAAGAAAATATTTACCAAAGTATTACATATCAGTCCATAATATGCGCAATCATTGAAAAGTTATGAACGAAATAGAACGACGCATTCACGCTACTAAAAATAATTCTAATTACAACAAATTTAATATTATATAAATAATTTTTTAAAATTTTTTCTTTGTTTGGCCTTATTTTTGTTTGTAGGCCCTAGGCACGGTGCCTAAAGTGCCTAAGTCTTAATCGAGCCTTGGTTGGTCAATGCTCATTGCCAAAGATATCATATATGATTTGTTTTCTATTATCATTCATTTCATTGATCAGTCTCATTCAAAAATTGTTTGGCAATGTCACTCGCAAGATGGCGACAGAAACGAAAAATTTATTATATTCAGCTTTATTCACAACCAATGTTGTAGAGATTTTATTGAATATTGCTTTTAGTATTGGTTAAAAATCAATACCAATATCAAAAATAATTATTGGCAATATCAAATTTCAAGAAGTATTGCAATATCGTCCCAATACTTAAAAAAGTATTGGCAATACTACCAATACCAATACAATATTGCAATATTAACAACCCTGGTCACAATGCATGTTGTGCCCCAAAATCACATTATACAGTTATATTTATTTTGACTTGGCACATCTGGCGTATGTAATACTAATTGACGGTGCAAAGTTTTGCAGTAGACACTGTGATAAAAGTACTATTATCAGGAGCATTCGCCAACTCATAAATGTCACCATGTGCTTAACCATCCTTCCTTTCTTTACACTATTTACTCTTTTACCAACACATAACAGATTATTATATTGCTTCCTTGTTTTTATGAATCTCTTTTCTCGGACCAATTTAACTTTGATCAATTTAAATTTTAAGTGCTTGAAGAAAGGACATATATGTTATTACAGATAGATGTTCCAAGATTAATAAATCATTTGGGGTTCTGGACATGTATGACTACAGACAATATGTGTGATTATTAAGAGTTAACATGGGGAGCTCATTAGAAAATATACTGTATATTTTAATACAGTAAAGCTTATATAAACCATTTTTCAGTGTTTTGAAAACTTTGCTTACAGCCAGAAGGAAAGAGGAGGTGGCAAGACATTACTGGATAACTAACAAATGGTGGCATACTAACATCTACAGTTATATGCTCACAATTTTTCCTTGATAGTGGTAGTGATAGTGGGGACGCGGTGGTCGAGTGGCAGCGCACTGGACTGTCGTACCGATGGTCACGGGTTCGAATCCGTGTGAAGGCAAGGGTTTGTTCCCGGGGCGTAGGGCGTCCCTGAGTCACCCCGCTCCGAATGGGTACCTAGTGTTAGGCGGCTGGGTGATGCGTGGAACCCACAAAGCCGTGGCCTGTGATTGCTGCATCACTTGCCAACAGATCATCTGTCATGGTCTGTGGACGCAACTATCTTCTGCATCTGTATAGATAAGATAAGATAGTGTATATTCGCTCATGAGGTTTGTGTAAGAAATCTTGAAGAGTAAAGGTTGGTCCACACCTCTCAAATGCTCGCGAGCATTTGAGAGGTGTGGACCAACCATTAGCGATAATATTATAGAATTGTCATTAAAATAATAATTTTTTAAAAAACGAATCTTGTTAGGGCTTCCTGGTCGATTTGATAGAGCGATAGATTGCTGAAATAGAAGTCTGGGGCTCGATTTTCAGTTGGGGCGTTTTTTTTCTTTTCTTTACGTTTTTTTATTAACATAATTTCATAATCAATCATTTTTTTTTACAGAATCACATTTTTGGTTTAGGGATAAGTTTTAGGGGTAAGTTTAATTATAGGGTGTGGGTTAGGTTTAGTGATAGGTTTTAGGGGTAGGTTTAGTGATAGGGGCGGTTGGATAGCGAAGTGAGTAGTGCGCTCGCCTCACAAAGCTGAGGGGCGTGGGAGCCCACGCAAAGCCACAATATTTTATAAATGATACGCTAAGAACTAAGAAAGTCCTCCGCTGACCTATGGAAGGGAATTGGGACACCCACCAGGTATAAACAAGCCCCGAGTAAGCTCTAATGGAAACGTTAGGGATCCACTAAGACCGTCGGTCATGGGACTTACCTTTTACTTTAGTGATAGTGATAGGGTTACTACGCCAGGGATAGTTTAGTTACTCCTTTCTTCGTTTTTTTTTCTTCATCTTTTCTCCCTGAGCTCAAAATTACTTTTAAAACAGGCCAAAAACCATAAAATAAACAACATTTACATTAGGAGTTCAGTGCCCTATAGTAATTTAATATAGGCTCTTAGTTTTTTATATACCCAGTTTGGTCAAAATCCAGTTGTTTTCTCATCTAACACTTAAACTAACTTTTATATAGCTATTATAAGGGGAAAATACATTAAGGGGCCCCGGGGCCCATTCGGTTCAAGATGTACATTTTTAAAAACCTGTTCATATAAATTCAGTTTCATCATGGATATATTTCTCAAGATCGTTAAAACTGAGTGGGAAATAATATCTTAGAGTATAAGAAAAGAAATTTGGGGCCCCCGGCCCATTCGATGTAAGATGTAAATTTCAAAATGTTGTTCATTTTAATTCAGTTTCATCATGGATATACTTCTCAAGATCGTTAAAAATAGAATGGCAAATAATATCTCAAACATATGCGAAAAATATATATTTGGGGCCCCCGGCCCTGAACTATTGGACATTAGAAGTGCAGTGCCCTTTTTTTTAAAATATGGGCTTCCAAGTTATTATATACAACGTTTGGTTAAGATCCATTCATTTACTCAGTAGCTAACGCATAAACTAATTTTATATAGCTCATATAAGAAAAAATTCATATTATGGGCCCCCGGCGCCCCATGAGTGTTAAATTTTGCAAAAAAAGTTGCCAGTGACCATCCCAGGAGCGTACTCAAAAGTCTCCAAAAGTTTCATGGCGATCGGATAGTTTAGTCAGCTCTAAAGGACATGCATACATACTTTGATTTATATATATATATAGATAAGTGACATGGATTACTGGTAGATTTCCAAGCCAGGTTCTCTTATCTATACAAACGCTCCTTCTATGCAGAAGATAGTTGCGTCCACAGACCATGACAGATGATCTGTTGGCAAGTGATGCAGCGTTCACAGGCCACGGCTTTGTGGGTTCCACGCATTACCCAGCCGCCTAACTACATGTAGTGTTAGGTACCCATTCGGAGCGGGGTGACTCAGGGACGCCCTAGGCCCCGGGAACAAACCCTTGCCTTCACACGGATTCGAACCCGTGACCATCGGTATGACAGTCCAGTGCGCTGCCACTCGACCACCGTTTAATGACTCTAGCGCTTTAATGGGGCTCTCAACATTTTAAAAACGCTGTTTTTAAAAATCTTTTTTTTACCTCTATTTATTTTACCAAACACCTCATCAGCGCCCGCCCAACGTTTTAATACCACGGCGATGATGTCACGGGGTGAACTCGGCACGTGAAATCGAACTATGGCCGCCCAACGTTTTAATACCACGGCAATGAGGTCACGGGGTGAACTCGGCACTTGAAATTGAACTACGGCAGACGGATATTGATGCTCATATAGAGATAAACTAAAAAATGCAATACATGTAATTTATTTGCGGTACATTCGATCGATCTGAAATTTTGATACAATGCATTGTCGTCCAAGATCTATCTGTGGTAAAATTTTGAGCTCTCTAGGACCATCAAAAAGGGTTTAATTTTACGTTGGCAAACTTGAAAAATTGCGGACAGACAGAAAGACACGAAAGCAAGTTAATAAAAACGTGGTAATAAAAACGTGGTAACTAATCTCCACCCCAACCCAACATTTATAAGAGCCAGAATGATAAATTCTTGTATCTGAAGTTAAAATTATCCTCTTTTTATTATTACTAGGCCTGCCGTGAGATTACCCGGGTAGTACAATTCCGCCCGGGTACCGGTGAAAATGTGGCTTCAGTGTCTAAATTAACCAAACTTCGGCTCGCATGCGGCTTTTTTGTGTTTAATTTGCGGCTTGCGAAACAATTTATCAAATGAAAATTTTTGTTTCAATTTTATACTGTGAAATGCATCTAAGGAGAAATATCTGTCAACTGGAAATAAAATACGGGCTCGACAAACTACAATGTATTTTGATACATCTTTTTTTTTGTTGTGAAACAGAAATTGCAAACACAAGAAGATTTTGGTTCTTTGAATGAATCTTATAAGGAAAACAAAACTCCTCTGCCGAAAATAATGATGGACTATATAGAGATGAAATAGGCCGTGTTTGTTGTTAATAAAAACACCCCTGCCTTGACACTAACATTGCTTTGAAATATGCCGACATTGGGTTTCCGATTGTTAACAATTATCTCCCCCATCTCCCCCATCCACTCCTATACTATAACCGCACCCTTTCCATTCGCTTGTGTTTCTTGTGTTCGTTAACACGTGTTGACCTAGAAAAACTGATGTCAATCATGCGTACAAGGTTGTTAGTTTTTAAGGTTAATAAATTAAAGAGTTACTAACAGTGTAAGATGGTTAAGACGTCGGCATAGAGATGAAAGAGGTCGTGTTTTGTTTTGTTAATAAAGACACCCCTGCTTTGACACTAACTTTGATCTTTGAAATACGCCGACATTGGGTTTCCGATTGTTGATGTTTATCTACCCCCCTCTCCTTCCCCCCATTCGATTGTGTTTCGTGTGTTGATTACTCGTGTACCTTGCCCAAAAACTGATTTTTAATAATACACCCAAATCTGTAAGTTTTTAAAGTCAATAAATTAGTTACTAACAGTGTACGATAAATAAAGGGCCGTTCAAAAATGACGTTACGCACCTAAGGGAGGAAGGGGTCACACATTTGTGACGAGAGGGAGGGATGTGTTTAAGAAATGTGACGTGACATCAAAACGCGCAACTTTAAATAAAATTTTCACTGAAACGTTTGATTGCTTACGATTTATTTAATTACGTTTTACGTGGATTTAAGCGTGTAGCAATTTTTAACGTCCAACTTCATATTAAATATAAAATTAACTGACAATAAAGTTATTTGACACAAGCTCATTTTCAAAAAATAAATACGGCTTTTATTGCCGCAATGTTTTGTGACGTCATATTGGAAGGGGGGGTCAAAGTTTTGTGACAACGTGGGACGAGGGGGGGGGGTAAAAGTCGGCCAAAAGCGCTTGACGTCATTTAGGTACGGCCCCTAAGACGACAGGCCGTGTGGCTACTGTGTGCAATGAGGTGCATGGAAGGTGGCTAGGTAACATTGTATAGCGGTCATGGCGGGGAAAATTATGCAATGTTTTGAACGGATAACCCGGTACCCGTTCGAAGTTTGGACGGGTACCCGGGCAGCATTTTTCAACGATATTGACAACCCTAATTATTACACGCTTTTATTTAGCTTGACATTCTGTGTGTGTATGTTAGCGTCAAATCTTGCAACGGCCGGTGACAATACAAAATTCCAAAATTGTATTCAAGTTGTATAATCGGCTGTCAAGTTATTAGCTTTTTTTTGTGCAAATTTTTTTTATACTGAATTTACTGTTTGTGTTAACTAAAAAATTGTCTTCGAGGTAATCAAAGGAAATAATAAGTGCATTTTTAAAAATTGTATTTTTCTTTGAAGAGTGAGCTCTCGTTACAAATTGTAATTGAAGGCAGAGACATAACAATTACATTAAAAAATTGTAAAATAAACAAGTAATAAAAACTCACGCTATTTCCAACATTTAAAAAACAATCAAATTCAAGGGAAATCATTCTAGATTACATTAAAAGTCATTTCAAATCCATAATTCTGAAAGTAAACAAAACAATTGCTAACTACAAATTGCTGCTAAAATTACGTGAGTCGAACGAAAAGAGATTTTTTTTTAATTCCTTCTCCAACATGCCAACATTGTTCTAAATATTATTAGCTATCGTTTGGCGTTTGTTTCAACCCGATAGATATTACATGGTTGGCGAGAGATAGACAAAATACTGATATTTTTCGTGTATTTCTTTTTTTTTCCCGGGAAATCCAGTAAACCTTTTCGGGAATTTTTTTTTGGGGGGGCCCTTGCACATACTGGGGACCTCCTTAACAAATTTTCAGATCGATCGAAAGTATCGTAATTAAATTAATGCATTTTTAGTTTATCTCAATATAACATATGTAATTCAAATTCACGGTTTGTTATTGTTTTTCTTTCACGTGAACGTGCCATTAGATTTCACGCGTTGACGCCACCCGTCAATGTCCACACCCCTCCCGTCCCTTCCCCCGGTTTTAAAGCCAGGGGATATCACTCGGTGTCAGTCTGTAAATGTTTGTCGCGTTTGAACATAATCAATACTTTTAGTTATAGTCAAAAACTTAGTTTTTACGGGTCTTTTTAAATCCCTTATATTAACTTCACCGCCGTCTCTGTCGTTCGTCGTCGGGAGGGCGGAAAAACAAAAGTAAAAAATGAGACGCTTCCCGTGATGCCATCGAGCTGAAATTGGGCACATAGACTTGTGTCACCTAACTATGCATCTTTCAAAATTTCAGATCGATCGAACGTACCGTAATTAAATTAATGCATTTTTAGTTTATCTCTATATAACATATGTAATTCAAATTCACGGTTTGTTATTGTTTTTCTTTCACGTGCCAGTTGAGTTGGCGCATTGGCGCCACCCATCGACGTCCATTCCCCCTCCCGTCCCTTCCCCCGGTTTTAAAGCCAGGGGATATCACTCGGTGTCAGTCTGTAAATGTTTGTCACGTTTGACCATAATCAATACTTCTAGTTATGTCTCATATATATGGAATTTATAGTCTAAAACTTTGTTTTTACGTGGTTGTTTAATTTACTTTTGTTTTTCCGCCCCACCGACCGCCTGCGAACCCAAGAGACGACGGTGAATTTAATATAAGGGATTGAATTAAACAACCCCGTAAAAACAAAGGAACTTAATATAATGGATTTAATTAAACAACCCGTAAAAACAAAGTTTTTGACTATAAATCCCTTATATATGAGACATAACTAAAAAGTATTTATCATGTTTAAACGCGACAAACATTTACAGACTGAGATTGCCTTAAATACCCTTTGTTTTAAAATGGAGGGGGCAGTTAAAATGTTTCATCACGGATGGCTGAACTTAACTCAGTGGCGTCACTAGGGGGGCGGGGGGCGGGCCGCCCCGGGTGACACCCATCAGGGGGTGACACCCAATCCTAAAATTTTACTGTGTACAATTTTATGTCAGAAAACAAAAGATGACAAATTTTTTAATCTAGAAAGAAATTAAGAAATACAATGAAATACGTTAAACGCGAAAATTCTTATTAAAAAAATATCAGTTAACTTGCAATAATAAAACAGCCCCAACACACGAACAACATTAAAACAAATTAGGAAAAAAAGAAAAGAAATAGTCACAGCAGAGAGATCTTTAAAAAAGGCTGGAATGAAAGAGGCAGTGTCTTCTGTTTTAAAAGATATAAAGCCATTTGGGCTTGGACACACCGACAGCATGAACGAATCCCACCTCACGACTCCCTCCATCACAGTGGGGTGGGGGGAATAAGATTTTTATCACCCCCCCCCCAAAGAAAAAAATCAAAAGATGGGTTTTCTTTGTTGATGTTTTGCTTGGGTAAAATTTATGATTTCAATGTCTTTGAGTTAATATTTTTTATGTATATATTTATTAAAGGCGTACAAGCATAGATATGCATGTTTATATACAGGTAGTCCTCCGGTTACGACGGTCCCTTCCCGACTTACGCTGTTTAGTGCTTACGAACGCGCCCCCGTAAAGAATAGTATTACGCGTTATTCCGTATTTTTAAAAAAAACATTCTTGAGGTAACGAATTCTTTTCTCTATTTGAAATAACAAAAATTATTGATAAATATGTATGATTATTATTTCAACCTACAACTTTCGTTTGCGAATTTTTCAAATGGCGAAGTTTTCAATCAAGTCAATAAAGCTGAGTAAGCTTACAAGTTCCTTTTCAATGCTCATTAGAGAGAGCATATTCAGCCTTTTTCGTCCCATGCAAATTCTAACTCATTATATATTCTTTTCAACTTTGAAAAGGATCGCTCTCAGCTGCAGTTTGATGTCATCATTGAAAGATAGATGCGAAGTGCGATGTGTACATTTGTAAAGGACTGTGTGAAATATAGCTCATTCAAAAGCAGCAAAATTTTTAGCTCTGTGCAAGTTTTTTGAGTTTCGCTTTGTGCTAATTCCTTTTCCTTACACTGAGCCTGGGGCTGGACAATAACTTTTTTTAAAGTTCTGAAAATTGGACTAATTCTGAAGGTAAGCAAAGCAGTCTTCGAAATCATTTATGAACCTACATGTGGAAGAAAATCAGAAGTCCCGAGCCTAGTGCTTTATGGGTCTTCCCGGAAGACCCCCTTAGCCACCTGGCCACCAAAGGGACGTAACCGCTGAGGACCCCCCCCCCAAAAAAAAAGCGCGGTCGCTTCTGAAGCGGCCACCTGGGCATCCAGGACATACAGTCGAAGATGCCTCCCACTAAGTTGCCCTCACAAGGAGGTGGTGGAATTTCCTACTACGACCCGCTACCACTTTGGCGCCATCCCGGCAACGCACACGGGTCTCCATGGTAAGGACCGCCGCAGACCGGGGGATCATCAAAGACCTACCTAGGGTGCAACCCCCACTGGAAGGTTTTCTCAGAGCTTGCGTCCAATGCGTTCTTCGCGGCCCTTTTTGCTAATCCGTACTGGCGCTCCTGGCTCTAAACCGGCACCGCTCGATGGCGTTGCTAGTAAATTGAAGGGGACGAAACGGTTGCTTCGGATTTACCCGACCCCTTCTTCGAAATCACTTCAATGTTCTTCCATTAACTTGGCTGCTGCCAATCGAGTGGCGAAAGTGCTGAGCTCAGTTAGGTTTGTAAGAAAGCCACATTTCTCATGGGTGTATTTATATGCACCTAACCAATGTTGTAGGGCTTAAGAAAGTTTGTCAATGATTACCAGAAATACCTCAATCTTGAATTTTTTCTCCAGGAGAATACTGTTTTGTTGATGTCCCTTTATCAACCTGACACTTTCTTTTTTGTTTGATAGTATTGAAGATTGTTTTCACTGTTTTTAACACGGACTTTTCCTTTCCTTTGTCTTCATAGGTATAAAATTAAGAATGCTATTTTTTAACAAACTCAATGAAAGACTTCCTTTCTAAAATTGATTCCCAAATTTCAAGTAAAATAGCGACTTCCAGTTGTTCAATTTCCTTTAGAAATCCTTCTTCTTCAAGTCGGCAGTCACGTGGCTGATTTTCATTCGTTGCTAATTCTTCAAGTGCTGCGATATTCTCATGGTATGAGCTATTAATAGACGTTACAGCATAATATCAGGCTGACCATCTTGTGTCAGACAAGGCTTTGTTAGCATGTATCAATTTCATATGTTTTTGAAGTACCTGTCATGGATTAGTAGATGCAACAAGTCGGGTATAAAGATTTTGCAGAAGACAAAAAAATCTGACCGCAGTAGGACAACCTGCTGCTCTTTTCCCAACCAAATTAAAGGAATGAGCTGTGCACGGCACATAATTAGCTACAATGCACTTCTGACGAAGAATAGCCTGGTTTCCGTTATACTTCCTACTAATTTGCAGCATTGCCGTATGACTGTCCAAGGCATTTTCAGGGATTCGTACAAACATAATGGCCTGCATCTTTATTATACACTATAATTCATAAAAAAGTTTGGGGGACCCTTAAATTATTGGGGGGCTTTAGCCCGTTCAGCACCCCCCTTTTAATCCTCCATAAGGGGGGTCCACGCAACTTTGACGATGTGGTACGAGGAGGGGGGTGTTTAAGAAATGTGACGTCACATCAAAAACGCGAAACTTTAAATAAAAGTTCCACTTAAATATTTTATTGTTTTCCATTTATTTAAATACGTTTTCAATGACTTAAGGCGTGTTACGATATTACAGTGTAGGTCTTATATACAATTTCTTTTTGACATATTTATCTTATCTTATCTTATCTGTTTACAGACGCTCCTTCTATACAGAAGATTATTGCGTCCTACGCTTATCTATGGTTTGTGTTTAGTCCTGCATTTTTATTAGAGATTTAAATGTTGATAAAGTGTTGGTTTTCCTGGATTCTTCAGGCAACCCATTCCACGCCCGAATTCCGGACGGGAAGAAGGAAAACTTGTATGTGTTTGTTCTTGCATACGGAATAAGAAAGGTGTTTTTATCCTTATGTCTATCTGAGGGTTGTATTAAGTTATCTTTGTGTTGTATTTCTAAATTAGAATTAATTGCTTTATGTATGATTACTACTTTGCTCTTGGTTCTTCTATCCTCTAGTGTTTCAAGGTTTAATGATTTAACTAATGGTGTTATTCTTGTCAGTTTCGAATATTCTCCAGTAATGAATCTGGCAGCTCTTTTTTGAATTTGTTCTAGTTTATCAATGTTTTCTTTGGTGGATGGGTCCCATACAGAAGATGCATATTCTAGTACAGGTCTCACCAAAGTGAGGTAGCATTTTAGTTTTATATCTCTATTACATTTGTTAAAGTTCCTTTTTATAAAGCCTAAGGTTTTGTTTGATTTTTTAATAACTTCATTGACATGGGGATTCCATGATAGTTTCTCATTTATTAAGACTCCTAAGTATTTTGCATCTTTAGTTTGGGTCAGTTCTTTTCCATGAATGTAATATTTTGAATTTATTTGTTTCTTTTTCTTTGTTACTCTTAACAGTTGACACTTTTCTGGGTGGAAAGACATACTCCAGTTAGTTTCCCATTTTATCAATTCATCTAAGTCTTTTTGTAAAATTTTGCTATCTTGTTCTGATTTAATTGTTCTATAGATTATACAATCATCAGCAAATAACCTAACTTTTGTACCTGTTGAGATGTTGTTGGGTAAATCATTTATATAAATTAAAAAGAGTAAGGGACCTAGCACAGTTCCTTGTGGAACTCCTGAGTTAACCTTTATTGGTGCAGATTTAGATCCATTAATTATTACAGTTTGCTCCCTGCCCAAAAGGAAGTCTTGGATCCAGTGATGTAAGGAACCTGAGATTCCAAAGTAGTTAAGTTTTTTAAGTAAACTAAGGTGGTGAACTTTGTCAAATGCTTTTGAGAAGTCTAGTAATATTGTATCTATTTGATCATTTTTGTCCAAGCCTTTTGATAGTTCATCTATTAAACCTATTAATTGTGTTTCACATGATCTGTTTTTTCTAAAGCCGTGTTGATGTGGGCATAGGGCATTATATTTGTCAAGGTGGTTAACTATTCTACTATATATTATGTGTTCTAGTAATTTACAGGTGATACTAGTAAGTGATACAGGCCTGTAATTACCAGGGTCTGATTTATCCCCTTTCTTAAAGAGTGGAGTTACGTTAGCTAATTTCCAATCCTGGGGCACTTTACCCTGGTTTAGAGAGGCTTGAAAGAGAACTACAAGGATTGGGGACAGTTCATTGCTTAGTTCTTTTAATAATCTTGCAGGCAAATCATCTGGGCCAGTAGCTTTGTTTATTTTTAAGTTTTTTAGGAGTGAATGTATACCTATCTCATCTACAGTTATGTTACCTATTTCCTCCATTTTATTTAAATTTATTAAAACTTCCTTGTCGCCTGAGGCAGAAAAAGATGATGCAAAATATGTGTTAAGGATATTAGCTTTAGTTTCATTATCATTATAGGTTTTATTATTTGAGCCTTTTAGTGTGGCTATTCCTGAAGGTTCCATTTTTTTAGATTTGATAAAGGACCATAAGTTTTTATTGTTATCTTTGGTAATTACATTGTTTATATATTCATTTTGGAGGTTCGACTAAGTTTTTGTGTCAAGTGTTTAATCTTTAAGTATTTTTTGTGTATCCTATATGAATAGGTAGCTTTATATTTCTTAAATAAGTTCTCTTTTAGTTTGCATAGCTTTTTCAATCTAGAATTGAACCAGCATTTGTTAATTTTATTTGATGTTAGTTTTGTTGGAACATTCTCATCCATTATAGTTTTTAGATTTGTTTTTATATCTTTCCAAATTTCTTCTACTGGGCTATTTGTGTTAAATTTACTTAGGAAAGTTTGTTGGAAGTTAGCCGCTGATTGGTGTAGTTTTATTGAATTACATTTATTCCAAAGATAGATTATTCTTCTAGGTATCTTATTAATTTTAGTTTTTATTGTATTGGTGACCCTAACAATATCATGGTCGGACAGTCCTGGAATTATTTTATAGTCTAACACTAGTCCTGGTCTATTTGTTAGGAATAAATCTAGTGTTTTATTTTTCCTTGTTGCTGTTTTTACTATCTGTTCTAGGTTTATGTTGTTTATAGTGTCTAAAAGTGTTCATTAATTTCTTTGTTAGTTTGATGGTTATCAATTGTATAATTTTTCCAATTTATATCTGGAAGATTAAAGTCCCCCATAATCCATAGAACTGCATTTTTATTATTCTCTTTTATGAAAGTTAATTGACTACAAAGATTGTTCATGTATTCTAGGTTTGTATTCGGAGGTCTATATATACTGCCTACAATAAGTGGGGATGAGTTTGGTGTAATTATTTTACAATAAATAGACTCTATATTAAAATTTGGCTGTGTAGTAATTTCTTCAGCTATGATATTTGATTTAATTGCAAGTAGCACTCCTCCATAATTGTCTGGTCTGTCTTTCCTAAAAATATTATAATTGGTGTTTAAAATCTCAGAGTTATATATGTTGGGGTTCAACCAAGTTTCAGAACCAGCAATTATGTCTGGTTCTTCTGTTTTTATAAGTAGTTCTAAATCTGGAATTTTATTTTTTAAGCTTTGGAAATTAACTATTAGTGTTTTGAGAATGTTTTGATTATT
Organism: Ampullaceana balthica; assembly: GCA_944989445.1. Taxonomy (NCBI): domain Eukaryota; kingdom Metazoa; phylum Mollusca; class Gastropoda; family Lymnaeidae; genus Ampullaceana; species Ampullaceana balthica. Next base: position 2,218 of record CALYLW010001373.1, on the reverse strand, counting down.
ATTATTATTAGATTTTTTATGGGTAATTTTATGGGTTTGTGTGGTAGGTTTCATTTTATCTAGTGGTTTATTTATAAAAGGATTAGCCAAAACACTGTAAGAGTTTGTGGTGATAAGGTCCTTATAGTTAAATAAATCTGAACTGATTTGGGGCAACCCACAATGTATGCAGTGCCAAGATGCATATTTATTTCTTAGGCCTATTGCTATGTGCTTTCGTGTGTTAGAATGCAGACATGCAATGTGGTACCATTCATTGCAGGTGTCACACTGAATGGTTCCTTGTTTGGTAGTGCATGCCTTAATACAAATTTGACATTTAGATGATACTGGGCCTGGGTTAAGTTCTATGTCGCCTGAGAGGAGCAAAATTAAGATTAAGTGTTTTTGCTTATATCTACATATTTTATGTTTTCCACATTTATGTTTTAGACATATTTGAAATAAAACTTATAGTATGCAGTCTACATGCCATTAAAAGATTTGCTATAAAATGACTAGTATGGAGTAAACATGCTATTAACAGTTTTGCTATAGAAAAAAGTAGTCTGCAGACTATATTTTATTAAGAGATTCACAATAAATTGTCTAGTCTGTATTCCACATGCTATTAACGGATTTGCTATAAAATGTCTATTAGAAGTCTTCAGAGTTTTAAGGGTTCTATGACTTTTGGATCCAGATATTTGAACTCCGGACAGTTCAACCCTGCCAATTCAACCACATAACTTTTCGACCCCACGACGTTTTGACCCCGGTCAGTTCGACTTCGGACGTTTTGACTATGGACAATAAAGCATCTAGTCATGTGTACAACAAAGGTATGGCTCATTATACTATTCTATTCCTAGTAATTAATTTATTTAATTAAAACTCTAAATTATATTTGCAAAAATCAGGAAATGATTTTATAGAAATTAAATAAGGGTTTATCGTGGTAGGAGAATCTAAACAATTCATTGATATTGTATCCCTATTTGTAGGGACCGAGATCAAGTAGCGTGCTACTTGGATAACAATTATCAGTGGTCGTAGTGTGATACTGCGCAGCTGAAACATTAACTAATGCGTACATATTAAAGTAGATATATAAATGTCATAGTTCTCTTAATTTAAAATAAATAATATTTATAAATCTATTTGTTTTAGGGAATGTTATGTTTATGTACATTCTTTTAATTTTTATGCAAAGAAACATTACAGTTAACACGATGATTATTACTAATCTCAAGTAATTGTAAATAAAAGTTAAAAAACACTTTTTTAAAAAGTGTGTTATTATTACTTTTTCCAAACAGGTTAATCAAATAAATGTTTAAGTTAAATATTTCAGCACTGGTGCTTTGTGGTGCGACGCTGACGGGAAATATAATTTTGACACTAGTGGTGTTATTCTTGTATGTTTTGAATATTCTCCAGTAAAGAAACTGGAAGTTCTTTTTTGAATTTGTTCTAATTTATCAATGTTTTCTTTGGTGGATGGGTCTCATACAGCAGATGCATATTCTAGTACAAGTCTCACCAAAGTGAGGCAGCATTTTAGTTTTATATTCTTGTTACATCTTGAAAAGTTTGTTTTTATAAGGCCTAAGGTTTTGTTTGATTTTTTAATAACAGCATTGACATGGGAATTACCTGATAGTTTCTAATTTTTTAGTATCATTTTTATTCAGGTGTGCCACTAAGGCTATGTTAATGAAAGGAATTTTCATCTATTTCACAAGTTATAAAATTTTCATCAAAAACATTTAATATCGAAAAAAGAGGTGATAATTTAAGCTTTTTTCTAATCTATATAAGCCTTTACATCGTACGAAAGAATCCAAACTATTCATTGAAATAAGTGCTGCCAGAGACAATTTTGGGAAAAACCGAGCCAAAATGTAAAAAAAAACACAAAAAAACCTAGATCTTAAAGAAAAAAAAACTAAGACATGCTAAAAATAAACACATATGACGTCACAAAGCTCCCCTCCTCCCGAAAAAAATCCGTACTTCCTACTTAAAATTTAGCATGTTTCAAATCAATTTTATGTTATTTAAGTATTTATTAAGTGTAACACTGCCTTCTAATATCGTAACTCGTGCGGGAGCCATTTAAAACGTCATTAAATAAATTTATTGTAAGCAATCAAATATTTAAGTGGATCTTTCATTTACAGGTGTGCATTTTTGCTGTGACGTCACAGTTCTTAAACACCTCCCTCCCCCTTGGCAC
>CALYLW010001372.1:27883-173482 GCA_944989445.1 Ampullaceana balthica | reverse complement strand
AGATGAAAGTTTGTTTGTTTGTTTCTTTTGTTTGTTTTGTTACTCATAGAATGCCACACCGTTGGACCTAGGTGCTGAAATTTTGCATGGGACCCTCATTTGACCCTCATTAGCTTCATGTTTTAGCTCTTTCAAAGAAATTAAACTCTTTTCTTAAGTAGCAGAATTGATTTAATTAAAATAAAATAATGATTATAAAATATTTTACGATGAATGAAAGGAGCATCACATTTTATTTGAAGATGAATATGTAGTTGTCTCGTTTTTAAAATGTGAAATCTTATATAATTTTGACGATTCAAGATCAAAAGTTACAGTGTATGCAAATATTTATGAAATCAGCCGTTTTTTTCTTTTTTTTTAAAATTTAACATTAACATAATCAAGCACTACATGATCATTTTAAAACTATAATTTAAGACTGGTTATATTTGTTGCTTTTCAAACGCGTGTTAACACTTTGGATTCCTTACCATAAGCGTATCTTATCATTTAGAGACGCTCCTTCTATACAGAAGATTATTATGTCCTACGCTTATCATTGGTTTATATCTAGTTTTGAATTTGTATTAGAGTTTTAAATGTTGATAGTGTTAGTTTCAAATGTTGACAGTGTTGGTTTTAAATGTTGATAGTGTTGGTTTTAAATGTTGATAGTGTTGGTTTTAAGTGTTGATAGAGTTGGTTTTAAGTGTTGATAGAGTTGGTTTTAAATGTTGATAGTGTTAGTTTCAAATGTTGACAGTGTTGGTTTTAAGTGTTGATAGAGTTGGTTTTAAGTGTTGATAGAGTTGGTTTTAAGTGTTGATAGAGTTGGTTTTAAATGTTGATAGTGTTGGTTTTAAATGTTGATAGTGTTGATTTTAAATGTTGATAGTGTTGGTTTTAAGTGTTGATAGAGTTGGTTTTAAGTGTTGATAGAGTTGGTTTTAAATGTTGATAGTGTTGGTTTTAAGTGTTGATAGAGTTGGTTTTAAGTGTTGATAGAGTTGGTTTTAAGTGTTGATAGAGTTGGTTTTAAATGTTGATAGTGTTGGTTTTAAGTGTTGATAGAGTTGGTTTTAAGTGTTGATAGAGTTGGTTTTAAGTGTCGATAGAGTTGGTTTTAAGTGTTGATAGAGTTGGTTTTAAGTGTTGATAGAGTTGGTTTTAAGTGTTGATAGAGTTGGTTTTAAATGTTGATAGTGTTAGTTTTAAGTGTTGATAGAGTTGGTTTTTAATGTTGATAGAGTTGGTTTTAAATGTTGATAGTGTTAGTTTTAAATGTTGATCGTGTTAGTTTTTAAGTGTTGATAGAGTTGGTTTTAAATGTTGATAGTGTTGGTTTTAAGTGTTGATAGAGTTGGTTTTAAGTGTTGATAGAGTTGGTTTTAAGTGTCGATAGAGTTGGTTTTAAGTGTTGATAGAGTTGGTTTTAAGTGTTGATAGAGTTGGTTTTAAGTGTTGATAGAGTTGGTTTTAAATGTTGATAGTGTTAGTTTTAAGTGTTGATAGAGTTGGTTTTTAATGTTGATAGAGTTGGTTTTAAATGTTGATAGTGTTAGTTTTAAATGTTGATCGTGTTAGTTTTTAATGTTGATAGAGTTGGTTTTAAATGTTGATTGTGTTGGTTTTAAATGTTGATAGTGTTCGTTTTTAATGTTGACAGTGCTGGTTTTTAATGTTGATAGTGTTGGTTTTCCTGGTTTCCTCAGCCAACCCATTCCCCACTTTGATTCAAGTTGTCATTTAGTTGTTATGTAGTTGTTATGTGGTTGTTATGTGGTTGTTATGTGGTTGTTATGTGGTTGTTATGTGGTAGTCATGTAGTTGTTATGTGGTTGTTATGTAATTGTCATGTAGTTGTCATGTAGTTATGTAATTGTCATGTAGTTGTAATGTGGTTGTTATGTAATTGTCATGTAGTTGTTATGTGGTTGTTATGTAATTGTTATGTAGTTGTTATGTAGCTGTTATGTGTTTGTTATGTAATTGTCATTTAGTTGTTATGTAGTTGTTATGTAGCTGTTATGTAGTTGTTATGTAGTTGTTATGTAATTGTTATGTAGTTGTTATTTAGTTGTTATGTAGCTGTTATGTGGTTGTTATGTAATTGTTATGTAGTTGTTATGTAGTTGTTATGTAGCTGTTATGTGGTTGTTATGTAATTGTCATGTAGTTGTTATGTAGTTGTTATGTAGCTGTTATGTAGTTGTTATGTAGTTGTCATGTAGTTGTTATGTATTGCCAGTGTTCACGGTTTGAATTACTTTATCTCTGAGGAGGATATGGTTGTCCTCTGTTCCTGTCAGAATGTAACGTATGGACCTGAAGTAACCTTCCCTACCCCATTTAACATGTACACCTTGGTTGTTCAAGATCTCGAGTCCGGCCACAATATACAAACTTGTCAAAAGTAAGGCCAAGAGTTGTGCTAAGACGCTTTCTTCTTGAAATTGTTAGTGGGTTAAAAGTCCTAAGGGGCCGTCCATAAAGTACGTCACGCTAATTTTGACCATTTTTAACTCCCCCCCTCCCCCCTGTCACAAACTGTCACACATCTCGGACCCCCCCCCCTAAAGTATGTCACACTTTCGAACACAAATTTTGTTTTTTATTAACAAAATAATCAAAATTTAAAATAAAACACCGTGACCTCACACATGGCCGGACACCCCCTCCCACTGTCACAAAGTGTCACACTTTCTTACACCCCCTCCCCCCTCTGGAGCGTGACGTACTTTATGGATGGCCCCTAAACTGCATTTATTTTGAGACAGGTTGTATCACGATATCTGTTTCCTAACCTGTGTTTTCTGTTCTTTTTGTTGTATGCTCCCATTGACATTACCTTTAACAGAGTCATCAGGGAACTGATTGGGTGAAGAAACCTGTTAAATGCCGTAAACTTCTACGTTACTGACATTGTCGGTGTTTTTTAGTATTTTGTCAGTCGATATATTCTTTAGCTACACTGTTCCCTTGTTAAATGATTCTACCACGAGGTAAGGACCAATCCATCAGGGTTCCATGATTTATATTTACGCCTTTCAAAAGAAATTAGGCTGGTTTTAAAAAAAAATAATAGGGCGCGATGAGATCAGAGTTTCTTTTGAATACAGTTTAAAGGGAACACAATCCGTGCTTCATAACAGTAGATAAATGCATAGAAAGTGGACAATCCAACATTGGCGAAATCCAATAAGGATGGCCGTACTGTTTTAAGGGTAACACGTAAAAATGAATTGCGCTGATTTAAAAAAATAACAATAATTTGCGCTACTGGAACAAAGGTTTCTTTTGAATGTCTTAAGACGCCACAAAGACAACCGAGCTACAGATAAAGGTTCGAAAATACGACAAGCAACATGGGGTGAAGTCAAACGATGTTTCACACACTTTATTCGGCCTATTCTTTTAACTATTTGGCAGATCAGTGTATATTCTGATATAATTTTAAAATAGGGAAAGTGCCATGATATGTTTATTTCAAAAGCAAAATGAAGATCGCCCTAAACCATGGTTGCCAGTAACATTGAAAATGTATGCCCGGAAAAAACATTCATGCATAATTTAATTCAATACTTTAAAAAAATATTTATTGCCATACTTAAAATAATTAAACATAATGATTTGATTAATACGCGAGGTACACGAAAAAAATGTTCGCAAGTGTTTGAAAAGCTACAACTATAGTCCCTATCGCACTTAAATTACTTTTTAAAAAATAATCAATTCATGTATTGTTTCAACTTTACAATTTAAAAAAACGCTGATTCCATCTATACTTGTGTAGATTGTAACATTAGATAAAAAGTTACTATTCTATCATACATCGTAATAAAAGAAATTATTTTATTATTGTTAATAAAACATCTTTCCTACTTAAGTAATGAGTTTAACTTCTTTGACATAGCTAAAACTCTAATAGAATGTCTATATAGTCATTCAGTCATTTTTTACTATATATCCTCATGTTGTCAAAGGGGTATATTCTGGCCTGGAGGGGTATAATCTGGCCTAGGCCAGTTTAACCCCCGGGGTATATTCTGGCCTAGGCCAGATTATACCCGGGTATATTCTGGCCTAGGCCAGTTTATACCCGGGTATATTCTGGTCGGGGGTTTAATCTGGCCTGTTACACCGGGACAGGTCATAGGCTATGTAGTTTTTTTCTTATATAAAAAACTGACTCATCACTAATTGAATTCTCCAACTTCGCGTGTAGGTAGAAGCATGAAACTTTGGGAAGTTGTTGAGTAGCCTCTCACGACTATCATTTGCGTAAAAAAGTTGCAATTCAGTCATGGGGGCCGGGGGCACAAAGACGTTTTTTTCATTATATGGGCTATATGAAAATTGATAATTAAATATTTTTTTTGCTCGTTACCACCACGGAAGTGTACTTAACAACCACCCAGAGTTTTATGCTTCTAACTACACGGAATTAGTGATCTTTAGGTTCACTTGTGTTAAGTTTAATGACTTTCTTAATAAGTTCGTTAGCTAAAGTTTAAATAGTTAATTTGTTTAGCTTATGTAAACATAAAATTATGTAAACATGAAATGACAACAAAGGTCCTAGGCCTTTATATGCATGTCAAGATCATTGATTCTTAACTTTAATAAGTAAGTTTATAGTAATGAGCAAGTTTTATTATGTTGTTGAAAATATTCAAATAGTTATTTGTTAAGTATGTATGTGTATGCAACGATTTACTTTCTTCTTATTTTTTTGTATTTCTCTTGATTAACTTCATTTAGTGCCCTCCCCTTTTCTATACTAATAAAAGCCTAAGCCCCCTCTCACTAATGGTCCAACTTCCCATTTGACTAAAAGTCTGTAAAATTTACGAATCATACTAAAAACAATTAAGCACGACTGAACTCTGAACTAAAAGTAATGAGTAAAAATCGCCCTTTATCTAATTTCCAGAAACAAAAACAGGAATTTTTTTTTACAAAATATAATGTCTTATCTGAAAACGGGAATCAAAAAAGAATTGAATCCCTTGGTGAAACAGCAACATATAAGATTTTGGAATCCATCGCTAAATGGGACCGTTTTGTAGAAAGGGACAAAAGTGAAAAAATTATAGTCAATTTTTAGTCAATTAAAGTTAATTTAAAGGTGGGCGCTTAAAATGAAGTCTTATAATGCAGTACTGCTCCAAAAATAAATTTTATACTTGTTTATAGTTTTTATTAATTAGTGTTTTAATATGGAAATGATATATAATGCTTTTATATATTTGTCTCTATGTTTTACGATTTAAATTTACGGCTTTTATGTAATAGGTATAATTTTAAAAAGGAATTCAAGTATGTTTTGGACCATGTTTCCCGATGGGTCATTTTACCTTTTTTCTTTTATGTTTTATCAGCGCATTAAAGACTACACGAGTTTCATTCCGAATGTAATCTCTTGATACGTTGAATCTATAGCAATGAGAAATGTTTGTTTGCAGGATTTTAAATTAAATTAATGCCCTTTTTAAGTCATTTTTTTTATTGCAAGCTTTTTAAATAAGACTGAGTTAGTTTCTTTAAATTCTTTTTGAAACTTCATTAGTAAATGTAATGAAGTTTCTAAAAGAATTTGAAGAAACTAAATCAGTCTTATTTAAAAAGCTTGCAATAAAATTTGCGCACCGTTTTTAGTCAATTTAAAGGCGGGCGCTTAAAATGAAGTCTTGTAATGCAGTACTGCTCCAAAAATAAATTGTATACTTTTTGATAGTCTTTATTTATTAGTGTTTTAATATGGAAATGATATATAATGCTTTTTTATATTTGTCTCTATGTTATACGATTTAAATTTACGGCTTTTATGTAATAGGTATAATTTTAAAAAGGAATTCAAGTATGTTTTGGACCATGTTTCCCGATGGGACATCATAGTTTGTAAATTATATTTCAAACACCAGATTTAGTTTCTGAAAAATAAATAAATTATTTACGAAATAGGAAAAAAAGATGCTATGTTTGACTAAACATCTATTTTTAAAATGGCTTTTGTTATTCCGCAACAGCGTAATGACCATGGCATATTCAATTCGCCGCCCAACTTAATTAATTGCTTATAGGTTCACTTGTATTGAGTTTAATATGCTTATGTTTATAAGTCCGGTAGAAAGGTTTAAATTGTAAATTTATAGAGCTTATGTAATAAAAAAAACACAGCATTGGTCGTAGGCTTTTATATGCATGTAATATTCATTGATGATTAACTTTAATAATTAAATTTAAGGGATTGAGCAAGTAAAATAAGCAAGAAAAATTAATATAGAACACGCAACAAATTTTAAGAAAAACAAACGTATAGTTCCTCTAAATTACGATTAAGCTTTTTTGACTTGGGCAATTTCTTTCCACATAAAATACCCTCACATAATTAGTATTTGTTTAAATTAAAATTTGAGTCATTAGAAACAACATAATAAAACTCTTAATTTAAAAATAAATACCATACATCGTGTGACAAATGTAATGAAATAGTGTTAACAGATCTATAATATCAAGAAAGTATTTGTATAAAAGGCCACTGTTTTGTACCGCAAGGCCAAAACAAATATGAATGTTATTATAATAAAATTACACTGCTCACTTTTAGATGCGTACACGAAAAGGTGCGCACCGTAATTTGACAATAAAAGATTTTTGAAAGCGCACAGCTAAAAATAAAGTATTGTAAAAAAATAACGCACCAAAATGAACTCGTTTTGAATGCCCGCATGAAGCTGTTCAATATCGAAATGAGAATTTATTTTGTCTTTATTTGGCTCTACATTTTCTGATTATGGGCCCCCTTACCCTAGGGGTGGTCACCTGGGGTTGAAACATAGCCTACGACCTGTCTAGGGTCGAATGAGAGCCCCATGCAAAATTTCAGCATCCTGGGTCCAACGGTGTAGATTTCCATTGGTAACAAACAAACACACAAACAAACAAACACACAAACTTTCATCTTTATATATTAGATTTTAGGTTAAAACATTTGCTTACTATAAGTACACAAGTTTAATCCCGCTAAACAGTAATTTTAAAAATTGTAAAAAATACCTACCTAAATAATGTACAAAATTACATAAACATCAATTATCATTTGGCGTCTGACAAAATATGACACGTTGTCTAGCGAGTTTGAACAGCATATCAATGGGTTTGTTTGTTTGTTAGTTGTTTTTGTGGGTTTTTTTTGGGGGGTTGCGGGGGGGAGTGTTCCTTGCTGTCGTTGTTTTGTGAGTTTCTCTGTAGTGACACATGGCTCTATTGTGGTGTCTTTCTTCTGAATCTTTTCAATCCAGATTATCTTTTGTGTTTTCGGACTTTGATTCTGCGATGGTTCCCGATGACACATGTCCAAAAATCATGATATTTGCAAATCCTTTTATTTTTTTTAAAATATCATTGTCGAGTATTTATTATAGGATTACTTAATTAATTTGAAAGCTAAATAAATATTTCGGTCTTTAACTCTTTACATATAATGTATAAATTTATTAAAAATTATTATTTACTTACAGTCGAAATATAATGCACCAATAGTAGTCACCATTAACAAAATAGGTAGTAAAATTATTAGACTGTGTTGGTCTGTGCGGAAGATAAAACATATAACTTTTTAATGCTGCAATCATGGGTCAGAATGATTATCAATTTAATACAGAAATAATACTTAAGTAAGTATTAAGCACACAAGACTCACGTAATTTAGTACCTAATTGATGATTTGTTTTATTAAAGAAATATGGTTTTGATCACTAAGTTCATGCGCTGTTGATTACATAACTTAGTGAGGCACAGTTTGTTTGTGTGTCTATTTGTTTTGTTTTTTTATACTTATCTCTTAGTCTTTTATACCGAAATGTACATTTATATACTTTATTTGTCTTATCTATACAGACGCTCCTTCTATGCAGAAGATAGTTGCGTCCACAGACCATGACAGATGATCTGTTTGGCAAGTGATGCAGCGCTCACAGGCCACGGCTTTGTGGGTTCCACGCATTACCCAGCCGCCTAACACCACAGGTGTTAGGTACCCATTTGGAGCGGGGTGACTCAGGGACGCCCTAGGCCCCGGGAACAAACCCTTGCCTTCACACGGATTCGAACCCGTGACCATCGGTACGACAGTCCAGTGCGCTGCCACTCGACCACCGCGTCGAAGTTAAACTTCATTAGTCAGAAATTAAATTCCGGGAAAATCTTGTAATAGAATTTTCAGATACTTCCTACAAGAAATTAAAATATATTTACGCCCTGTTCAGGTTTTGTTAAGGTTTTGAGTTTCTTTCGATAAAATTGATGATGGTAAAATATATATTTTAACTTAATTCACTTTAGTGCCATATTTACTTTAAATTTAATTGTTTTCTAGTCTACATGGTGAGCTTCGAATAGTTTCACTTGTTTCGCGTTTTGCCAAGAAGACCAAGTTCTAGCATTATAGCTTTGACTTAGTTTCCTATAATGGTGCCATGAAATACAATCGCATGAACCACTGACTCACATCGTTCGTAGAGTGATGGTGGGGGTTGCCTGGGCGACGAAGTGGAGTTTGACGTGGTGGGGGGAGTCTGCGTCACGTTCACACCTGGGGGGGGGATCGAAATGTTTTAAAGGTAGGCAAAGATAATATATTACAATGTGATAGTTTTGCTTAAACATTAAAAATGTACGGGGCGGAACATTTAGAACTGCTTAGTCAACAAGTGTACGCTATGTACACGCATAGTCTTGTGGGTTTGAATACAGTGTTTAAAATTCTGTAACTGTGCATGTACGTTTTTTTGTTAATTCTTAATTAATTTTTAAGAATATTCCTTGAATTAAAAAAGAAAATTGTAGCCCTTTTTATTTCGCTAAAAATGTTACCAGACTATATTTAAAACATTGGCTATTTCATCATAAAATTGTATTACTTAAATGTGTGTAGACTTTGTATTTCATTATATTCTTATTTCATGTTTTACTTTTGGATGTCTTTTTGAAGACGGCTTCTGGCAGATAACTTTCCTATTTATTATCCCTAAATTGATTGCAGTGGTCTCCCCTCCTTATATCATCTTCCAAACCTTTGGACTAAATTAAAAACAAGATTTAATCTCAAAACACTCACCAACAATGACACACCTGAAAGAACCATTACACGAAGAGTAAAACGAAAACGTGTAGTTAGAGATCCCTTGCTCCGTGCTAACGTTGGCAGATACACATCTGTTGGCCGAGAGTTCCATGACGACACCGTTTCTGCTGATCTCTAGCACATCCGCTAAAGCTGACCTCTCGGTACAAAACTCAAAGACGTGAAATGTTGTCGTGGTCAGTTGTTTTGTGCAGTTTGAGCACAGGATTTCAACCCGCTCGTCATCAATAGACAGTTTGAAAAGTGGGTCGTCTGTGTGATTTTTGAAATTTGAAATAAAAAACACATACATATAACTACTTTACACGGAAGTGCTAAAAATACAGATGATGTATTAGAGTTTGTTGAATAAATTACTGAAATTTCTGATATCTTCAAAATTAATATTTTTTTGTTAGTTCTTTGAGATTAAGATGTTACGCAGCGGCGGCTTTAGGTACGCGCGAGGGCTGGTGAATAATAATAATAATAATTGATAATTTATATAGCGCTCTATCCCAGTAAGGAACCGGGCTCACATCGATTCACATGCAGATCATAACATACATATAATAATTAAATAACCATTCATACCATAATAACAACATAAAGGACGTGAGAGACGTGGTGTTGTGTTTACATTGTATGAGAAGGCAATGACTTGACCTACTATGAAACACGTGGGTTGTGAGTTGAACTGTAAGCGTGCTGGTCGAGGACTGAGCTGGCTATAAATGTACGGTTCATGAGGCAACCGGGGTGGATTGCAGTGGATTGCATACGAGCTGTTTAGGTAGTTAATTGTACAGTTGATCACAAGGAATTGTATATAGTAATTAAAGACAGTTGTTAACCAGACCACAGTATGTTAAAGACTTGTCTCATGACCAGCCATAAGTTCTATTACAAGTACATTACACATAAGCTACGCTAATCATTAAAACAAATGTTGTGTCATTAATTTTGTAAATACATTTTGAAAAGATGCGTCTTAAGTGCAATATTAAAGGACTTGGTAGTTGGAAACAATGACCCCGCGGGGCCCCCCTAGTTTAGATAAATACTTGCGCAAACTCAGTAGTGCAATATCTGCCGGCTCTTATGTTACTAAAATATAGTCCCAAGTCTGAAACACGGCCCCCCCCTAAGCGTGGGGCCTGGAGCGATTGCACCAGCTGCCACCCCCAATGGCCACTCTTGATGCTAAGTATCAGCTGTAAGTAATTTTATTCACGTATTATTTTCATTTAAATATTTATACACTTTAGAACTTTTGACTACTACTTATATGCAATTCTTAATTTTCATCATAATTCAACATTTAAAAATTCCAAAATTTAAGGTATTGCAAAAAAAAATATGTTATAAATATAAAAAGTTTATTTAGCGAAGGTTTTAATTTGTTTCACAGATCTTACTTTACCTGCAATTTAAGCTATGACTTGTATGTCATCGAATGAAACATTAAACATTTGAAATAACTTAAAATTTAAAAAAAAAGGAAAAAAGTTTTTGACTATAAATCCTTTATTTACGAGACATATCTAAAATAATGTTAATTATAATAGCCATCGCATGACAATCCGAAAATCCAAAATTTAGTTATGTCTCATATATAAAGGATTTAAATAGCTTTTTTTTAAAAAGCTACTACAGTCTGCCTGCTAAATTTCAGCTCGATTCCATCACGTTTTATAAAAACATGTTTAATATAGTGCGCACCGCGAGACAGACTAGCAATTACTAGCATTTACATTTGCAGATTGGGAATATATTTTTTAAAAAGTGTCGTCAATATAATACGCACCGCACCGCGCGACAGGAAATTATTAAAAATGTTGTTTAATATAATACGCACCGACATGCAACATATAGATAAATAGAGATAATCTAAAAATACATTAATTTAATTACAGTACAGTCGCTGCTTCTGAAATTTTGATCGATAATTTTAATCGTCGGCACGAGTATGCCTGCAAAATTTCAGCTCGCTAGCTTACGGAGAGGTGGGTTAAAGATCGATCCAAAGTTTTTTCGGCAAAAAAAAACAAAACATTGACGCAAGCAATTAAGCATACGCCACGATTTAATAAAGAATATCATTGAAATTGTTCCACTTACTCATTTGGTCTTCACAATAGGCTTTTCGGTGGCAACAGGTTTTTGAGTATCAGGATTGGTTCAGTACATGTTCAAAGAAGATGGAAATATAGATTTATTATCAATTTTAGACGAAACTATAAAATCCTTAGCTTAGCTGTTTATAATCTACATACTTTAATAATTTTTTTAAAACTCGTTGTCGTCTTAGGTAGCTATTATATACTAAACTTCACCTTAAAACATATCAGTAGTTACACTTGATGACAGGTTTCCATAAATTCATGTTTAAATGATATGTGTTTTCAATACAAACCAAAAACAGTTGGCAGGACAATGTCGTCACTAGGGAAGTAAATTCCTTCATGCCACAAAGACACGTGGAACTTCTTATCGCTCATCCTGCAGCGAGCCGTCACATTGCAGACGACTGACACGATATCTCCGACCGTGCCGGCACAAGTGCACGCATCTGCTGCTGGTAACTGGGGGGTGCTGTTCAGTTGACAGATGCTCCAGGAATCCTTGTAAATAAACATCATAAATTAGCAGTACTGCGTTGCTCCTGCGTATGATGGGGAGGAGATTTACTTTCTACATAAACTTTAACTGCTACATAAACTTTAAATGCTACATAAATTTTAACTGCTACATAATCTTTAACTGCTATATAAACTTTAACTGCTACATAAACTTTAACTGCTACATAAACTTTAACTGCTACATAAACTTTAACTGCTACATAAACTTTAAATGCTACATAAATTTTAACTGCTATATAAACTTTAACTGCTACATAAACTTTAACTGCTACATAAACTTTAACTGCTACATAAACTTTAACTGCTACATAAACTTTAACTGCTACATAAACTTTAACTGATATATAAACTATAACTCCCATGTCTACCAACCCTACAACAACTCACATCCGGTTCCATCGTGTTGACGACGTCACCAGATGCAATGAGAGCAACACGTGACCCATTAACGCCACCCATGTTCAGCCCAGTGGCACGTATAACAGCTGATATGTTGAAGCTGTCGTTTCCCTGGATCAAACCCTTAGAGCACGATGACCGGGAGTTTTGTGGATCGAAGGGATTCGTGATGACCCGCTTCTCGTGATGACCTTGACAATCAGAGAATGGTCCTGTAAAAGGAAAGACATTTTCTTATCAGTTACGGACAGAAAGTATTAAGTAAGTAAAAGAGGTTGTATGTAATTGATTAATAGTGTTTTTTTAATCCAAAGAAGCCAAGTCAAGAATATTTTAATTTTAGCAGCTACTATCAGTGGAGCGCGATTTTTTAATTATTGTAAACTAGGTCATTTTATCAATATGCTTACCTTCCATTTTGTCACAAAATCCTTTCAGAGGACAGGTGATAGTGAATGCAGACAGTGATCGCAGTTGAAAGAGGGAACAAAATTGAAAATGTAATCAAATGCTTAACAAAATCGTCGACTTAGTAAAAATAAATAAATGTTTAAATCTTATGTATACAAAATAAATACATGTTTAAATCTTATGTCTACAAAATTAATAAACGTTTAAATCTTATGTATACAAAATAAATAAATACAATACGTTTAGTATATTTGCTTTTAAAATTTGTGTTTATATTTAAATGTGTTCTAACATATCTTAGATAGAGCATTTTTACAACTTGAAGTAATTAATTATGTTTTCCCATACTTATTTGCAATCAGACTTTAAACTTCACATTAGTGTCAAAACAGTTACCCTTTAAACGAATCAAAATAGTTGCTTTACTTTTCTTTCAGTTGAAATGACGGGTATGAGTAACTTTAATTAAAGACCAAAAACAATTTTACTTTTTAATTTTAACTGATATATATATATATTTATTTATTTATTTATTTATTTATATATGACGCCGAATCTCAATAAACTGATTAATAAAAATATAAAAATGTAGCATATGTTCCATCAAAAAGCAATAAATTTAATTGTACTGCTCTATCCTTAGGCCCCCCCTTGCCACCCCTCATCCCACTCACTTACTTTCTTTTTCGCCACAGATTAAATGTGGAATATCTGAATTTGTGCTGTGAAAAGTCGCAGTATGACAATAAAAAATCTTGCGCAGAACAAACCAACATATATTTAATGTTAACCCCCTTTAATGATGGGGACTTGAAGTGAGTCGGTGCATCACACTAAAACTAGAGTCAAATGGCTGAACTGCAGGTTCATATGGTAGAAAAAAGACCTGCAGCTGCTTGAACGAACAAATATGTAAAGGGAAACAATCAGTTTGGGGTTTGAGGGAAAGGACGTCGTGGGGGAGGTTCTTGGCCCATACGATCTGCCACGTTGTAGGGAAGGATGCTGTTGCTGTTAAAACAAATGGTTCTGTCATTGTAAAATTAGTTTTTAACCACTTAAAGATACCCGTGACTTCATTCATTACCGAAGATCTTCGGATACTCGGGAAAATTTATGCTGTTGTAGATGGTAAGGTTGTGACGCATCTTAGCCAAGAACTTAGTTCCGCTGTACTTGCAATCTGCTGTTATGTTGCAGACGATCAGGACCGACGTTTCCATGGAACTTTTACAGACACAGCGGTCACTCTCCAACGGTATGGCTGGACATCCATCTTTGTAACATATTTTCGGTCCGATAAACTGTAACATAAAGAAATAAATATATTAAAAAATTTGGAAAAATTAATTTGGTATGGTTAAGTGTTTTTTAACGTATATATACAAAAATTAGGTATTTAATAAATTTAGAAAAAGTTATTAAATACCTAATGTTTTTATGTACGAATTTCAATAAAATGTATTTAAAAACATAATTGGACCAAATTAATTGATTTAAATGTAAAGAAATAAAAATCATAATATCAAATCTTATCTTTCCTTTACTCATCAAGCCTGTTTAATCACTAAATGGTTTCATGGGCGTCGCTACATTACATTGGAAAATTTTCAGTAATTAACTCAAATCAACATTGATGTTCACGTCAGGCAGGTAAACCGGAAAACAAACGGAAGCAGATTTTATCGGCCACCATGACAACAAACCAGCAAGCGTTAGTAGAGGCAGAAATCGGCGTACAATATTTCTTATCATCAGTGAAATACACAGTTAAGTTTATTTCGCTTAGGCTTTAACACTATTTTAAATAATTCGTGTACGACTGAAAATCTACTCTCATCACGTGCTACTTTACGAAATACATACACATCTCATAGCTAATAGTTGATATAATAATACATACAAATCTCATAGCTTATAGTTGATATAATAATACATACAAATCTCATAGCTAATAGTTGATATAATAATACATACACATCTCATAGCTAATAGTTGATATAATAATACATACAAATCTCATAGCTTATAGTTGATATAATAATACATACAAATCTCATAGCTAATAGTTGATATAATAATACATACAAATCTCATAGCTAATAGTTGATATAATAATACATACAAATCTCATAGCTAATAGTTGATATAATTATACATACAAATCTCATAGCTAATAGTTGATATAATAATACATACAAATCTCATAGCTTATAGTTTATATAATTGTAAAACCTGTTGTCTTTTTTTCTTGTGTTTTTTATATATATATTAATTTTTGTAATATCTGTATTTTATTCATTTTTATATTTTCTTTTTTGTTAAATAGAATATAAAAATGTTTTATGGTTACATGAATGTATTTTATATGTGATGAAAATGAATATGTTAAGTCGAATAAGAAAAAATATTGTATTATTTTTTTATTACAAACTTAATTATGAAATAGTGGGTTGTTATTGTTTTTTTAAAATCAATGTGGGTGCAAGAATAAAATTTGAATCAATTCATCTGTTAGTTTGAGCTGATTTAATTATTGCCTGACAAAGGGAATTTTTATAGACAAATTGTCTTTGCTTATGTAACTCATATTTTTTTCTTCGTCATCCGGAGCAGCTTTATTTCATCTAATGCTTATTTTTTTAAAAACTGAAATTAAGTAAATGTAGTGACGCTACCAACTACAATATGTAATGCGTATCAACTTTTTGCTCTTTAATTCTTGTTATCGTGACTACTGACTAGTCTTCGTCTCCCCGATCTACTCTGCTTATTTCCCCTAAAGTCAGTGCCCAACTTCTATCCCCGCGCGACCATGTCTTATCTTATCTATACAGACGCTCTTTTTATGCAGAAGATAATTGCATCCTCAGACCATGACAGATGATCTGTTGGCAAGTGATGCAGCGTTCACAGGACACGGCTTTGTGGGTTCCACGCATTACCCAGCCGCCTAACTAGTGTTAGGTACCCATTCGGTACCCAGCTGGCACTCAGGGACGCCCAACGCCCCGGAACAAATCCTTGCCTTCACATGGATTCGAGCCCGTGACCATCGGTACGCCAGTCGACCACCGCGTCCCCATGTTCACGTAGGAACACGTTACCTTCGTGAGCGTCCGTTGTTCAGGGTTCGACTTGTCCACGATGATGACATTGAAGTCCAAGAGTTCAGTGTCATTAAATCCTCCGAAATGAAACATGGCCGACACGTTGAAGGTGTCCAGTCCGTGAATCAACCCCAGGGGACACTTGTTGGAAGCTTGGTATAAGTTGATGGGAAACATTTCCACTTTGATGTTTCTTGTGTTTAAAGATACTTGACACATGAATGCTGTAACTGTGAACAACAAGAACATTTAAATTGTATTATTTTGTGGTTGAGTTCAAGTTTGTTTTTTTCACAAGTGAATTTTTTAAGTTTCCTTTGTGCGTATATGAAACTTACGTTGATTGACATTTTGGCAACTAAACCACTAGCTACATGATCATGCTGCACTAATTATTGACATAGTCCGCATAAATTTACGTGGTGTACAGATCATTGACATAGTGTGCATACATTTACATGGTGTACAGATCATTGATATAGTGCTCAGAAGAACGACGTGGTGCATGGACGTTTGACTTGTTGCTTACAATGCATTATGCACGGTCCCCTTTCAATTTATTTTTATTTCTTACCTTATTTCATTATTTATTACAAGAATTTATCACCATAGACCAATAGCTTGCCGAATTTCGGATGTCATTGGAACTATTTCCTAAACGTTAGAACTTTTATTATTTCAATATAGTTTAAATTTGACAACTTGCTTTTATTGGCTAAAAAGATGAAAACATCGTAGCACAAATTTCAGTATGTTTTGTTTGACCAATTATACAAATTCTATACGATTTCTGACCTTTCGGTTTTAGTTCAGCCGAAAAATTCTTCTGATTTAATTATTTTAGTCTTAAATCGTTGCCTGCTTAAGATATGGATTGAAAATAAAATAGGCGTAGTGTGTAATCAAACAAAAGTATCACTATAAAAACTATTTTAGTTCAATATGAAAACCATATGGTTTGTTTAAAGTAAAGTATGTTACGTTATATAATTTATATATTAAATGAGAATGTTGTGTTATTTTTTTTAAATTAAATTGCCAATAAATGAAGCTGTTTAAGGTATTAAAAAGCTGTTTACACTCACCTGCTATCAGAGTCACTAAAAACATTCTAATAAAGTGACCACACAATTTTACCAGATACCACTGACAAGTTTTTAAAATTTACATTTAAGAAATTTTTATAATCACTAAAGTCTGCTATTGTTTTGAACTTTTGTGAATCTCTTTTAAGTGTAAACACGTTCCGTTGTATGTGGTTTTATTTACCCGCAGCATTAAAACGTGTGCAGTTATTGCCGTGCAACTTTTGGAAGAATCCATAATTTTATAAGTACACGTCATGAACATATTACCGATCTAATTTGCAGTGTACAGAAAGAAGTTAGAAGTTAGAATAAATTATAATATTTAATATTGTGGGTATTTTTTTAACGTATGGATAATGGTTGATTATAATTTGTGATGGAATAATATGTAAAATGTTCGTATAGTAAACAATATAATAAACAACCGATTTCGTAGTGTAGTCGCTATAATAGTTCATATTTAGCCGTATGGTTGCTGGCATTGTAAATAAGCCCAGATATAGTCAGAGGGCCATAGTTTGATGGCACGTGACTTGAAAAAAAAACAACGTAAAAACAAAGTTGTTGACTATAAATCCCTTATATATGAGACATAACTAAAAGTATTTACAAATATTTACAGACTGAATCTGTCTTAACTCAACTTTGCTTCATAACCCTGGGGTTGGGGGGAGAGGAGAAAAGTCTGGTCACCTATCGCTTGACCGAGCTCAGCGTAACACGTAAAATGTAAACATAAATCACGCCGGTACTTCGATGGGTCGTGTCAACGCGTCAACTCAAACTCTCACGTGGGAAAAAAACAATAACAAACAGAGAATTTGAATTACATACGTTATATAAGGATAAACTAAAAATGCATTAATTTAATTACGGTACGTTCGATCGATCTGAAATTTTGATACGATGCATTGTTAGGTGACACGGGTCCGTGTGTCAAATTTCAGCTCGAGCGTATCACGGGAAGTGGGTCATTTTTGACTTTTGTTTTTCCGCCCGCCCAAGACAGAGAGAGGTGACGACAGAACGACAGAGAGACAGAGACGGCGGTGAAGTTAATATAAGGGATTTAAAAATGGGAGATCCATCAATAATGTTTTCTTTTTGCATCAACCATGAGCTTAAGTCACAAGTTGTTCATCTGAAAGTTCATATATTACAGATTGTCTTGACATTTGAGAGAGATATTTTGTTTTTATATGTAGCCATGCCACCTGGTCAGGGTGCTTGTCAATTAGCCCACATATCAAATGTACAAAACCAGACTCTGGTTTCATGAAGGGCAAGCAGAAGAGTGTGTCATCTAGATACAATAGGAGTAATTATAGATAAGATTGTAATAATGATACGGAAGCATTGTTTTAATGCTGGTAAAACTTTGTTACAACCCCGATAAAGATGAAGCATAGTTTGAAAAAAAAGTGATCTCTCTGGTTAGAATGTACACTTTAAAAACGAATATGAACAAAACGGTAGAAACTAACTAAATCCCACAGTATCTTTGATTTAAAATACCAATTGTGGCATTTATATCTTGTTACTTCTTCATTCTAGTGAACGCAAAATGTTTTATGTAAAGAAAATTTATTTATAAACATTCATAAATTATTTATAATTCTGTGCATACTCAGGCATTGATTAATTTTAAAATGTAAAAAAAATATATATAGCAATTATATAATATATTACTTCAATGTTGTAAACACGCAATTGAGATGCCGAAATTAAGAAGTTATAAATATTCTGGCATATTTCAAATGTCAAATTGATATCTGCAAGAGAAGTCTTCTTCAAATTTCATTTGAGGGAGTGTGACTAGGAAACATTTAAAAGAACAATTTTAAAACTGTGTTTAGCAAGCTAAGTATTACAGATCAGAGCGTGGTGCGCATGCTAGACTAGCAAGGACAATTAGATCTATTGCTATGCTATAAAAGACAAAATCATCAACATTATCATCACCGCAAAAATAAAATTTAATGAAGCTCCTATGCGCACCATAAAAGGAATGTCCCGTTCTTCCTAGAGTTAAACGATTTAATTTTAAGCATCGATAGAAAAAATGAAAGTAGAAACAAGGTTTGAGTTGGAATATTTTTGTCATAAAGATAATAATAATACATTTAAAGGTAAAATTTCGTGTGTATGAAGTCCAAGATAGACAAACGAGTTGTGTGGCCAAAACAATAAGTTACGGCTTTACTAATAGAATAATGCATTTTTAGACATTTTGGCTACTGCCTACACCAGTGTACACAAGTGTTTAAATTAAATTTACAAACAATACATTTCACGCTATACCATGGAAAATTAATAATTAAGTAAATGTTTTTAAAAATACAGAAACAAAAAGAAGAAATATGTGTACAATTACTTTTTTAAAAATACAGGATGTAAGAAGAGGAGGGAAGTATCAAAAGTTACTGTTAATGCCAAATCTGGAAAAAAAATTCTGCAGTTACGTAAAATTGTGCCTTTGGTTAAATTCACCTGGAGCTAAAGTCTTACTAATCTATTTAAAAGCTTTAACGCAGTGCTATTCTTTATGATATATTACTCTTCTATGTATATTTATGATAACAATCGGTAGCTAAATAAATCAATTAACATTTTTAATTATTGATTTTTACATTTTTTCTATTCCTGGATTTCATTTCGATGATATAACAGTTCATTTCACATCTCAAGCATATCCCTATCAATAATTAAATTATGTAGGCCTATTACTTTGGAAATGGTAATGGTGAATGTAACCGAAAACAAAACCAACGAATAGGCCTGTCAACGGGTACCCGGGACCCGGGTACCCGTGCCGTGTGATTACCCGGGTAGTAAAATTCCACCCGGGTACCCGTGAAAATGTGGCTTCAATGTCTATATTCTATATTAACGGAGGCCAAACTTCGGCTCCCATGCGGCTTTTTTGTGTTTACATTGTGGCTCGCGAAACAATTTATCAAATGAAATCAATGAGCTGTGAAGTACATCTATGGAGAAATATCAGACTCTGTCAACGGGAAGTATCTGTCAATGGGAAATAAAATACGGTCCCAACAAATTGCAATGTATTTTAATACATCTTTTTTCTCTCAACGTGAAACAGAAATTTTCACAGGTACCTAGGGAGCTTTTTTCAACAATTTGACAGCCCTACCAACGATTATTATTATAATGAATGGTGGGGAATAAAAATATAAAATAAACCAATTTTATTCTTATTTTCTCAATTTGACAAAACACCATCGTAAATGTAAACGAAAGCTACAAAACTGTTAACAAGATGGATTACTTCATTGCTTCCTTATGTTTCCAGCAACAGTAATGATACTGATGAAATTGTTTGGTTCTTGTATGTTTCCCTCCGTCAAATATGCCTCAAGTATGGAATGCAAAGGTAACAAAGAAAAAAAGTAGCCCAATCTTTTTGCATGTAATCATTTTATTAACTGCACAGTATGCGTTAAAGATAAGTATTGTCAATTTCATAAAGAAATAAGACAAAACTTTAAAAAATTAAAGCAGACAAGCTAAAATATATTTTGTCAATAGGTACTGCCTAAGTAAAGTGTTAAATTTTTTGCTCTAATACAAAGTGCTCATTGATGTACATGTATTTAGTTTGCTATTTTTGCTCCGTATGTCTTTGTACTGCGCCTTGCCTTACGGTTAGTGCTCGACTAACGACCCATGCAACATACGACCATTTGACTTTACGACTACTATTACTAGCGATATTAGATTTCAGATTTATTTTTATAGTTTAACATCGGATATTAATGATTTATAACAATAATAAAAGAAATAAATCTTTATGATTTAATTTAACTTAAATATTTGTAAAACATCACTTCACATTACTGCACACATGGCGTACTCAAATTACGATGAAATCGAGTTACGACCGATCTGTCATAACGACTGCAGGTCGTAGTCAAGCATCAGTACTGTTAATACACGACTTAAATTATTGGTTTTTATTAGGGCTGCGGAAATTAACGATTAATTTCTCGATTAATCGTTAAAAATTTTAACGACTAAATTATTTTTAAACAATTAATCGATCCATTACTTACAAATTATTGGAAGTCAAAAAGTATTTTTTTTCAAATAGCGGCTGATTAATAATAACAAATTTCCTGACGATTACACGAACATTTTGGTTTTAAACTATTGAATGACTGACTGTCATCCCTTGCCAAGACCGTTTCCCGCAAACCAGTTACCTCAGTTCCATGTGAATGATTGTTCAGCTCGGCTTGTTATATTGTCAATTAGACTCGCTCATCACTTGAATCAAATAATGTCAACACACTCGTCTTTTTGCGTAGTTGGTTAAACGATGACATATAAATTTAGGAGGCATTCCAGTGCTATTTAGATTTTCAACAAGAACGTTTAATAAGTGTTTCTTATGACATTATAATTTTTAATTTTTGGCTTTAATCGAAATTAACGATTAATTAACCGTTAATTTTTCAAAATTTAACGATTAAATTTTAATTATTCGTTAACAGCCCTAGTTTTTATCTAAAGTCACTACAACGGAAATAAGAAGTGTTAACTGTCGTCGACAACTGTGTGATGCTTATCCATTCATCTGCTAATATATTCAACTAAAGACTCTATCATTATTATTCATTTTATGCATTGCTCCAATAAACCAAAAGGTTACTTGGTATGTAGTTCGATTTGTTGTCTTGTGATCTTACACCAGAACACACAAGCATCGCCTGCTAACGCTGATTCACATCTCTAGACAGATGGTTATTTCTCAACATCCTGCGAAATCTATTTTCTTGCCCTTGATGATAATAATAATAAAAATATAATTATAATTATTATTATTGTTATTATTATATTATAATTATTAATATTTCAATTTCATTCAGACGCTCCTTTCGGAGTTCAAGCCCTGCGTATTGACAAGGGAAATGATGTGCTGCAGGAAAAGCGCTGTCCGTTTAATCTGACGATAGGAGAGGTGGTTAACTTTGAATACTGCGTCTACTCTTCCCTGGGTCCAAGCTTTGCGCTGACCATCGACGGAAACAGACGTGCGTCCGGATCCGATGTCTTTGAACAGAGTCTCTGCATTGATTTGAATTACATGGTTCCTGAGAGAGGGTTCGTCATTGAGACGGAGCTTTCAGACATCTGCAACAGAAATAAGAATGACAGCTGCTCTATAGATGGTGGATATAAACTCTTAGATAAATAACTGTTCTGTTAATGGTGGATATACATTCTTAGATAAATAATTGTTCTGTTAATGGTGGATTAATAGATTAATAGCTGTTAAATTAATGTATATAAATTATTAGATTTAAGAAAAGGATCAATACAGGAAAGATTGATAAAATATTGGCTTTTCTGATAAATAAAACATTGATTTAAGTTTTCGTAGCATGAAGCCTAGATAATCTGGTAGATTGTCAATGACGATGAAATTTTGCCCTAAAGGTCATTTTATTTTAATTTGAAGAAAAAATAATTAATTTTACAGAAATGTCAAAATTAAAATCTGTTAGGTAATTAAACCAGGTCTATGACGTTTAGTAATGACCTTTCTAGTACTTCATGGAAGGTCATCTTGAGATTCTGTTTTTCTATTGGAGGTTATAAATAGAATCACAAGTAGTGTCCAACAATTTCATTGGTTGGTTAAATTTTTTTTAAAGACAAAACTTTAACAATGGATGATACAAATTATCCGGCTCCTTTTTCAGTCTCTGCTAACTTGGATCCAAATCTACGTCATCGCAAACGTCCGTCAAGGTCCAACGCCGCAGACCTGGTTCAATTATCTCATAATGTTGCAATGGACGTGATGTGGATAACCCGTGTGTGTGTTTGATTTATCCACAGTTATGTACAGATGTTCAAATAAAAGTAAGTAGATATTAGATGTTTCATTTAAATCTATCGGAAAATGTTTATATAAATTTTAAAACTGAATTACATTCACATTTTTGGTCTGTTCGAATGAAGTACATTTTTAATGGCTGGGAGTGTGGGGGGTGGGTGGGGTTGTAAATTTCTTAAATAGTAGGTCAGGTTTTAAAAAAGTAGAGAATGTAAGTAGGTCAGGTTTGTAAAATGTAGAGAAAATTGTGACAAAAAGAGACTTACTACCAGAATTATTGCTTGGGTCGTGTGATTGAGAGAAAATATGATTTCAATGCTTTAACAAGTTGCTATATAATAAATTTAAAGTGAGAACTTATGTTAAAAATATACGAGTGTTGAATTAGTTGAAGAAAGTAGGAACGAATTATTTTTAAAAATGCAAACATGCCGTCATTTCTATGTCACCGTATTTAAGTGTTTTTTGTTGTTTTTCTTTTTGTTTTGTTTAGTTTTTGTTTTTTGTTGTTGTGTTGTTGTTGTTTTTTTTTGTTTTTTTAAATAAGAATACGTGATTTTTCTACGTATTAAACAAGAATTAGTATTAAATTTCTCATACAAAAAGAATTGCTAATTTCCTGCGGGAAAACGGAATTACTTCGGATTTTATTGAAATATTTAACTCTTATTTCCATCTCAAAATCAAATCACATAAGATAGCATTGACATGTACACACGTACGGGTACTGTCCAGCACATGCGTTGCTCATCCAAATGTTAATTTCTTTTAATTGTTCTTTTAAAAGCGAAGATAGTCGTCTCCTTGAAGACCAAGGACGGCACAGATCTCCTCGCGCTGACTAAATGCCAAATGACCTTTGCCAAATGGACATCCAACTCCGCCATATTCTGTGTTGAGAATCTCCACCCGCCGAGGAGCCTGGTCATCCAGAGAGGGCCCCAGAACTTGACCACGTCCACCACCAGATGCGCCTCGCTGAACTTCACGAGAATCTTCGGGACGGCCAATTACAAGTTCTTGTACAGTGACAGGTGCCGGAGACAGGGATCAGTGGCATGCACCTTCACTAGTGAGTATAGCTCCATGAATCTTATGCCCATAATATTTCAGAATGTGTTTATAGCCCCTTACTTTTTAACAGGTGAGCTTACCTCCATTAAGTGTCCCTACAGTACATTCGACCGCAGCATGTCGCTATTGGTTAAATGTCCATAATATTCCCTGGAGTTTATGTTTCCATACTGTTTCACTATCAAATATACATTTACGCTATTTCACCAGAAAGTATATTATCATAACCCTTCATCAATACGTCTTCATAATATTTCACATGTGACGATATGACACTACTTATTCACTAGAGCAGGGATCGGGAAACCATGGCTCGCGAGCCAGATGTGGCTCTTTTGATGGCTGAATCTGGCTCGCAGACAAATATTCGATTATAAAAATGTTTCTTTAGACTCTTAACTTACATATTATGTGCATATCCAAATAATAATAATAATAATAATAATAATAATAATAATAATACAAAAATAAAATAAAATAAAAACCGCATCCAGGCTTGCATGAAACTTACCCTCACCTCGTATTAACCAGAATACGAAGCCATCAGCAAAGCCGTGCAGCACCAAAAGTCGCATTAATTGTAAGAAATACTAATTTTTCATTAGCAACAGCATAACACTGTTATTTAAAAGAATTAAGACACAGTTATTGTACTTGTGTGAAATTGTGTGAAATTACACAAAATGCTCACATTTACTTGAATTTTTAGTTTTAAGCATTGTGTATTGCTCTCACAGAATTACATTTCAAAATATGTGGTGTTTATGGCTCTCTCAGACAAAAAATTCCCGATCCCTGCATTAGAGAGTATATATTCATACAATTTCAGAAGTAAATATATCTCCATGACATTTTGTATGTGTGTGTGTGTCTTCAAACTATTTCACTAGCAATATATTTCTATGTCACTTTATCTGCCTATATATTTTCATTGTATCGGTCATAAGTTACTCCTGACTTAATATTATCCCGTTTGATTCTATGCAGATACAGCACAAAGGTGTGAGAACTGCACTGGTACTGGTAGGTAGACAATCAATTTTGTAGGCTTTTATTTTGGAAGTATTGGCAGTAACAGAAATTTTAAAAAAAAGAAAGCGGAACGAAAAGAAAAAAGGAGGAAATACAAAAACAAAATTATGGAAATAATTTTAAACAATTTTATAATTAAAAAGCACCATAAAAAATCAATAACAAATTAAAGAAAAAACATACCAAAATATTCTTTAGAGAAGTTTTTGCAAGAATCTACTGACATTTTTCTTATTTCATTTTTTCATCATCCCCAGGAACACCAGAGGATAATAGTAAGTAAAGCTGTGAAGTTTAGTCTTGATATTTCTTGAGCATCTTCTCTTCAAACACAATGTCGACAATGTGATACACTGAAACTCTTCCAACACAATGTCGACAATGTTATACACTGAAACTCTTCCAACACAATGTTAACAATGTGATACACTGAAACTCTGCAAACACAATGTCAACAATGTGATACACTGAAACTCTGCAAACACAATGTCGACAATGTGATACACTGAAACTCTTCCAACACAATGTCAACAATGTGATACACTGAAACTCTTCCAACACAATGTAAACAATGTGATACACTGACACTCTTCCAAAACAATGTTAACGATGTGATACACTGAAACACTCAATCAGTGACTTTAGTAGCATACAACGTGTTGGAAGTGTTGACCTGTATCTCGGCTGCTGGCCGCACGTTTATCCAGCACACATCCCAAGGGTTGGTCTAGTCACTCGGTGTCTTCACTTGGGCTTTGTGTTGTGAATTTTTGGTGCCGTCCCGTCAGACATTCCAAACATTTTTGTGACAACCTACTCTGTGTAAACCTCATCTTGTGACAACAAAGCCTAGCCGCAACCTACCCACGTGACATCCTACTCTGTGATGCTAACAACAACCTGTTTTAAGATAAATGAAGTTTGTTTCGCTAAGATAACATAAAAATGATGGGATATCATTTATTGCATGCCAAAGAAAGTCTTCCTACTTTAAATATTTTTTAATTAAAATCTTCTGTATAGGATGAGTCACTGTAGTGTATCAGGAAAATGCAAAATGAAACTTGATCCCCCGGAAATTTGTGCTTTTTTTAAAAATGTTTTATCTGTCTAAATAGTAATATTAAATTTTAAAAATTACAGTTTAGAATAATATTTATATTTATTCTTTTATATTTTCAGTGCATTCTGAGTTTAAATTTTTAAAATTTTATTCAAAACGAACATATCCTTTTATATATGTCTTTATTTTCTTTGGAATCGTATACAAACTTTTTACGTCAACCTAAACGAGCATCAACGCTTTTGTTGGAACCTTTTACAGAACTCACTTGCACACCCGTAGTCAGAACACTTAATTAAGTCATAGTTACTGAAGAGCCATTGTGTCGGTTTTTTGTTTTTCCAGCAGACGCTATGGGGATACTCTCGACTCTCTTTATGGCTCTGATAACCTTGTCCCTAGTCATCGTTTTTATTGGTGCACTTTTGTACACATGTAAGTACACATTTTCGCAGTCATCTTAAGTACACATTTTTCAACATCTTTTCATATCAAAATGTAAGGTCAATATCGAGGGTGGGGAGGGGTAAGAGGTGGGTTAGGTTTAGGCTGAATGGCTACAGAAGACATCTTTTCCCACCACAACAATCACGTTGGCCAAGGACTTAGCATGAAATAACATCAAATTAAGATTGTATATTATATATAAGGGGGCGGGGGATTTCACTTGCTACACTTTGAAATGCTCGTTCTAACATTTAATCCCAGTTTCTTAACTATTCTATATGGCAGCTGTCCGTCTGCGAAAGACGATAGATTTATCTTTATTATTTGCAGCTCTTGGTGTGGCTGATAAGACCAATCCTTGAGTGGCAGCCTCTTCTGCATGAAACACACGAAAGCAGTGGGGCAGTGTTGCCTGGCCTTTCTCCTTGCTCTTTTTCCAACTGCTTCTGTTCTAGTTTGCTCCTCTGCTCTTAGTGATCCTTCTTTCACTATAGCCCGCCACATGGACCTATCCTCTGCCGTGTTTTCCCAGTTTTGTATATCAATGTTGGCTACTTTCATGTCTCTCTTGCATATGTCCATGTATCTGAGACATGGCCTACCAACCGACCTTTTCCCTGTCGCCAGCTCGCTGTAAAGCACATTCTTGGGTATGCGACCAGTTTGCATCCTCTTGACGTGCCCAAGCCAACGGAGGCGTCTTTGGCTTAACACTGCTGCAATACTACTCATGCTTGCTTGAGCCAGGACCTCTGTGTTGGGGAATTTCTCTTGCCATTTGATGTCTAATATGCAGCGCATGCATCTGAGGTGGAAGCTATTGAGCCTTCTTTCATCCCTGGTATAGGTGGTCCAAGACTCGCATCCATAGAGGAGTCTGCTCAGTACGCAGGCCTGGTATACCTGCAGCTTAGTCCTTGCTGTGAGTTTGGCATTGGACCAGACTCTTTTGTACAGTCAAGCCATAACAGTTGCTGCCTTCCCTATCCTACTACTTATCTCATCTTCCAGTGAGAGGGTGCTCGAGATGTTTGATCCCAGATAAGTAAAAGTGTCAACAACATCCAGGTTGCAGTTGTCAATGGTGATAGTCGGGAGAGAGGCAGCATCCTGTGCCATAATGTTGGTTTTCTTTATACTTATGGTCAGGCCAAACTCTTTGCAGGCAGCGGAGAAGCTGGATACAAGGTTCTGCGGGCCGTCTTCTGTGTGGGATATTAAGGCCGCATCGTCTGCAAATAAGAGCTCGCGCATCAAAATCTTCCTTATTTTGGTCTTGGCTCTAAGTCGGGCAATATTGAATAATCTGCCGTCAGCTCTGGTGTGTATGTATATCCCCTCGCTGTTGTTCTTGAAGGCATACAGGAGTAAGATGGAAAAGAATATTGCGAATAGAGATAGAGTAGGTGCCAACACGCAGCCTTGCTTTACCCAACTACTTACTGGGAAAGCCTCAGAGGTGGCACCGTTATAGCACACTGTGCCCTGCATGTTATCGTGGAATTGCTTGATTCTGCTGACAAGATCAAAAGCTTTAGTTAGGTCGACGAACGCGATGTATAGAGGCATATGTTGCTCCTTGCATTTCTCCTGTAGCTGGCGCAGAGAGAAGATCATGTCTATGGTTGATCTTTCGGCTCGAAAGCCTATTGAATATTATCAATAATTATTATCATTTACAATACTCAAGAAGTGTTTTTGAAGTAAAGCAAATAGATGTTGTTTTTTTTTCTTTAAGATAGTTGCAAATAATTGATGATTTAATGACTTTGAATCAATCACAACGATAAAAAGTGAACATTTATTTACTTAATTCGTAATTTAAAAAAATTAAATATTATTTTTTTTTAAATTACAGATAACTATGAGCTCTACTGTTTTGCGAAAGGTACGAAACATTTTTTACAAAGAATTTCTTTCTTTCCTGATTCCAGTTTGTTGGGTTATTATTTGTCAAACCAAGTTTATTTCTTCTTTTGATTTGTCTTCTTTGTGCTTCGATCACCCAGTTGACTAATACAGTAATACAGCGTCTAATTCCATTAGTGAGTTTTTCAATGTTTAAATATTTTAACAATTGTTGTTGTCGTTTTTTTAAATGTTCAATGTAGAGTAAGACCCAATTAATTTTTTTTAAAGCATTCATGGCTTTAAGAATTAATATTTTAACATTTGTAATAAACTTAAAGAGGATAAATTTAAGTTTGTAGTGTAATTTTTACGTAATTTTCAGGTAATTTTAATGTGACAGTGTTCAACCTGTTCCGTGCTGAGTTTGTCATCATTTATAGGTTGATAATGATTGAGTTTTGTATTATACTGTATATTATACTAGTATTATTATGCTAGTGGGTGTGTCTTTGTAATTTGTGATCACAGTTCAGTGAAAACTTTGTATTTCAGATTTTTCGTTACCACTTAAGATGTTTGAGCAAAGGTCAACAACCGCAAGTTGTGAGTATTGGACAATCACTTACCTGGTTGGTCAAATTTTGTGTGCATTCATACTTTAAGTTCCTTCATACAGCTAAGGAATACGTTTTATTTTATAATAACTGCTCCTATTTTTTAACATTTTGAGCAACTAGTGCAGTTGTCATGATTATTCAATAATCAAGATATCAAAGGCTCTATTATTAGTATTATTATTTTTATTATTATTATTTATTAATATTTATTATTATTATTATTTATTATTATTATTGTTTCCCGTGCACAGCTACTACAGGATCCACTGGGACAAGTTTAACAAGTGGATCGAAAAGCGATGCTCGTGAGTAACGTCAGAGGCTTCTTTTCTGACGATCTATGATAACCAAGATAACCAAGATCTATGATAAACCAAGATGTTCTTTTCTTACGATCTATGATATACAATAAACCTAGATGTTCTTTCCTTACGATCTATCTATGATATACAATAAACCTAGATGTTCAGCACCGAAACTCCATCAATGTGAAGGCGAAGGTGCATTTCTCAACATTACAAATAACTAGCTTTACCAACAGTGTGTTCTCAGGTTACCTTGACATTTGAAAGTGTTTCTTCTCTCTTCGTATGTTTTATTTATCGTAGGAGTTTTTTAAAAAGTATAATAAAAAGTATTTTAAAATTCCCGAAAGAATAATTCAAGGCCCTAAATTTCAAAATCTGAAATATTTCTGCGCTCTTCGTATGTTTTATTTATCGTCGGAGGTTGTTGTTTTTTTTAAATTAATAATAATAAAAAATCACAAACGAATAATTCAAGGCACCAAATTTCAAAAACTAGAATGGTTACGAAAAGAATGAAGCTTTAAGTAATGCTTTAAGAGATTAAACATGTTATAGATTGTTTATTTAAAGGAGGATGTTCCCTGGTTGATTTGTTTTAATAATTTCTCCCTGTCAAAAATAACTCATTGGCAATTCCGTCACAGAGTTCATCAATCGAAAGTATCACAAGCCATGGTTATATATAACATTTATCCACTGGACAACTTCCGGCAGATCGGTTTGTGATGATAATAAAACAGTTTAAAGTAACAAACATTTGAACAACATGACGTAAATACAGTGGCGTAGCGAGGGGGGCAGGGGTTGATTGCCCCGGGCGGCACTTAGCCAGGGGCGGTAAATTCCTAGTCCTTAATTAGTTTCTTAAAATGAAAATTTAAAAAGAAAAGTTGTTTTTTTTTAATCGAAATTAAATAAAAGCCAAATAAGGAATTAATCAAAGAAATAAAGTAACTATCCAAAAGCACGTGAACTTTTTAACTGCCAAAACTTCAAACTCCTTATTTGATATAAATTCTCCTGATACTAATACTACTGTAATTTTTAAAAAACAGATGCTAAATTAGTATGAGAACGTGACACTGATGTGGTGATAAATTGATTGATTCTTAAAATTTGACATCCGCCCCTGTTGTAAAATTGGGGGGTGGGGGTGGCAAATTCCTCGTTGTTCATTAGCTAATTGTTAAAACCTGAAAATAATTTTTAATAAAAGAAAAGAAAAGTGAAGATTAAAAAAATTTAACGAAATGAAACAACTATATTAAAATACGAGACCGCTTCTAATGCCATAACTTCAAACTCCATTATAAATCTAAAGTCTTCTGATACTAATGTTACTGAGGTGGAAAACATAGGGGCTGACAGTATGACAATAATGTGCTGGTATATATAATTGATTCAAGTTTGATTTTAACGTAAGTGAACTACTGGAAAAAATTGTGGCGTATTTATATGTCTTATTTTTATTTCTTTTGTTTTGTGGCATAAACAAAAATATTAGGAACAATTGCTTGTCTAGTGGAATTAAAACTTGGCACAAATAAATACACATTTTGGGGGGGGGGCGGCAAATTCCTCGTTGTTAATTAGCTAATTGTTTAAATGTGAAAATAAATTTTAATTAAATTAAAGAAAAGCCAAGATAATTACTCAATAAGTGCTCAACATTACCAAAGTTTTTTGCAAATGGATGGAATCAGAAATTTGATACAAAAAGAATAGACTATTAATAAAGACCGACAATTAGTTGTAAAAGAGAAAACAAAGTGGCAAGAAGTTCTTGTTAGAATATTTGACATTAATAAATCCTGGCGAAATTGGATGTGACTTTTGAGGTCCCAGAGAGGGCAATACTATTGCGAATAAAGGAAATATTCTGGAACTAATGCATTAGCTTGCCAAGTACGCTCGGGCACTCCGAGAACATAGTGGGAAAATTACTAAAAAAACGTGTCATCTAAAATTCAAACTGATTTCACAGCAATTTTAGGAGATACAGTTCACGAAAAATCACCTTTCTTCAATAACAAGATACCAAATATTGTTCCATTGTATTTGAAACCTTTTCAATTATTGACATAAGGATCAGACAAGTCCAGTTGTGTGATATGTAAAGATTGAAAATAAAAAAGTATACACTGTAGAATCTTTCAAAGATTTCATTCAAGCAAAAGTGAATCTGCTTACGAAATTTATGAAATGATTTTGGATAAATGATGATCTTAAATAATGGACTGAACAGCGTGTGTTAATACTTCTTAAGGGCTGGAAAGTATACTAGAGTTCAACAAAGGCCCAAAAACATAAAATCTCATGTCAAACTCGTTCAAACGTAATTTGTATAATTATACTGCTGCAACTGAAACGAATTCTCCAACTATTTTAGTACACTTGAGCGTTTTACGCATTCTTTTTCAAGTCCATACACTGTTGGAAATGCCTAATTGCTTCTACAAGCAAGGCGTTCAGACTTCAGGATACAAAATAGTGAATATACCATGGAGACATGTTGAGGTTACTTTGTAAGCTATAGAACTGAAAGATGCAGACAAAAAGCTCAACACACGAACAGACGCAGGAACTTTAATGAGGGGGTTCCAAGTGAGGGCTTGTCTCACAATACTGGATGTAAGCTTTCTGAGGTTGTGGCCAATCAATCTCCATCTGCGCCGGCTTATAAGCTCTTCCACTGGCTCTTGTTCTGTTCGTTGCCAGAGGTTCTCGTTGGTGATTATGTTGGACCAGCGGATTCGGAGAATTGTTGAGAGACATGTGTTTATAAATGTTTGAAGCTTTTTTGAAATGGCTGCTGTTGTTCGCCATGTTTCTGCTCCATGTAGCAAGACAGGCTTTACTGTGGTGTTGAATATCCTTACCTTGGTCTGAGGGGTCAAGTTGTTGCAGCTCCAAACTTTTTTAGCTGTTTAAATGCCGATCTTGCCTTGCCAATTCTCACAATAAAATTATTTTAATGAAAAAAATAACGACGATCAATTAGGAATACACCAAAACTGTCTAAACTATTGCTATTTTGGCTACTGAGCATGCCATGGCTGAAAACATTGATACATGTAAGATTGCGCCATGAGGAAAAACATAAATCCCCAATTTCATTAAAGGAATGAAGCCTTTCTTTTTAATTTAAAAATATATAGTGTTCTTATTATAACTTTCTAATTTTTTGTCTTTAAAGCTTTAACATGTTTTTCGGGGGGGGGGCGGCAAATTTGGTTTCTGCCCCGGGCGGCACATACCCACACTACGCCGCTGCGTAAATAATGCGTGTACGATATAACATGACCAACTTCAACTCCTATCTTCAGTAATCCTCACATACCCACAGTTACTAATATGTTTTAATATTGATGATTGTAATTGTACTTTTCAACAATGCGTTGTTCTTTTTTAATGTCGTAACTAATGTGTATTTTGTATTTATTTTATGAACGGTATTCTAGGATATAAAATATATGTAAGGTATTAAATTTGCAAAACTGTGTTGATAATTTCAGTTAGCAGTGAAGGTAGGACATTAATGGCATGACGACCAACGTTTTGGTCATCTGAGCTTAAATATTTGGACTTGCTTTTTTATGTTCCTGTTTTAATTTTATTTTAATTTAAAAATATAACTGTTGTTGTTGTTGTTGTTGTTTTTTGTTTGTTTTTTTTTGTTTTTTTTTAAATAATTTTTATATATATTTTTCTTTTAAATTAATTATATCAGCTTTTGTGCACATTGCATTCCCTTGTTTTAATTGAAACACTAGTCACTAGAGGATAGAAGAACCAAAACTTAAGTAGTAATTATACATGAAGCAATTAATTCTAATTTAGAAATACAACACAAAGATAACTTAACACAACCATCAGATACATAAGGATAAAAACGCCTTTCTCATTCCGTACGCAAGAATAAACACATACAATTCTCGTTCTTCCTGTCCAGCATTCGGGCATGGCTTGGGTTGCCTGAAGAAACCAGGAAAACCAACACTTTATCAACATTTAAAACTCTAATAAGAATGCAGGACTAGACACAAAACATAGATAAGCGTATGAAGCAATAATCTTCAGTATAGAAGAAACGTCAAAAACAGATACGATAATTAACAGAATGAAAATGCGCTTTACAAAAAGATTAATTAAGACAAATTCGATGTCAAACGTATTTATTTGCGATGTTTACAATAAATGAATCATCAGTTGTTTACTACTAGTAGTTAGACAAAATTAGGCAAAAATCCGCGTCGTTTGTGAAAATATTAATATATCTAGCTTCCATGTTACTAGCTAAAATATACTTATTGTTGTTGTTGTTTTGTTGTTTTGGTTTTTTTTGTTTTTTAATATAATGTCTCATTCAACACTAAATATTCCCAAAATTCATAACCAGTTTAAACCAAACAATGTTTCTATATTTAACAGCCATGTCTGATTTGAATGTACAAGGAGCCGTGCCAACACAAGACAGTGTCAATGTTTTAAGTGTATGATAATATCCAGACAAAATATTTTTATACCATGCAAATGGTAGGGTTTTTTTAGCTCCTATTCAGAACTTGTCTTAATATATTTTATTATTTTGTTTATGATTAGCAATTGTCGTTAAATAAATTAATTTCCCTGTATATTCATTCTATACATTCCTTCCTCTTTTGCTAAATAGTCACTCTATTATAATATGTGAATTGGTTTATATTATTTCAGCCTTTTTCCTTTTGTCTGTCCTCACTTCCTCCGAAATAAAATTAAACATTTTAAACCATTTAATATAGCAAATTTGTAAATGATAATATTTATTGTGCATCATACTTCATATCAGAAAATAAAACAGTCATTTAAGTAAGTACACTTATTTTATTTTATTAGTCTTAGTCAAAACAGCAACAAAAAATGGTCTACCACAGTTAAAAATGGATAACTCATTTTTTAAAAGTTATATATTTGAGTGTTTTCTTAACCTAACTGCTACTGAACCAAGCGCCATATATTACGTGCGCAATGAGGGGGAGGTGGTGTTTAATTAACGGGATTTTGCGTACGGATAGGATAGGGGGTTTCGACTGAATGTGTACGTACGCACAACACATTTAATTTGCATGATACTAAGCCTAGTACGTAAATCGATCAGACTGCAAACAGTATTCGAGTTCGACTGCGTCAAAACTGGTGTTTCAATAATGTTTTATGATTTAATGTAAACGAAATTTTGAACTTTTAATTACTTGGAAGTAGTTTAAATTTGATTCAGGCCAAACTTTCACACTTTACTAAAAAAATCAGTACCTATAATATACACGTCTTATTTATAGGGCGTCAAGCTATTTTGGACAATTTTTCACCCCCCTCGTCTCACGTCGTCACAAAAAGTTAGACCCCTCCTCCAATATTACGTCATAAAGCTTGTTAGGTTATTGTGCAGGAATTTGATTTACGTCTAAAAAAATATATGTAATATCTAGGGCTGTGGAAATAACGATTAATTAATCGATAATCGTTAAAAATGTAATCGATTAAAATTAATTTGATAGATTAAAATTCGATTTCAAATTTAAGGAAATATCAATTTATTAATAATTTATATTTTTTGCTACTTGCATACTTTTCCCTCGTATTTTAAATTATTATTATTTATTTAGAACGTGCATATGTAAACAAAAAGGGTTTTTCTCCCTTATTTCTTGCATCGCAGAAAGAATTTTGCTGGGTTACGTGACAAAATTTGGGAAGCCATGGAATAACCGCGACTTAACTGATTTCAGGGAAATAATGAATCACGACTTAAGGGGGTGCGTTAAAAAAGTATAATTAATTAAAATTAACGGATTAATCGATAAAAGTTTTTTCACGATGAATCTAATGAGACTTTTTTTAAAATCAGTACCAGCCCTAGTAAACTTAACGCCGTAACAATAATGTTTATTACTAGTTTTATTTTTGAAAGGAAAATAAGATAGCATTGGATTTTCTCTACACGCAGACCTGATACTGATAGGTTTTATTGATGGTGCAAATTGAATTTATTTGTCAAAATTTATTTTATTTAATTTTAATACTCTTGGCAGACATAATTATTCTGCTTTCATATCTTAAGGCTTTTGTATATATCACAGTATCGCATACAAATTAGTAACAAAATAATTTGAAGATAAACAGAAAGAGATAACTCATTATTTAAATGTGCGCAATGAATATAGAGTTTCACTACAATTTACGACCCTCAAGTCTGGTTGAATTGTTTCACACAAAGTGATGTTTATGACTTCATAGCGTCAACCTGAAACGCCAATATACGACCCCACCAACAGTGAGACTGTGGGGTCAGGATTCCCCCCACCCCTCCCCCACCGCACCCACCCCCCACCCCCACAACATTTTCTAACCCACCATTACTGACAGTCACTGAAACGGTATTAGGTGGTGTTAATTCATCTTGTAACAAGCCGCTCCACTGGGCATTCCGTGAGCCAGCAAAGTATCGGAACACGACTTCCACGGAAGCTGAACATTGCACTTCATCCAAGGGGCAGTAAGTAACCACAGCTCGTGATCTCTACGGACACAGCGGGATTGTCATTCCCTTTGATATCTATGTCGTATGAATTCTGCGATCTCATCTGTAGAGTAAATAATGATGACGCCATCATCAGCGAAAGTGTGTTTAAAGTAAATCGATTATAAAATTGGTAATGGGCTTAGTTGTGGTAATATATGGGGACGTGACCAAATAGTATATTTAGTAGCATTGCCCTACCTGATCCACAATAACTTAATACTTACCGTTCTCAAAATCTGAGCCTCCTTCTGACGTTTCACCTGAAAATTATAGTTTACAGTATGAACGGCCAATATTTACATGTTAAAGATATAATATTGCACTAATAAGAAATATGAATGTTAAATAGCAAGAACATAATAATTTTTTTTATGCTGGCGTAGTTCTACGGAGGTTCTCAAACCGTGTCGTGTATACATGAAATGAAACATGGCTTCTCATCCAACTCCGGTCAATAGAGACGCAGCTTCCTTTTCTGGTCTCCTCTAAAGTTCTATGCTAAAACCTTTGATTCTTCTTTTCAGATCAGATTTCATTGGAGGGCAGGGGGTGTTAGGGTCCAAAAACTAATATCCGGAACGGTTCTAAAGCATATCTTACTAAACAAAAAATAAACTGTTCATAACCCTGCTATTGGCTGTTGAGTTAGTCCAGGTATACTTTGTACTTTGTACAGTCTAGTTTCTCGTTTCAAGTTATCGTTTGTTTTGAACCTCTTACATATAGAAAGCCGAATGCTTCAATGGACTTTTAATTTGTTACGTCAACCTCGGTTATGTGGTCAGCACCACACAACAGAAAAAGGACATCATTTTATGACCACTTTAGGGATGGATCTTAGGTTAGTTTCCCTAACTCTTTGAATTTCTCGTCTCTCGTAATTTGGCAGATGCAAATAAATATAATCGTGAGTGCGTTGTGATTTACGGTAACTGGCTTGTTTCATAAACGGTCTTCACGGTCAAGGTCACACAGTGAAAACAAGCTCCACGCTTGAATAAATGTTATATCCACACGTGATGTGATCCATAACATACCTTCTTGATAAAATCGAAGTACCCACAAAACAACAGAAAATCGAAACGCAAACAGTAGCATATAAAAGTAGACATTAACAAATAAATGAAGATACCGATATATAAAGGAGAACAGTAACATACATAAGGACCATAAGATAAAATGAGGACTGTAACATATAAAGAGAGCATTGATATAAAAAAGAAAACAATAACATATTATTGTTATAAATGAGAACAGTAACATATAAAGAGAACAGTAACATATAAATAAGGAAAATAACATTAAATGAGAACGGTAACAAGTAAATGAGGGCATGTATTTAAGACTCACTTATTTTCTCGAACTCATCCATCTCTAGCAAAAATATAGAAAATGCATTCAAATAATAAAGAAACACACAGCAGAATACCATCTGATAAATATATAAGTTACAGGATATAAATGGAGGTAAAAAAAAATTTAAAAACATGTTTTTATAAGTGTACTAAAAAGAAGAAAATAATTTAAATTTATAAGTTCAAGTACTTTGCTTTAATTTGACTAAAAACGTGGGGCGGGCGCTTATGAGGTTTTACCTATGCAGTTAACCCCTTCTCTCAATTATATATCTCTCTTTTACTTTTATACCAAACACCTGCCCCACGTTTTTAATCATATTTAATGAAAGTCCTTGAACTTATAAGTTCAAATTATGTTATTTTTTTTAGTACACTTACAAAAACGTTGTTTTTAAAAATCTTTTTCTTACCCCTAGTTATTTTATTCTTTTTAGTTCACTTTTAAAAACCTGTAAATCTTTTTTTTTACCTCTTATCATTATTATTCTAATAAAATAATGCAATAAATTCAAATTAAAATAAATATATTAACTAAAATTAGCAGCGACTAACAGTTACAAAGTAAGTAAATAACATATTAACAAGAGAAAACGTGAAAGCTAAATACAAGGCGGTTATGGTTATGCGAAATAAAGCAACCACTAATCGTTTTCAAAACCGAAATTAATTCGGATTTCCTATTTTCGTTTAACAACCCTAGTACTCGGATTCGCACCCGGATCCGGCAAATAGTACATCTAACTATTCGAATTTGGTACCCGGTAGAAAATGTCTACCCGGTTGGTCCCTAGTTTTTATCAAATCTTCGCCAAGTCTTTTTTACAATTCTTATTAAGATTCTTTTTCACTTGATACCAACCATTTTGAAATGCGGTGATGTTCAACTATTAAGGTTTCTAAACATCGCGGTAATAGTTACCATCTATAGTTCCGATTGCTGGCCATGATGCACTAATGTTCAGAATACGGCCTGATTTTCTACTGATGAAACGAATAGTTCTGCACCAATGTCCCCTCTAAGTTTCGTTGGTCCGTGCGCTAAGTCATAAAACTCATGTGCAAAATTGCTCAGCATCCATGTTTTGTGCAATATTTTAGCAAATTTGATGCGCGGTAATTCTACATTTCTGTGAGGCGTCGGCCGCGCAGCTTAAAGTGAACATTGGTCTGCACGCCACCTGGCGGACAATGGTTTCAACATTGATGCAGTCATTTAATTTTGTTATTTTTTTTTACAACAAGAACAAGATTTGAAAAAATTAAACTTTCTACGTACCGTTTGTTGAAATGTAGTCGACTTCTGACTCACCATATTCTACAGTAGGCAAATAAAAGATAATTACAAACACACAAAAGTTAGTGATCCTTTTATTTAAGGAAAACATTGTGTTTGAAATAAGATGCTGGTATGTTGATATTATTTAAAATAGTGGTTGTTACAACAGTTCAGCTAAAAAACAACTGTATGCCGCTTTCTAATTCCACAACAATGTACTTATGTACAAGCAACATGAATAGAATTCCTCTTACACGTGGCAGTCATTGATGTAAAATACGGTGAATAAAAAATTCTATAGTCATTCATTCTCTACGGGATCTCTTAATATCCGAAATTTTCAGTCTATTCTCCTTCTCTGTCTGCCTCTTTTCTCCTCCTCTCTATATCTGATTCTTTGTCTCTTCTCTCTCTCTCACTCTCTCTATCTCTGTCTGTCTCTCTCTATCTCTGTCTGTTTGTCTCTTCTCCCTCTCTCCCCCCCCTCTCTCTCTCTCTCTCTCTCACACTCTCTTTTTCTCCCCTGTTTTAAAAAGAACAAAAAATACAAAAGTATTTTCTTACCAGAGTTTATCCAGCTGCCTCCTAGTTGATGATTGTGTAGATGAGAAAAATAGATGTGTATGAATAGAAAAGTAGACTGATATTCTGGATACACGTTATTTAGATATCATCATATCTTTCAATATATTTTAGTCTTCATGCCAAGGATGTGTGTGATTGTGCACATCAATACAAGATTAACCCACAAGTATTATTGTGAACATCAATAAAAGATTAACCCACAAGTATGATTGTGCACATAAATAAAAGATTAACCCATAAGTATGTTTGAGCACATCAATAAAAGATTAAACCACAAGTATTATTGTGAACATCAATAAAAAGATTAACCTACAAGTATGATTGAGAACATCAATAAAAGATTAACCCACAAGTATTATTGTGAACATCAATAAAAGATTAACCCACAAGTATGATTGAGCACATCAATAACAGATTAACCCACAAGTATGATTGAGAACATCAATAAAAGATTAACCCACAAGTATTATTGTGAACATCAATAAAAGATTAACCCACAAGTATGATTGCTACCATCAATAAAAGATTCACCTACACGTGACAAAAAAATCCTTGATGATTTATTATATTCGTTTGTCTATGTAAATGTGAGAAATTTGTTTTAATATCTTATTGTTTCTGATTTCTTTCGCGAATAAAAAAATTTATTCCAAATAGATTTCGCTTTGGGAAAGCAGCATCTCTACAATAATTCTTTTAAATTAAAACTGAAGTGGGGAGAATAATCAAAATAAAAATGAATTGATATATGTCTAACAATATTTTAATATTAATATGCTCAACCTTCCGTTTACATAATACACAAAGTCAAAATATATAAATAGAACTGGAGTTAAGATAGACTATCTCTTAACCTCTTCCAAACCAATAGAATCAAATCACACGGTTTTATTTACCTGAAACCTCGGATGCATTATCAGGCTGACTTTCTGTGAAGAAAACAATTAAATAATATGCAGATAGTATATTAAACTATACAAACCTTCGTGTCGAAAATCCATAAAAAAAATAATTTGCATTCAATAAAACATCCTCTTTTTCTGAGTAAAGTTTGTTAGCTGATATTTATGTATGTTCGCGTGATAATTTTTATTTAATTTGTTGTTGCTAAAGCATATAATTGAAAATTGAAGGTTTATCACTTTTTCCAAAGTCCGTCAATAAAATTAGAAGCATAGTAAGATTTATATATTTTTTTACTACTCTTCTTAGCTCTTTCTTTGAGAAGCTGAAATTTTTCCTTGGATCTTGTTGGGTTTTTTTTTAGGGTGTGTTCATTTATTGTGTGTATGTTTGATACTCACTTTGGCTCGGGGCGTCCTTCGTGACCGCTGGGGAAGTTTATTTAAGAAAACTATTAATAGTCAGTTGAAGGAATAACTTATTTAATTTTACATCTTTTCCCTCACTAACTTCTAAAATCGCAACAACAACAACTTGGCTTACGATGGAAATTATTGACATTATGATTATGAGATAACGAATCGTATACCTTTAGAGTCTAAATATTTGGTGTTTTCGCGTCCAAATTATTGATTTAAAGGAAACGTACACCAGGATTAAGAAATAGCGAATGTTAAGCCATTAGTATAATATTTATTATGTGTTTTCAAATACTTTATTTCTTCAGCATATATTCTCCGCTGCGCACTTGTACTCGATAATTATTTGAAAATTGTCTGCAGGATACAAGCACAAGATCTCGTTGGAGCAAACAACAATCTTAGATTTGTAGACGTCTTGCCCATACTCATTTTATTTATTGATTAACTTAGAACCTTGCTTTCTATCTAGTTATTTAATTTATTGACACGAACTATCAACTACGGGTAAAATCTTATTAATGACCACGATATCCGGTTTTCAGTACATCTTCCAAAATGATCGAGAAAAATGAATTAAAAACAATACTCACGGACTCTAGGGGTAGTGAAGACGGGAGCTATGAGAAGATAACAAACAAGTCACGCTCAGAGTGATTAGATAATAAACCTTTCGTGGGTTCGAAAGCTGATTGAGTAATGTCGCAAAAGACACAATGTTTGTATGTTTTGCTAAAATTAAATTTAAATATTATGTTGACATTCCTACGATCCAAAGTCTTAAGTCTTAAGAATAGTATGATTCAAAACATCAGGAAAAATTAGAGATAACCATCACTTAACTTTAATTACATTCAACGAAACATCTTATTTCATTTTTTTTAAATGTATATACTATATACTCACTAATTAGTTTCGTTTTTTTCTTACTTGTACCTGAAAATATACCCCCAAAAATAAATATTTAATTCTAGGAGACACAAGTGGACACGCTAAGAATCAAGAATCATGTGTATGCATTAAGTGGTGAAAATCATGTTATAATAATGTTGTTGTTGTTTTCTTTTTTCTAAACGCCAAAATTCACTTTTAATAATAATAATAATAAATTGATTATTTATATAGCGCTGTATCCCAGTAAGTGTAAGGAACTGGGCTCACAGCGCTTTACATGAAAGAAATAACATACCTATAAATATTAAATTAACTTTCATATCATAACAAACACAAAAATTACAGTACAGTATACATAAGCTACGTTAATCATTTACAAGAAATTTTAGCCAGTCAATTCAAATTTTTCCACTAACCACCATCCGCTTAATAATTTAAATTAGTTACAAGTGATATTTGCCGTTGCTATCTAACAAAAAGGAGTTTTATTTACATACCTGCTGAAGATGCCATCGATGTTTCTTTTTCTGATAAAAATATAGTAGAATTATAACAATAGAACAATCTGCTCAATTCTTCCAAAATACATAAAACATCAAAGCAATATCTTTAAGTGTTATAAAACGATTGCGAAATGCTTACCCATTTGCAATAAAGTGCTGTAGAAAACTCTGCATAGTAATAAACTAAGGAGACTCGCATAATAGAAATAGAGATACAACTTAAACCGCTTAAATTTTGCCTGCCTGCGATTACATTTGTACATTTTGTCTTGATTGTCTTGCTATAAATCAACACGGGAAGACAGTACCATAAAAAAAAATTTATGAATAACGGAAAAACATTTTTACATATTTTTTTTAAAAAGAACACACACAAAATTGTGGCGAAAAATATTTTTATGTCGTGCGCAAACAATGCAAAATTTTTAAGCATTTGCGACTCTTTAATAATGAGTAGTTGTTTAATTACTGACATAGTTATCAGAAAAGTTTTCATTATCTACAATCTCCGCGATGATTGATGTTAAGGTTCCTATGTTGACCTTGGCAGCCCAATAATCGATCAAAATGTGTTTTACAAAGCATCAAGTTGACACAAAGGGGCCGTCCATGCGTCATGCTATTTTTGACCATTTTTAACTACCCCCGTCCCCCTTGTCACAAACTGTCACAAATCTCGGACCCTCAAAAGTACGTCACACTTTCGAACAAAAATGTTGTATTTTATTAATAAAGTAATTAAAATTTAATATAAAACACCATGACGTCACACATGGCCGACCCTCCCTCCTCCCCTGTCACAAACTGTCACACTTTCTTACACCCCCTCCCCCCCTCTGGAGCGTGACGTACTTCATGGACGGCCCAAAGGTCATTTTGATGGGTTCATTAAGTTTTGAAAGAAAAGATTTTTAAACAAGTTAAGCAATTTTTGTTTTAAAAAAATCAAATAAAAAAAAATAATTTTTGTCGTCAATAGTCATAATGGCCAATTAAAGTTGTGGGGCGTGCAAATGTTGCCAAAGAAATAGAGCCTTAACGGCTATAAGGATAACGAAAACGATTAGGTGTCTGCCATTATCTTGAAATAAATTTGGAAACCTTCGAAAATGTATAATCAGAGGCGTCACTAGCGGTGTGCGGGCAGCGGACCGCACCGGGTGACACCAAAATATAATAAAACAAACCCGTAAAAACAAAGTTTTTACTATAAATCCCTTATATATGAGACATAACTAACAGTAT
The DNA here is from genome assembly GCA_944989445.1 of Ampullaceana balthica. Classification (NCBI taxonomy): domain Eukaryota; kingdom Metazoa; phylum Mollusca; class Gastropoda; family Lymnaeidae; genus Ampullaceana; species Ampullaceana balthica. The sequence continues at coordinate 130,723 of CALYLW010001372.1, read as the reverse complement.
TGATTATTTTCAAACACGACAAACATTTACAGACTGAATATGTCTTAACTCAACTTTGCTTCATAAAACCTGGGGGAATGTGGTGGAGAGGGGAAAAGTCTGGTCACCGATTCGCTTGACCGAGCTCAGCGTGACACGTAAAATGTAAACAAAAGCACCCGGTACTTTGATGGGTCGCCTCAACGCGTCAACTCAAACTTTCACGTGGAAAAAAACAATAACAAACATTGAATTTGAATTACATACGTTATATAAGGATAAACTAAAAATGCATTAATTTATTTACAGTACGTTCGATCGATCTGAAATTTTGATACGATGCATTGTTAGGTGAGACGAGTCCGTGTGCCAAATTTCAGCTCGATTGCATCACGGAAAGTGGGTCATTTTCAACTTTTGTTTCTCCGCCCGCCCGCCCAAGACAGAGATGACGAAAGAGAGACAGAGACGCCGGTGAAGTTAATATAAGGGATTTAATGAAACAACCCGGTAAAAGCAAAGTTTTTGACTATAAATCCCTTATATATGAGACAGAACTTAAAGTATTGATTACGTTCCAACGCGACAAACATTTACAGCCTGAAACTGAGTGAACTCTCCCTGGTTTAAACACGAGATGTGGTCATCGATGGCGGGCGTGAAGTCAAGTGACCCGTAAAATGTAAACAATTTGCGACCGCTTCATATAGCTTATGGAGATAAACAAAAAATCCATTAATTTAATAACTGTACATTCGATCGCTCTGAAATTTTGATATGATGCATTGTTAGGTGACACGGGTCTATTCGCAAAATTTCAGCTCGATTGCATCACGGGAAGTGTTATTGTTTACTTTTGTTTTTCCCCCGCCCATGAGATGACGACAGAGACGGCGGTGAAGTTAATATAAGGGATTTAAAAATGGTGTACGTTCCCGTTATTTGGCACTGGCAGACGCGGGAAAAGGTCTTTGGGGTAAGTCGTGAGGGGGTGACGCCATGAGCTACCGCACTGGGTGACACCAACCCTAGTGACACCTCTGTGTATAACACGACTTACGTTCATTCTTACGGTGATGAGGTTTTTTCAAAACGGTGCCTGTGAGAAATTGTAAGGGAAAGATGACAACAGGAAACATGAGCTACGCTTATCGATAGTCGGGATGTACTAAATATAATAATTTCATTAGACGTGCTCTTGTGTTTACCGAAGAATCTATTTTAGTAGAAAATCCAATTTTCATTCTTCTTTTTTCGAAAACTCTCATCTTAATATACATAACAGCTTTCTGGCTAACAGTTTAAGGATAAACATAATGAACAGCTTGTTTTATTTTTTTATTGGTTTGATTTTTTAAAAAATAAATGTTATGAAAGATAGTATTGGGGCCCGTTTCTGTAGTCGTGAGCTCGTTGGAAAAGCTTGTTTGCAGACATGAATTATGCTGTGATTATTTCATCCCTGAAAAGGTATCTGTATATACAATTCTCTACGTCGCCCAAACATGCGGGACACCACGCGCGCACGCCGACTCTCTAACCCTCCTCCCGCCCCCTTCACAACAGCAAACGAGCATGACGAATGACCCTCGCTGGGGTTGACCAATGTCTCGAGACCAATGATGGTCCTTGCGTTTCACTTACATTGTTCTCGCTGGGGTCGACCAATGTCTCGAGACCAATGATGGTCCTTGCGTTTCACTTGCATTGTTCCTTCACAGAATAACGTGAGATTCGTAGTGTACTAGTTATCACGTCCGCCTTATACGGGGAAGGTCCTGGGTTCAAGCCCCAGCTAAAACATTGTTATTGTTTTTTTAATTTTAAAATGTATGTTTGTGCCCGTTCTTTTACCCCTTTTATTGCCAACATGGCTGACCCTCGCTAGGGTCGGCCAATAACAGTTTATGGTTGGCAAGCTAATGTGGTAAAGGGTGGTGGGCAGGTAGATAACCCCAGTGCGAATGTCTCAAAACCAACAATGAGTCGGCAGTTCCCCCCCCCCAACCGACGTTCACTCGCATTGTTTTGATTTCTTCGTGCTGTAGTTTGTGTCCGTTCTTTCTCCACTTTCTTTGCACTCTCCATGAGCAAGTCTGCTGCGTATGCTACGCCGCGGGGCGTCTAGTTTAAAATATGTGTTTATAGAATGTTCCTAACGGAGTACAAGCACTTAATTTAGTTAGATGAAAATCACAGTAATGGCTGTGAGAGAACTGTTATTGTGTTTACATTGTATGAGCATGTGAGGACTTGACCGAGTATGAAACACGTGATTTGTGCTGTGAATAGTAATAGTGCGTGGTCGTGAACTGAGAGGATGACTGGCTATAAATGTAAGGTTCACGATGTAACAAGAGTTGATTGTATAGTTGATAAAGACAGTTGTTACCCAGACGACAAGGTGTTGAAGTCTTGTTTCTTGACGTACAAGTTCTATTGCAATGGCCTTTTTTAAACTTTCTTCTTTTTTTTTGCCCGGATCAGCCCCATGTGATTGAGCAGTTGAGCATTAACCAATTCGCTATATTTTATTGTATCCCATTCCATACACAAAACATACTCACCACCGAATACGGCTTTTGAATCTTTACCTGTCGTAAATGTAAAATCAAGAATTATATTGACAAGTTTTAAGTTAAACGTGTGTTATGTTTCATTAATACTGAAACTAAATGATTTTTTTTTAAACAATGACGTACTAAATTACAATAATTGGGCTCAATTTTTTTTTCAATTTACGTTTAATTTATACTAATACTTGATGCATATAAAAGCCGTTTTAATATCAAACTTAACTGTTGATGTGTGAGCATATACAAAAATTGGATTTAATCAATCAATTTTTTTTTAAAACTATTTTCCGAGAACAGCAGTAAAATAGAGTGGCATGAGTTCTCAATAACTATAATTATGTCTTGCAATTTCGTACATCAATTATATTATACTATTTATACTTACGGGCTTTTGGTCGCGTTGGTGCCGAAGCTGTTAAATGTTAGTAATGGAAATACATTAGATTATTATTTCAACTGCCATCCATGACACTAAAGCCAACGTAAATAAATATCTACACATGAGAGAATAAGTGATCAGGCGGAAGTGCGTTTCAATATTATGTAATCTATGCTCTGAGAGACAGCCATTAAGTCAAAATTATGGAATGTACCAGGTTTTGTTGTGGGTGCGGAGTGGGTTCGAGGGAGCAAGGAATGACTACTTAAAGACTGTAAGGTCTGATAGTGTGGTGGGGAGCAGGTATAAACCAAGGCATTTTTTTAATGAGTTTGCTGTTCTTGTTTATTTTTTAAATCATAAAATAATATTTATTTTAGTTTTCATTTAAAAATTGTATTTCTTTTTTTTTCCAATATGGTCAACAATTGACATCGTCCCCTCGATTTTGTCGGTCCACGTGCCAGGAGATGGAATATGGGGGTGGGGTGGCGACAGGGCCGGTCTTAGGCCACTGCAACCTATTCGGCCGCAATGGGCCCCCGCTTTCATAGACCCTGCCTATCGTAATTTCCACTTATTATCCTTATTAAATCCTTATCCCTACCCAAACTGGGCGCCGCGCAATCCATTTCCCAATATTAAGTCGCATAGGGCCCTGCAATTGCTAAGGCCGGCCCTGTTTGGCAGTAAGTTAAAGTTTTTTGGAGCGCTATTAACTTTTTCATTAACTTTAATCAAGGAGAATATAAGTTGTTGCTTGATGTTTTTTTTTCTTCAAAATACACAAACTAAGTGACTTTTTACAAAATCTTAGTTTTATAAATAACGTAACACCATAGCATCACTTCAAGAAGAAGTAAATAAACTCACTTGGTTTTGATGATGGTTTCTCTTTAAAATTCAAGGATTACTTACCGAGTGAATGTGATCTTGACATTGTACCTGTCAGTGTACAGAAGTGTAAGAAAAATATAGCTTTCGGTTGTATCCTTTGTTAACAATCTTTCCTAGATTTTAAATAAAATGTTTGTATTTTCCCATTGATTGTACTAAGTTTTTAAGATTTGATTTTATGTTTCGCTGTCGTGACGACATACGTTCATGCAGGGAAGTTGTTGGTTTTCGGTTGCTGACAGTGCAAAGCTCTTGCTTTCATAAATCCGTTAAATATTCTGTATATTACATTACGAAATCTAGTAAGTCATCTTATCAAACCTAAAATTTTCGATAATATGATCCATTTAATAGATTCTAAATTTTCGTATTCAATATCTGATTAGATAGTTAATGCACACCCAAATTTTGCCTATCAAGATTCCAGTGCCGGATTCTAAAACTTCCAGTTTGCAATATCTAGTTACATAGATAAACAACATCTAAATTATACTCACGGCTTAGTGGCTCGTTAAGCCCAGAACCTGCAACTGAACAGATTTTAAAAAACATATTTAGTTATGTCCATACTAAACGTCTCCTAGGTCAACCTCATGACAACTCAAAAACCGAATCTTTATAATAATATTTGTAGTGTCTGTAAAGATCACTCTAGCTTTTACTTATATTAGATGATTCTTTAAGAATAATTTGTATGGGTTTTGAAAGAACTTATTTGTCAATGTACATATATTTCATGAGATATCTGATGAAGTATCCAAACAGGATTCTTCTAACAACTGTGTTGACCCACTCCCCCATAGGTGCGTGACGTCATTTATGGACGGCCACTTGTCCAAATGCTGTAAGTACGTGCGTGCGTACGTGCATGCGTATGTGTATGTGTGTCTACGTACGTAGTTTGAGACAAGTGAGTCAGTCATGGGTTGATGATGTTATATAAACAAGCCTGTACTGACAAGTAATCTGATATGAGATGGGACCTTTATATAAGGAATTATTTTGTTCTATTTGTGAATTGATTATATGTGTTACTTTCGTGTCTCTTTTACGTGTTCTATACAGTGATTAATTAAAGATATTTAATACATTAAAGCGGGGGTGGGTAAACTTTTTCTACGGAGGGCCGCATTGAAAACTTTATTGCTAAAGGCTGGCCGCATATATATTCGTCTACTTCAATTACAATTTTTAAGGTATAAAATATGAATTAATGATTATAACCGAGCACTTATCATTTTATTTCAATTTTTTTAAAATATTGTGAAAATTCTAAACAAAGAAAATAAAAATCGACATAAGATCACAATATGTACATGCCAACGGGCCGCATAACATACTTTGGCGGGCCGCATACGGCCCGTGAGCCGTAGTTTGCCCATCCCTGCATTAAAGTAATGGAAGGTTTGCCAAACATGTGCGATTTTAATGTTTATTTAGTCTCATGTAATCTTCCAGTACACAATGACCGTTAATGAAGTAGCTAGGTGTGTCCACAGTCCGGCCCGCGTGTAAATTTTTACTGGCCCGAGGGCGCGGCCTCATCTTAAATAATTAATTGACTCGTAAATTTTTATCTTTAACGACGACATTAAATTAAATTCAATGTCGTCCAATGGCAAAAACGATCGAAGCAATTCTGTTTTATTTTTGGCAACTCGGAAAAGAAAATGAATGTGTCGTCGGTGTGCACTTTAAGGCACTTTATTTTACATCAAAATTTATTACACAACATCCACGTGCCAGGAGATGGATTATGGGGGTGGGGTGGCGGCAGGGCCGGTCCCAGGCCACTGCAACATATGCGGCCGCAGTGGGCTCCGTGCTTTCATAGGCCCCGCCTATCCTATTTTCACTTTTTATCCTTAGTAGATCCTTATCCCTACCCAATCTGGGCGCCGCGCAATCCATTTCGCATATTAAGCCGCATAGGGCCCTGCAATTGCTAAGGCCGACCCTGGGTGGCGGTAAGTTTAAGGTTTTTTGGAGCGCTATTAACTTTTTCATAAAATTTAATCAAGGAGAATATAAGTTGATGATTGTCGTTGTTTTTTCTTTCAAAATTCACAAACTAAGTGACCTTTTTACAAAATCTTGGGTTTATAAATTACTTTACAGAATAGCATCACTTCAAGAGGAAGTAAATAAACTCACTTGGTTTTGAAGATGGTTTCTCTTTAAAAATCAACAATTACTTACCGGTTGAATATGATCTTGACTTTTTACCTGTCATTGTACAATAGCGTAAGAAAAATATAGCTGTCGGTTAAATCCTTTGTTAAAATCTTTCCTAAGAACATGCGAATCTAGGTCATAGCAATACAATATATTATGTTCATATGAGACAAGATAACATTCTTAACTTCAATCACCAGAGCGGTTGTTCCAAACCTTTTTTGGGTAGAGTCCCCATTTTATAAAAGCCATGTGACCCACAGCCCCCTTGAAATTTAAATAAGTCATTTTCAATAAAGTTTTTTTTAACCAAAATTGGGCAAATTTGCATTATAGTGATTATTTTTTATCGACAGTTGGCGACCCACAGGTTTGGAACCGCTGCACTAAAGGATTTGATTTTCATTCGTACTTTTTGCAGGGCAAAACATCTGTTAGCCTAAAACATCACCCTCCCTTGGGCGCGCCGAAGAGAATCGATATCCGGGATTTAAAGATGTAGAACCGCAGAAAAAGTCATTTTTTCATATGATTTTGATTAGTATTCCATATTTTCTACATTTTAAATATTATGTCCGTATTTTCCCATTGATGGTACTAAGTTTTTAAGATTTGATGTTATGTTTCGCTGTTGTGACGGCATACGATCATGCAGGGAAGTTGTTTGGTTTTCGGTTGCTGACAGTGCAAAGTTTTTGCTTTCATAATTCACTGACATATTCTGCATATTACATTACGAAATCTAGTAAGACATCTTATCAAACATTAAATTTTCGATAATATGATCCATTTAATAGATTCTAAATTTTCGTATTCAATATCTGATTAGATAATTAATGCACACCCAAATTTTGCCTATCAAGATTCCAGTGCCGGATTCTAAAACTTCCAGTTTGCAATATCTAGTTACATAGATAAACAGCATCTAAATTATACTCACGGCTTAGTGGCTCGTTAAGCCCAGAACCTGCAACTGAACAGATTTAAAGAAACATATTTAGTTTCCTAGCTCAACCTCATGACAACTCAAAAACCGAATCTTTATAATAGTATGTATAGTGTCTGTAAAGATCCCTCTAGCTTTTACTTATATTAGATGATTCTTTAACAATACTTTGTATGGGATTTGAAAGAACTTATTTGTCAATGTACATATATTTCATGAGATATCTAATGAAGTATCAAAACAGGATTCTTCTCACCGTTTATCACGATTTTTCATCCCCCCATCCCCCCTCGTCACAAAAACTTAGACGTCAGAAAGCTATCCCCCCCCTCAATAAAAACTGCATTTTCTAATTAAAAAAGAGCATTTTTCGTATCACTTTTTGCTATTTAAGCATGTATTTAGTGTACGGTTGCGCTCTAATATCGTTACACGCGTGAAGCCATATAAAACGTCATAAAATAAATTATAACGAATGAAATATTGAAGTGGAAATTTATTTAAAGTTGCGAGTTTTGATATGACATCACATTTCTCAAACATCCCCCTCCCTCTCGTCACACATCTTCACAACTGTGTGGACACCCCCTCCTCCCTAGGTACGTGACGTCATTTATGGACGGCCACTTGTCCAAATGCTGTAAGTACGTGCGTACGTTCGTGCGTGCGTACGTGTGTGTGTGTACGTGTGTAGTTTGAGACAAGTGAGTCAGTCATGGGTTGATGATGTTATATAAACAAGCCTGTACTGACAAGTAATCCGATATGAGATGGGACCTGTATATAAGGAATTATTTGTGTTCTATTTGTGAATTCGCTGCGATTGCAATAACTATCGTGGTATCTCCTTACTGAGTATTGTGGGAAAGGCTTTTGCCAGAGTGATCCTTGCACGCCTGCAAATTCTGGCTCAAAATGTCTACCCAGAATCACAATGCGGTTTTCGGGCTGGCCGGTCAACAACGGACATGATCTTCTCACTCCGTCAGCTACAAGAGAAATGTCGGGAGCAACAGAAAGCCCTCTTTGTTGCCTTCATAGATCTAACAAAGGCATTTGACCTGGTCAGCCGCGAGGGTCTGCTACGTATATTGGAAAAAATAGGATGCCCGCCGCGGCTTCTCTCCATCATCGAGTCTTTCCACACCAATATGCACAGCACAGTGCTCTTCGATGGTGCCACCTCAGAACCCTTCCCAGTCTGTAGCGGAGTCAAACAGGGTTGTGTACTGGCTCCAACACTCTTCGGTATCTTTTTCTCGATGCTACTGCGTCATGCATTCGAGGACTGTTTCGAGGGTGTAAACATCCATACCAGGGCGGATGGAAATCTGTACAACATCAGCCGTCTCCGTGCAAAGAGAAAAGTGGAAAATGTTTTAATTAGAGAGCTGCTCTTCGCGGATGACGCAGCCCTTACCTCACATTCAGAGATAGGTCTCCAACTTTTGGTCGACAAGTTCTCAGAGGCATGCAAAGATTTTGGTCTAACGATAAGCCTCAAAAAGACCAACATTATGAGACAAGGAACTGACTGCTTCCCAGCAATCTCCATTGAGGGAAACACCTTGGATGTCGTCGATGATTTTACCTACCTTGGCAGTAACATCACAAGCACACTCTCCCTGGAAAAGGAAATTGAAACCAGAATCGGCAAGGCTTCATCATTAATGGCTAGGCTGAATAAAAGAGTGTGGAACAATGCACAGCTCACTGCTAGGACAAAAATCACTGTGTACCAGGCCTGCGTGCTCAGCACACTCCTCTATGGCAGCGAGTGCTGGACGACCTATGCCAAACAAACAAAGCAACTCAACAGCTTCCACTTACGATGCTTGCGCAGGATTCTGCACATCAAGTGGCAGGACAAGATAACGAATGTCGAGGTACTCAGAAGGAGTCATATGCTGAGCATGCACTCAATCCTGAGTGAGAGGCGCCTGCGGTGGCTGGGACATGTCCGCAGGATGAACTCGGAGCGCATTCCAAGAGCCCTGCTTTACGGTGAGCTGGCAACTGGTGTGCGGAAGAGAGGACGCCCCTGCTTGCGCTTCAAGGATGTCTGCAAGAAAGACATGAGTCTGGCGCAGATAGACCATAAAACGTGGGAAACCATTGCTGAGGAACGCACCTCCTGGCGGGCTAAAGTACGCGAGGGCATCCAAGTCGCGGAAGCTTCCCTTACAGTCAAGAGCGAGGAGAAAAGGGCCAGGAGAAAGGGGAAGGGGGGCAGAGGAGCAGGAGGAAACGCCATCATCCCATGAGGATGGACGGATGCCATAGATTTGTGAATTGATTATATGTGTTACTTTCGTGTCTCTTTTACGTGTTGTATACAATGATTAATTAAAGATATTTAATAAATTAAAGCGGGGGTGGGTAAACTTTATCTACGGAGGGCCGCATTGAAAACTTTATTGCTATAGGCGGGCCGCATATATATTCCTCTACTTCAATTACAATTTGTAAGGTATAAATATGAATTGATAATAACTACGTACTTGTCATTTTATTTCAATTTTTTTTAAATATTTCAAAAATTCTAAACAAAGAAAATAAACATTGACATAAGATCGCAACATGTACATGCCTACGGGCCGCATAACATACTTTGGTGGGCCGCATGCGGCCCACGGGCCGTAGTTTGCCCACCCTTGCTCATTAAAGTAATGGAAGGTTGGTCAAAAATACTCGATGTTAATGTTTATTTAGTCTCATGTTAGTCTTCCAGTTCACAATGACAGTTAATGAAGTAGCCAGGTGTGTCAAAAGTCCGGCCCGCGTGTAAATTTTTACTGGCCCGAGGACGCGGCCTCATCGTAAATTTTTATCTGTAACGACGACATTATCAAATTTAATTCGATGTCGTCCAATGGCAAAAACGGCTGAAGCAATTCTGTTTTATTTTTGGCAACTCGGAAAAGAAAATGAATGCGTCGTCGGTGTGCACTTTAAGGCACTTTATTTTACATCACAATTTATTACACAACATTTTCAATTTCGGTTATATTTCAACACATTTTATTTATTGTAAGTTACGTATTATACGATAAATTCTAAATTCTATTACTTGAACCATTATTTATACACTGCAAAACATCGGGAAGCACGGAACTCGTGTGCAATTAAAAGCTGTGGAAAAAACTGTCCCTCAAGGATAGGACTGTTCAGCCACACGAGGAAATTATGCAACCCAACCCAACGGTCCCTCTCGAGACAGAAGGATGCCGATGATGATGTATTTATACGCTTTTATAAATTTCTCATCATGAAATAAATATTTATAAAATTTCGAAAATCGTGATAATTTGACCCTTACCCCCCCACCCATGATATAATATAAATCTTACAAAATACAATAAATAAAACAAACCCGTAAAAACAAAGTTTTTGACTATAAATCCCTTATATATGAGACATAACTAACAGTATTGATTATTTTCAAACATTTACAGACTGAATCTGTCTTAACTCAACTTTGCATCATAACCCTAGTGGGGGGGGGGTGGGTGGGGGGGGAGAGGGGAAAAGTCTGGTCACCGATTCGCTTGACCGAGCTCAGAGTGACACGTAAAATGTAAACAAAAGCGCCCGTCGCTTCGTTGGGTCGCCTCAACGCGTCAGCTCAAAATTTCACGTGGCAAAAAAACAATAACAAACCGTGAATTAAAATTACATACCTCATATAAGGATAAACTAAAAATGCATTAATTTAATTACGGTACGTTCGATCGATCTAAAATTTTGATACGATGCATTGTTAGGTCAGACGGGTCCGTGTGCCAAATTTCAGTTCGATCGGATCATGGGAAGTGGGTCATTTTTGACTTCTGTTTTTCCGCCCGCCGAGCCCAAGACAGACAGACAGAGAGAGAGAGAGACAGAGAGACAGAGACGCCGGTGAAGTTAATATAAGGGATTTAATTAAACAACCCCGTAAAAACAAAGTTTTTGACTATAAATCCCTTATAGATGAGACATAACTAAAAGTATTGATTATATTCAAACATTTACAGACTGAATCTGTCTTAACTCAACTTATTAACTTATCAACTGAATTTATTAACTCAACTTTGCATCATAACCCTAGTGGGGGGGGGGAGGGGTGGGTGGGGGAAGAGGGGAAAAGTCTGGTCACCGATTCGCTTGACCGAGCTCAGAGTGACACGTAAAATGTAAACAAAAGCGCACCGTCGTTTCGTTGGGTCGCCTCAATGCTCAAACTTTCACGTGGCAAAAAAACAATAACAAATCGTGAATTAAAATTACATACCTCATATAAGGATAAACTAAAAATGCATTAATTTAATTACGGTACGTTCGATCGATCTGAAATTTTGATACGATGCATTGTTAGGTAAGACGGGTCCGTGTGCCAAATTTCAGTTCGATCGGATCATTGGAAGTGGGTCATTTTCGACTTTTGTTTTTCCGCCCGCCGAGCCCATGAGATGATGAGAGAGAGACAGAGAGAGAGACAGACAGACAGAGAGAGACGGCGGTGAAGTTAATATAAGGGATTTAAAAAAATAAGGGTATAATTTAAAAGCATGTATTTCAGTCTCAACGTAATGTCATTTTTTCTTATCTCAATCCAGACCCCATAAATATATTTTTAATTCATAGAAAGTTGACCAAGGCGAAATATTTGGACACCCCTGTAAAGCCATTCAGTTGGACAAAGTGCAAGACTAGCAACCGTGAGACACAACACCATTCATAACATACCTGAGTGCTGTGCTTTCGAAGTCCTACCTGAAAAAAAAGATTTTAGGTGTATCAATAAAGTGTATTTCAGTCGGTGTAAAAAAATTTAAATTGTGAACTTGAAAAAAATGCGTTTTTTTGTTTTTTGTTTTTTTTGTTTAAAGAAATATCTCGTAGCGTTTAAGTTATAGTAAATACAAAATAAAATTCAATCTCTACTTTATCCTTTTTCTATAAACTAGCATTTAAAAAAATTCGTGTACTTGCATTGTGCCAACGATTTTCAAAAAATTTTTGTAATCAGCATTTAAAATTTTCAGATGATGTGAGTGAGGAGGAATTTATTTGTTTACGTTTTAGTTCAGTTTTCAAATAAAACTGAAGATTAGAGTTTGAAAGGGATTTCGTTTATTTATTTTATTTAAAATTTCAAAAATAGAATTACTTGGGTGTACTGTCTAAAGCCGGCAAAGTCAATAAACAGTATAGACTACGGAGACCTGATTTATCACAAATAAATTCGTTCTTCACTCAACCTTTAAACAAAAATTGACAATGTTACCATTTTTCTTTTATTTTTTTTTAATGATTTGGGGAAAATTGATAGTTCCAATTTCTGGATCGCAATTAATTGCATTTAATTCTAAAAACTTTTCTGAGCTGCACACGACTTGTGACACAGGTTGAAGGTTTTCTTTTTATCAAATTTTACGAGAAACGTTTTTAGTTTGGTCACCATTTAACCAACCCTCCCCCCCCCAACCTTTCTATGTTATATTTTCGTTTGTGACATATTTGAATGGAGTACAACGTAAGTGATCAGGAGAATAGACATGATATTCTTCGCAGAAATCCATAAAAATGATTCAAGTGAAATCTCTCGTATTCAGTTTGTGTTGTTTTTTTAACTATGAGCTTAAGAAGATACTAGACACTAAGAGAAACTATTCCAGGAGTTTAAATAATGTTAGAAATAAGTTTCAATATGAGTTTAACCGTAATCCTAAATGGCATCCACATTACTTACGTGCTAGAAGTTCGTTGGACACAGAATCTATCCCATAGATAGAAATAAACATAGTTTAGTCTCATTACCAACGAACAAATGCTTGTTCTAAATATTATAATTGAATTGTTGCGCAAATTACTACTATGTCATGCGATTGCTAATTTATAAATTTTGGATTTACATAACTGGTTTGCCATTGACAAAAGACAGATGAAGATTGTGACACTTATTTTGCTATTAGATTATAAAATAACATTCATAGATTTCTAAACACAAACTCACCAGAGCGAAGGGACTTGGAACTTTTACCTGAAAATATTTGTATTGAAATTTTTTTCTGTATTTCGTATTCAGTTGTAGTTAGTTTTTTTGTTGTTTTTTTGTTTTGTTTTTAATTATGAGCTTCAGAAAGTATTTGATACTAAGAGAAACTAGACCAGAATTTTAATTAATTATAGAATTAAGTTTCAATATGAGTTTAGCCCTAATCCTATATGACATTGACATTACTTACGTGCTGGAAGTACGTTGGGCACAGAATCTGTACCATAGATAGAAATAAACATAGTTTAGTCTCATCACCACCGAACAAATGCTTGTTCTAATTGAATTGTTGCGCAAATTACTACCATATAAATAATATAATGCGATTGCTTATTTATAAATTTTGGATTCGTATATTATTTCAAAAAATTTCTCTAATGTGTCAGTGACTTGTGAAAATTCAAATTATTATTGTTAAATGATCCTCTGGTATGATATAGGCGAGATTAATACGAAACCCACATATTCGATGACAATCAATCAATTATTAACCTTAAATACAATACGCTGCCATTTTTTAAAGTCTTTCAGTGGCGTTGAACGCTATTCTCGAACACTCAAAATAAAGAAAGCAAGAAATAGAAGCACTTCGATTTTTTTAAAAGTGATGACCGCCGATGGGTCGAATTAGATCCGTTATTCTTTTTAAAAAATATCTGTCAAACTCTGTTTATTTATGTGATCATTTGATGGACTTGTTTCAAACTTCTATAATGTGGATCTGGTCCACGGCGTCAGATTACAACAATTCTTATGCTGAACTTGATGCTACTACATAACTGGTTTGCCATTGACAAAAGACAGATGAAGATTGTAACACTTATTTTGATATTAGATTATAAAATAACGTTCATAGATTTCTAAACACAAACTCACCAGAGCGAAGGGACTTGGAACTTTTTTTACCTGTTTAAAATTAATATTTTGTTTTATTTATTATAGCATCATTTTTTAACCATCAAATATTGTAATTACACAAAAACACAGGCACGTATCTAAGGAAGATGACTACAAGACACATACAAAATTGCGTCATAATAAATACATACTTAAATAACAATAAAGTGATTTGAATCGTGCTCATTTTCAAAAAGGAAATATGGATTTTATGAGGGCGGGCAAAACTTTGTGACGTAATATTTGAGGGTGGGTGGCTAAATTTTTGTGAAGAGGGGGAAGGGTCAGAAGCGTATTTGGGTTTTCCGCGCCCTTGGCTTAATTGTTTTTGGAGCCCTTGACAAATTGATATAAAAAATATCCAAAATCTATCAAAATCCTAAATTTGAATAAAATGAAGGATTAGCCCTCGGCGCCCTTGGCAACTGCCGGGATTCCAAATCGTTGTTACGCTTCTTGGAGGGGGTGGGGGAATCAGCCAAAATCGCTTGACGTCATTTTTGGACGGCGCCATACAAGATCTATAACGCGGAAAGAATAATAGCCGTATACCCAACAAAATGTTTCGCGTCCAAACAGGACATATACCAGGTTGGACTTATTCCAAATAAGAATTATACCGAGATACCACTCACTGTATTTGCATTGTGCCAACTATTTTATATTTTCTTATCAAAATTGAAAATGTTCAGATAGTAGTAGGGGTGTACCGGATTTCGGCTCCGGCTCCGGTAAATCCAGAATCAATCCATTTTTACAAATCTGGCATCGGCTCCAGCAGAATTTTACTTCATAAATCCGGCCAAATCCGGCTGGCTGGTAGAGCCATAATTTTTTTTTAAATAGCTCGGGTCCAGTTAGGCGGAATCCGGCCATTTTTACAAATCCGTCTCCGGCTTCGGTCGGATTTCGCTTTATAAATCCGGACAAATGCGGCCGCCCGGATTTCAAAGATTTGAATCCGGTAATCTCTACATAATAGTAAGAATAAATTTATTTTTACTTAGGTTAAGTTTTCAAATAAAATGAAGATAAGTGTTTGAAAACTTTGATGTTCGTTTATTTTATTCACTTTTTCAATATCGAATTGTCTTTTTTCCGTGATAGGCGTGTACATCTTATGTCCGGCAAAATTAATAAGTAGTAAAGCCAATGGAAGCCTGATTTATCACAAATAAATTCATTCTTCACTCAACATACAAACATTTTTCCTTAATTTGTTTTAATGATTTTGGGAAGTCTGATAAATTAAAATTCTATGCCGCATTGAATTTCATTTTATCCTAATAATGTTCATGCTCTGCACATGACTAGTGACACACTTTTAGTTTTGTCAGTAAACCAACGCGCCCCTCACCCCCCCCCCACACCCACAACATCTCAGAGGATATTGTGGTTCGCGATATATTCAGGTGATTGGGTCACAATGTAATTGATTAGGAGAATAGACATGATATTCGCAGGAATACATGAAAATATTTCTAGTGAAATTATTTTCTGTATTTCGTATTCAGTTGTACTTAGTTTGTTTTTGTTTTTTTAATTATGAGCTTCAGAATTTATTTGATACTAAGAGACACTAGTCCAGAAATTTAGTTAATTATAGAATTAAGTTTCAATATGAGTTTAGCCTTAATCCTATATGACATTCACATTACTTACGTGCTGGAAGTACGTTGGGCACAGAATCTGTCCCATAGATAGAAATAAACATAGTTTAGTCTCATTGCCAACGAAAAAATGCTTGCTCTAAGTGAAGTGTTGTGCAAATTACTACAGTGTAATGCAATATGGAATTTAGAACAATTGTATCAGACAAATTTTCTATTGTATCAGTGACCTCTGGAAATTAAAATTATTATTGTCAAATGATCTTCCCACCGAATCGATGAGAATCAATCAATTATTACTATATATACACTTAGCTGACATTTTTTAAAAGTCTTTCAGTGACTTAGAACACTATTCTCGAACACTTAAAATAATGAAAGAAAGAAATAGCAGCAGATCGATTCACACTTGCAAAAAAAAGTGATGACCGCTGAAAGGCTCAGCTTGGATCCGTTATTCTTCAAGGCCACAAAATATCTGTCAAACTTTGTTTATTTATGTGATCATTTGATGGACTTATTTCAAACTTCTATAATGTGGATATGGTCCACGGCGTCAGATTACAACAATTATTAGGCTGAACTTGATGCTACTACATAACTGGTTAACCATTGGTCAAAGTCAAATGTCGATTTTGAACCATATTTTGCTGTAAGATTCTAAAATAACATTTATAGATTTCATCACACAAACTCACCAGAGCGAGCGGCCTTTGACTTTTTACCTGTTTAAATTAATATTTTGATTTATTTAATATAGCATCATTTATCAACATCAAATAATGTACTTACATATAAACCCAAGCACATATTTTAGGAAAATGACTACAAGACACACAAAATTTTTAAAAAATTAAAAACATACACTACCAAATAAACCGTGTCCAATAGTTTGTAACTTTCCGAAATTGACACGAGCACTCATTTTGATTGTACAAATGTAAATGTTTCAGTGCAAAATTAAGCAATAATTGAAACAAGAAATGCGCTGTAGCCGATTTCATGCCCACGCCCATCATAACATTTTGCCCATTTAATAAAGTCTTTTGTTTTTCACAATCAAAGAAATTGTCGGAATTTACGACAAATAATCAGAATCACGTATCAAATTATGATTATTACGTGAGTCGTTCAATGTCTGGTAACAACTGCCATACAAAGACACTTGTGCTGTCAATCCTGCAAGTTACGCATGCGTGATGTGTCATTTTGACTCATAGGGGCCGTCTATAAATGACGTCACACACCGTGGAGAGACACTTTTGTGACGATGTGCGAGGATAGAGGAGGGAAGTGCTAAAAGAATTGTGACGTCACATGAAAGAGCGGAACTTATTTTATATTTGATTGCTTACAATATTTTAATGACATTGTAAATGCATGTTATTAGTGTTATGATATTAGGGTGTTGCCTTACTTGAATGATGTTCATTTTCAAAAAGAAAAAGCGGCTTTTTTTGGGCGGGAAAGACTTTGTGACATCATAATTGAGGGAGGGTTAACTTTTTGTGACGCGGGAGGAGGGAGGAATAAGACAAAATTACTTGACGTCATTTATGGACGGCCCCATACAAGTTCTATCACGCGGGACGTATTCCAAACAAAGTCGTTTACCAAACAAAATTGTTCGCGTCCCAACAGGACGAATACCAGGTTGGACTAATTCCAAAACAGACGAATACCGAGGTATAGGAATATATTTCTAGTTAAATTATTTTCCATGCTTCGTATTCAGTTGTAGTTCTTTTTGTTTGCTTGTTTGTTTTTTTTAAATTCTGAGCTTAATATAGTACAACATACTAAGAGACTCATGCTCATAAGTTTAAACAATGTTAGAATAATAATAATTATCAATATTATTATGAGTTTAACCGTAATCCTATATGACATCCACATTACTTACGTGCTAGAAGTTCGTTGGACACAGAATCTGTCCCAAAGATAGAAATAAACATAGTTTAGTTTCATCGCCTACGAACGAATGCTTGCTCTAATTGAATAGTTGCGCAAATAACTACAAATTTTTTTTTAATGCAGAATTTAATTTGGAATTTTTTTTTCGTATATTATGTCAGACAAACTTTTTTATTGTATCAGTAACTTTTGGCATACTTCTTTATAATTGCTATTTTTAAATGATCTTCTGGTTTGCTTTTGACAAGATTTAATACGCCCACTCGATTAGAATTATTTTATTATTAACCTTTAATACTAGACGCTGCCAGTTTTTAAATTATTTCAGTGGCCTAGAAAGCCGTAGAACACTATTTTCGATTACTCAATTTTTTAATTTTTCTTAAAGAAATAAACTCCAGCACATCCACTTTTACTTGGTAAAAATATTGACCGCTAAGGGGGTAACTTAGATCCGTTATTCTTTAAGACCAACAAAATATCTAACATCGTTTATTTATATGATCATTTTATAGAATTATTTTAAACTTCTGTAATGTGGATCTGGTCCACGGCGTCAGATTCCAACAATTCCTAGTCGACACTTGATGCTACTATAAAAGTCAAATGCAGATTGTGACACTTAGTTTGCTAACAGATTCTAAAATAACATTCATAGATTTCTTCACACAAACTCACCAGAGTGATGGGCCTTGGAACTTTTACCTGTTAAACATTAATATTTTGTTTTATTGAAGATAGCTTCATTTCTCACCATCAAATATCGTAATTACAAATAAGAACAAGACACACGTCTCAAGAACACGACTACAAGACACATTCAATATAAACTTTATTTTTAGATAAAAACAACTACACTACCAAATATACCTTTATCTAATAGTTTGAAACGTTGCGAAATAGTCATGAGAATTCATTTCAGTTGTACAAAATGTAAATGTTTATAAGTGCAAAATAAAACAATAATTAAAGCACGAAATACGCTCTAGATTCGTAATTTGATTTAAAAAAACATCCTAATATGTTTCTACTTAAAGCAGCAGGTTATGACATTTATAAACATCACATTTACTTTAATACTCACGGTGTAGCATTTCACTTGATGTAGAATCTGTAATATGATTATAATAGATTCAGAGAATTCATGATAATGTTATTTTTTTTAATTTTTAGATAGAAAGATCCTATGAGCCGAAATCAATCGTAAAGATATTTTTAACTTATCAGACACATGTATATGCATGCACGAGAGAATATAAGTGAATTAAAAAACTGCCAAAGTCAAATAAGTGTTGAATTATAAACTTGATGCCATTATATTAACACATTGTTATATGTTTGATTTTAATTCCTTAGCGTTCACTGTGTACAAAGAAGCAACAGTTTGAAGCTCATGATTAGAGACACAAGTATATGTTGTGTAACTCCAGTTCTAAATATAAACAACACTTACTTTTAGGGGGATCGGCCGTAGCAGGATCTGGCAATGGATTCAAATTAAAATGAATTAGGACATAAAATATAATTAGGACATACTCTCATTATAACAATTAATAGCTACGAGCACAGTTCAATTACGTTAATTTTTCGCACAAAAATGTATTTTACTATATCCTTACAAATTACCAGTAGCAGTGTGCACCCTCTCATTTACAAACGTTTTTATATAAAGTTTTTCAAAATATTCAATAATTGCGGATGGCAAGACATTAAAATAATAATAATAATAATTATCACGTGGTTTTGAAAGATTTTATATACTTTAATGCTTTCTTTACCAATCCTTCCGAAACAATAACAGATATCTCATCGCAAGGCATCACATATAATAAGATATTGATTAGCGTTTACCTGTCATCCATGGCATAATATGAGACTGTATGGTGTTTACCTGTTGTTGCTCTACTCACCTACTGATGATGTCCCAGGCTCAGCTGGCAGAAATAAAACATTTTTGTTTTGTTATTTTATTTTAATTTTTTTTATTATCATTGAAAGTAGGATTGAGTATTATTTATTAACATTGCTAACATTTTTTTTTAACCTGTAACTTCAAACTGCTATTAATTTCTTTTTAACCGTTTTGGGAATGTAGAGGACAGTAAATGCATTTTTTTTGGTTGCCCTTGCTTTAACGCTGCCCCCTACACCTTAAAGTACATGTTGTACTTACATACAGAAATCGCCCTTCGTGCAGCTAGTGGAGATAAATGAATATTAATCTCAATATTTTATAATGGAATTTTCTAACAAATTATTCTTACATACCTGTATTTATCACCTAGGCAATACTTAAAATTCATATAAGGGGCCGTCCATAAACTACGTCACGCTCCAAAAAGGGGGGGGGGTTTGGTGGATGGGGTGGGAGTGTATGAAAGTGTGACAGGGGGAGGGGGGGTCTAGCCATGTGGGATGTCACACATTTTTTTTCTAATTTTTTTTTAATGTAGAATTTAAATAGCTTTAAAAATAAATTTCACAAATTTTTTGAAACATTTGAATTAGTTTTATGTCAAATAGCATGAAATGGGTATCTCTTGAATGTGTTGTTCATAAATCTGAATTGGATGCAGCAGGGCTGATATAGAAGGATAAGGAATGGTTTGACAATCATGTTCGCATCAGCCAATATTTCACTCAAATTGTTAAATATCAGGACATAAAATGTTGCGACAAAGTACGAAGCTAAAAAGTACAACGTTTTATCTTCGAGATTATTTCCTCCTCCAATCCCAATCAACCAAACAACAGATGGACTCACAGCTTCAGAAAGGGCAGTTGCAGATTCTTATCAATTTCCTTCCTTGTTTGTGGCACAAACTCTCAAATTTGATGACATTATGCCGAGATCAACAGGAGTTTTCAAATTAAAACCATATGAACTTTTTTGTCCGTCTTTGCAGACCAGCTTACTTGATCGAATTTGCAAATTGTGTCACTTATATTTTGCCTCACAAACAATGTCAAAGAAACATGCAGGACAACACAGAGCTCGGGGTCAGGAGAATGTGCACACCCAAACTGGAATCAACCCAGATAAAACGCATCCGTCCTTTGAGAATCGCTTCTAGAAGGCAAAGAGAACCTATGGCAGTTATTGCCAGAAGAGAAAATGCACATTCAGGCGCTGTTGAGTGGCTAGATGAGGAAGAGTTGATCTGTCTGCATTTATCCTTCCAGGAAACGATGATGGTGAAAGATTGATGCTAGTCGTAACTATGGATGAACACTTCACTTCGCCATGGTAAGATGATGTCCAGTGAATATTTTTGAATTAAACATAAGTCACAGGACCATAATAAACAGATTCAATTAGCACAAGAGTTGGTCACATAATGTGTCAATCTAATCTTTTTTTAGTCAAATTGTTTTGTTTCCTTTTTACTATATTATAATCCTGGGTGAGGTGAAGTTTCGCTAATCTACTTCTTATCATGTGTCAATAGATTGCATAATTGGAAGATTATCTAAAGCTTGACCTCACCTATTGTAAATGAAAAGGTAGCAGATAAATGATGTGTATTATATAATTGTCAAGTCTAATTTTTGCAATTTTTGTTGTAAAATGCGATCTAGATTTAGTTACTGTTTCAGTAAATGTGACAATTAACTATTCTACTATTAAAGTCATTTTAATAATCTGATAGTTCTTTTAAGTAGGGGTGTACCGGATTTCGGCACCAGCTCCGGCAAATCAGGAATCCGGCTATTTTTACAAATACGGCTCCAGCTTCGGCTCCGGGTGGTATTTCACTTCATAAATCCGGCTGGCGGTAGAGCCCTAATTTATATATATTGATAGTGGCTCTCGCAAATCCGGAATCTGGTCATTTTAATAAATCTGACTCCGGGTCCGGTCGGATTTCAATTCATAAATCTGGCAAAATCTGGCTCCTGCCAGATTTCAAAATTTTGAATCCGGTGCATCCCCAATTTTAAGTGGAAATTTTATATTTTAATACAGTTTAATAGTGAAGTGTATTTTAAGTATTAAATTAAATATTTTAATAAGGTGTTAATTTTTTTTTAAATAATTCGAAAGTGTGACGTACTTTATGGGGGGGTCCCTAGATTTCTGACAGTTCGTGACAGGGGGGAGGGGAGTCAAAAATTGCCAAAAATAGCGTGACGAACTCTATGGAAGGCCCCTAAATAGTATGTGAATATGACAATGAAAACAAGATATTTCATATTTTCCCTACAAGCTTAAGACAATCTCTACAACAGTGCTTCTAAAAGTGGTGGTCTGCGGACCGGATCGCAATCCTTTGCCGGCCCGCAGAAGTTACCAAGAAAGGAAAGCAAAATATAATTATAATCCTCAATTTGCAACCATTAATAGTAACCCTATACAAATTTGTTAATTTTTCGGCAATAAGCACATAAAATGAAACAAATAAAATAAATTACATTTCGCTACCACGTCAGTACAGGTAAAATAGCACATCGGTCCCTGGAGCAATGAAAAAATTCCTGCCGCTCCGCCACATTAAAAAGTTAAAGAAGCACTGCTCTACAACACAGGCAGTTTACAAACTGCCCGTTAAAGTTATGGAGAAGCATTTGTGACAACGATACGAAGTACTAATGTCCTCCAAATAGACACAATTTATATGTAGCAAATTAGATTATAAGATTAAATAATAGCGTGTAAATATTTAAGCTGTGATTCGCTAGAGAATCTGTTGGCTGTTCCATTAAATTATAAATATCGAAATGATGAATTTATTAGTAGTTTTGCTTTTCTTAAAGGTAAATAAAATCTCGCCAATGTGAAGTTAAAAATAATGTATACAAACATTCCATAACAATAATATTTAGACCTTTTTAATTTTTTTAATAATTTTTTTTTAAATTAGACGCTATTCATATATTCTAGTTGTTATAAAATAACAGGTTGTAAAGACGTTTTAAATTAAGTGATACATGTGTTTTGGCCCTTCTATTTCTAATAAATACTCGTCTCTTTTACTTGTAGATATCGTTTTACTCTTCAGGGGACAATAACAATCAATATCTGATGTAATTAATTGGAGGTGTCATTGAGCGTCCTACAGTTATTGACACACAGAGCTAGACAAATGTCCAACCAGAAACTCCCTTACATTACTTGGGGCAGCATTTAAATTTTCAGATCTCTTCATAAAATATATGTACACATTAGGGCTGGTACTGATAAAAAAAAATGTTCGATTAATCGGAACAAATTAATCGATTAATTTCGATTAGTTATATTTTTATTACGCATATATATATCCCGTTAAGTCGCAAAACATTATTTTTGCGAAATCGGTTAACTCCTTGACTCCCAAATTTTGTGACGCAACACAGGAAATTCGTTCAGCTATGAAAGAAATAAGCAAGAAAAAACGTTTTCGTTTACGTATGCACGTATAAATAAATAATAATAATACAAGGGTAAAGTATTTAAGTAACAAAAAATATAAATTATTATTGAAATGGACAAATTACAAATATTTTCTTAAATTTAATCGAATTTTAATCGATCAAATTCATTTTATTCGATTAAAAATTTATTTTAACGATTCATTATTAATAAATCGTTAATTTCCGCAGCCCTAGTATACATATAATCTTTTATTCCAAAAGTCCCTTTTCCCAAAATATACATGAATCTATGCATAAAAAAAACAGGTAGAACACAGCCACAACAGGATTTAGAGAGATTCATTCATTTCTTTCAAGTCTCTGTATACGATTTTAAAATCATGTTTTTGATCACCAGAGAGCCTAGTGCTACACACAGAAAACTTACATTGTTTCCTGGATACGACTTCGGTTTCTGAAAGACATAAGAATGACACAAAGTTGTTTGCGGTGTTTAATTAGACTTTAACCTCATATTCTATCTAAGTGTACTCTATTAAAATTATTTTACGCAATGAAAAGGAGTCGCATGCTTTGCCATTTCCATAGGTGACTTAACTTAATTTAGATATTGTTCTCCCCTCCCCCCTACCCACACTCAAGTCCAAACAAAAAACGATCAATCTCGTCAAGTGAGTTGTAGTGCATTAACGTTGATTTTGCTACTACTGCATCTATTGCATGCGTGTTGCTAAATTATACATATCAAACATTCTATGTAGACAGTCATACAGGAATGTCCAAGTCAGCAATTGACTGTATCAAATAAATGTTAAATTCGGTTGATGTAATGTTGTTCAAAGAAGGAAATTTTGACATTCGGAATAAGGTCAAAGGTTTCATTCTAATAATGAGATCAACGATAACTCTAATTGTCTGAAATGAACCACCATTTACTACGCATGATAGTATTGAATATAATTAAACCGATTACAATGACTATTAGTGTTAGGTTTTAACTGGTCAATCCAATTACTAAGCGAATACATACTTCATCTCCACTAGTTTCAATGACATTGAATATTCACTTTATCATTTTACAAATTAACAATTTGAAACTTGTTACTTTTTTAATTATAACAATGTCTTATACAACTACGTATATATGTATGACCAAATGACGTATGAGTATGAGTCTATTATTAAAGCGTTCGTATACACTGTGTGAAATGCCCATCCATCTTGTAATCTGTTGATCGTAATTAAAGAAGTTTTAAAAAAGGTTTAAGAGTAGAAGAAAGAAATATACCAATTCATTACGTTTTGCTTCAAACGTTTTCAATGTTTCTACGTGTGGAAATCTTAAATTTCATGACGTTTCACTGACTAATTTTAATTCAAATCATTACAGACTAGCATTAACATAACTGACAGTGGGCGGGGACTTGATCGAAAGTTCATGACGTGATAAATAAAAAAATTGTAAGCAAAATTGCGTGTGGTATATAATTTATTTATTTAAACACAGCCTTGGAGAAAGTGCGCCTGATATGTGATGTTTAATGTGGCACTTTTTCTAAAATATTCAATCTTCATAATTTACATCACTCCTCACGCTACCACAAATTCAGAATTGAACAGCGAACCAATACAACAATAAGGTTACTCACCCAGAATTTGGAAACAGCCACGTTTGTTTTGATCTAATAAAAAAAGAAACAGTAAAGATTTTTAATTATGGCTTTTTTTAATAAGTATATATTGAAAGATATAACTAGTTCGCCGTTGCCTTTATTGGTCATATTATATTTACATGAGACTTTAACGTTGAAATTCAAAGACATTGGAGATTTTCACTCATTAAAAAACGAACTATAACTACAATTAATCAGTATTAATTGAACGTTTTAAAGGGGTGTAAGATGCACACGATTGTTATTTTTAGAAAGAATATATCAATTATTTTAGTGACCATTATAGATGTGGTCAGGCAGACAGGCAGACAGACAGACAGTTGGACGGATAGATGGATGGATGGATGGATGGATGGATGGATGGATGGATGGATGGATGGATGGATGGATGGATGGATGGATGGATGGATGGATGGATGGATGGATGGACGGACGGACGGACAGACAGACAGACAGATGGACGGATAGATGGATAGATGGATGGATGGATGGATGATGGATGGATGGATGGATGGATGGATGGATGGATGGATGGATGGATGGATGGATGGATGGATGGATGGATGGATGGACAGATGGACAGCACAGACAGACAGACAGACAGACAGAGGGACGGATAGATGGATAGATGGATTGACGGATGGACGGACAGGACAGACAGACAGACAGACAGACAGACAGACAGACAGATTTATTTTTATTCGTGCTAAGATGTTTACCTACATAAATACACCACAACGCCCAAACCAATCACGCAAAAGGCGACGGGTAGAAGTACTGCAAGAAGTAGCCACGGGTCTGTTAGAAAAAATCGGCAATATTATATATATTATTATATTATAATATGAAAATAATATAGCTTTAGCCCACCCCCAGGCTTTAGACTTTAGACAATTATTAATTTTTAACACCTTTACTGCAATTAATGTGTTTATTTGGTTGATTTTTATTGGAACATAGTTATTATGGCTGGCGTAAAAAGTTGTGGAGATAATTTGATGTTTATTGAAATTTTTATTCACAAATACTTTTTAAAATTTGAAAGTTGCACATACAGAAAGTTAAGTTCTAATAAGTATTTATACTAAGGGACAAAATTATTTACTGTCAAGGACTACGTTGATGGTGAATAGACCATGGAAACTTAACTAACTGAAGTAAAGGTCATACCTACTTGTAAATAGGGTGTGGAAACTAAACCAACTGAAGTAAAGGTCATACCTACTTGTAAATAGGGTGTGGAAACTAAACCAACTGAAGCAAAGGTCATACCTACTTGTAAATAGGGTGTGGAAACTAAACCAACTGAAGCAAAGGTCATACCTACTTGTAAATAGGGTGTGGAAACTAAACCAACTGAAGCAAAGGTCATACCTACTTCTAAATAGGGTGTGGAAACTAAACCAACTGAAGCAAAGGTCATACCTACTTGTAAATAGGGTGTGGAAACTAAACCAACTGAAGCAAAGGTCATACCTACTTCTAAATAGGGTGTGGAAACTAAACCAACTGAAGCAAAGGTCATACCTACTTGTAAATAGGGTGTGGAAACTAAACCAACTGAAGCAAAGGTCATACCTACTTGTAAATAGGGTGTGGAAACTAAACCAACTGAAGCAAAGGTCATACCTACTTGTAAATAGGGTGTGGAAACTAAACCAACTGAAGCAAAGGTCATACCTACTTGTAAATAGGGTGTGGAAACTAAACCAACTGAAGCAAAGGTCATACCTACTTGTAAATAGGGTGTGGAAACTAAACCAACTGAAGCAAAGGTCATACCTACTTGTAAATAGGGTGTGGAAACTAAACCAACTGAAGCAAAGGTCATACCTACTTCTAAATAGGGTGTGGAAACTAAACCAACTGAAGCAAAGGTCATACCTACTTGTAAATAGGGTGTGGAAACTAAACCAACTGAAGCAAAGGTCATACCTACTTGTAAATAGGGTGTGGAAACTAAACCAACTGAAGCAAAGGTCATACCTACTTGTAAATAGGGTGTGGAAACTAAACCAACTGAAGCAAAGGTCATACCTACTTGTAAATAGGGTGTGGAAACTAAACCAACTGAAGCAAAGGTCATGCCTACTTGTAAATAGGGTGTGGAAACTAAACCAACTGAAGCAAAGGTCATGCCTACTTGTAAATAGGGTGTGGAAACTAAACCAACTGAAGCAAAGGTCATACCTACTTGTAAATAGGGTGTGGAAACTAAACCAACTGAAGCAAAGGTCATACCTACTTGTAAATAGGGTGTGGAAACTAAACCAACTGAAGCAAAGGTCATACCTACTTGTAAATAGGGTGTGGAAACTAAACCAACTGAAGCAAAGGTCATACCTACTTGTAAATAGGGTGTGGAAACTAAACCAACTGAAGCAAAGGTCATACCTACTTCTAAATAGGGTGTGGAAACTAAACCAACTGAAGCAAAGGTCATACCTACTTGTAAATAGGGTGTGGAAACTAAACCAACTGAAGCAAAGGTCATACCTACTTCTAAATAGGGTGTGGAAACTAAACCAACTGAAGCAAAGGTCATACCTACTTGTAAATAGGGTGTGGAAACTAAACCAACTGAAGCAAAGGTCATACCTACTTGTAAATAGGGTGTGGAAACTAAACCAACTGAAGCAAAGGTCATACCTACTTGTAAATAGGGTGTGGAAACTAAACCAACTGAAGCAAAGGTCATACCTACTTGTAAATAGGGTGTGGAAACTAAACCAACTGAAGCAAAGGTCATACCTACTTGTAAATAGGGTGTGGAAACTAAACCAACTGAAGCAAAGGTCATACCTACTTGTAAATAGGGTGTGGAAACTAAACCAACTGAAGCAAAGGTCATACCTACTTGTAAATAGGGTGTGGAAACTAAACCAACTGAAGCAAAGGTCATACCTACTTGTAAATAGGGTGTGGAAACTAAACCAACTGAAGCAAAGGTCATACCTACTTGTAAATAGGGTGTGGAAACTAAACCACCTGAAGCAAAGGTCATACCTACTTGTAAATAGGGTGTGGAAACTAAACCAACTGAAGCAAAGGTCATACCTACTTGTAAATAGGGTGTGGAAACTAAACCAACTGAAGCAAAGGTCATACCTACTTGTAAATAGGGTGTGGAAACTAAACCAACTGAAGCAAAGGTCATACCTACTTCTAAATAGGGTGTGGAAACTAAACCAACTGAAGCAAAGGTCATACCTACTTGTAAATAGGGTGTGGAAACTGAATGAACTCTCCTTCTCTTCTAGACCTGTTGAGAGTTTGTTCGAGATTTGATCAACACAGTTGATTTACTTTTTTGCCAATCTTAAATCATCAACTCAAGGTATGCTACCAACACAGCGACACATCATACCGTCAACACAAGGTATGCAACCAACACAGCGACACATCCTACCATCAACACAAGGTATGCCACCACCACAACCACACATCATACCATCATCACAATGTATGCCACCACCACAACCACACATCATACCATCATCACAATGTATGCCACCACCACAACCACACATCATACCATCACCACAATGTATGCCAATGCCACAACCAGACATCATACCATCAACCACAAGGTGTGCTATCATGGATATGACTTAACACCCCCGCCCCCCACCCAGCCACACAATCCCCACTTCTACACTGACCTATGATCCTACAGTGATGTGATCTCCGGTAGTGGCACTGATCGACTGAGGTGAAATGGTAATCCATCTTCTCACCGTCGGTCAGCTTGGTGTCCAGTAACACGCAGTTGTGCTTGGATTTAATCAACGTGGCCTTGTTGTTCCTGATTTCGACGGAATGCGGGATTATGGACACGTCCACGCAGTAGATCATCAGAAACGACCTGTGGGGCTTGACCGAATGTTTACATATTTGAGTTTGGAGTAAATCTTCACCCCCGTTGATCGTTAGGACGGCATGAGCGTCTGCGAATGAAAGATTACAAAATATCAAAGATAGGATGAGGTTTAAATTAGTCAATTATACCTTTAACATTGACGTATAAATATGACCAATACAGAGCCTTGCATTTGAGATATTTGTATGATAACACGCAACAATAAATCTTAATGTAACGTGACATTTGAATTTGTTAACGCAATTTCCCTTGGGAAAAATTGCACTTATATATTTGAAATGTCCGTCCTGTCTGTTCGAGCTTTGAATAGCAACTCCTCCTGAACCATACCAGATAGAGCAGTGTTTCTCAACCTTTTGAAATTCGAAGACCACTTGAAAAAAATGTGTAGTAAGCCCCGGACCACCATTGAAAATTGAGCTACTGCCGTGCTTGAAATTTAAATATAATTATACTTTGTATATAACTAGTTAATAGTATACAAGTTAGTAAAACTTTACTAAAATTCTACTATTAGCGTGCTCCAAAAACATATTGAATGGAAAAATATTGTAACGGCTTGCTTTTTGTAACGAACAAGTGTCACTTATAGAAGTAACTAATCTTATGCTTATAGTATTCAATCCTTTATGCTTACTATAAAAAACTTTTTTTTTAAATTAGTAAGACTGCTGCATTAGTTTATTTATTGCGAGCCTTGAGTTTGCACATTTGAGCACATCACATCTCAACGAGGTATAATACTTGAAAGACTCCACCTTGGTTTATTTTCAGCGTCAAGTCGGGAACGATGTTTTGTTTTGATTGTAACTAATGCATAAAATTTACATTCACAAAGTTATGATGTTGCAAAGGGTAAAAGTATTTTTAAGCTTTCTGAGACAGTTCTGAGTACTCCAAAATTTCATAAAGCTGACTTTCTGATGTAACACATTCAAAGTAGTATCGTCGTCAGCTCAATGAATTGGTTTAAATTCGTTGTTGGTAAATGTAATGAGTCAATGTGTGCAAGAAACGGACTGCAAACACACGAACAACTCTTAAACGTTCAAATCACCAAAGTTGAGGTTAAATTGATCTTCCGTGATTGAATATGGTCAGAAATCAAATTTATCAAAAGCTGTTTATTGTTTTCAGCATCTTCTGTGTTATCGGTAAATTCGTACAATTGATCATACTGGTCAAAGTTACCCTTTATTTCCTAAAGATCAAGCTTTTTAATAAAAAGCAGACACTTTTCACTGAGAGTCTGATGTGTCTGATTTCCTTGTAGAGATGAATTAAGTTTATTCAGCTCTTCAAAAAAGCCCAGTAAGCCAGAACAGCAACACATAAGCTATCGTTCAAATAAGCTTTGCTTTTTTCTTCTCCGATAAAACTCTGTCACAGCATCACGTGATTCAAAGTTTCCCCCTTGATATCCAGGCTTTTTGGCCTGTGCAACTCGTAAAGCAACCAAAAAGGGTGCTCTTAAAGCTTTTTCATTGACATCAAGTTACTGGTCGTATGCAGGACTTGTGACTATAAAGTGAAAATATTTTGCGCATAAAGTATTCTGATGGTTTCTCCGAGCAGACATTACGATTAGTTTTAAGAGTTTTAAGATGTCTTCGAACTTTTGCAGGTTTCATCGCTTCATTTGCAGGAGTTTGCGGGCATATTACACACTGCGATCTGGGTTGATCATTTACAATGACGCATAAACCCTAAACGCGAATAATCTTCATCTTGCCGTCGTATGGCGATTCGTCATTCTTTCTCCGGAGCTGCATTTGATTCACACATAGATTGTGAGGATGAGTCAGAGGAATCATTATTGTCCTTAATTTTGGCTTTTTTTTATTTATTAGAAATTTATCCATGTGTTCAATCAATTTAACTCTAATTAGTTTATTACTTTAATAATTGTAATATTAATTTAAGGCTAATTTACTTTATGGTTTCAAACTATGCCTTCGCTATCAATTAATTAAAATCAATCAATATATTTAAAAAGGGACAATATTTTTAATTTTCGTGTGGTTTTTTTTTCGTGTTTCCAATTTTTTAAGAATTAAAATTTCCTCCTTTGCTCGCGGACCGCCAAGGACGTCTCAGCGTACCACTAGTTTTCCGCGGAGCACAGGTTGAGAACCACTGAGATAGAGGTTTCGGGACTTTTGCACATATGATAAGGAGGTTCCAAGGATGTGCACGGGACAAAAAAATACCGAACAGATTTACTGGATTTCCTGGAAAATCCAAACACTCGGAAAAAAATATCAGTATTTTGTCAATTTCTTTGCAACCATAACAGCTAATGAGTTGAAACAAATGCCAAACGATAGCTAATAATATTTAGAACAATGTTGGGGATGGATTTTTTGTAAAAACTCTTTTTTTTGGTTTGATTCCCGTAACGTTAGCAGCCATTTGTAGATAGCAATTGTTTTGTTCACTTTCATAATTATTGATTTGAAATGACTTTTAATGTAATCTAGAATGATAGTTAATGGGGTTTTCCCGCTTTGTGAATGCTAATGTTACATTGGTGCGCGGTGCGCATTATATTGACACATTCTTGGTGTGATGTAGCGTGAGGGGATATGATGCCATATTTTGTTTACTTACAGAATTACTGATTTGAATGACTTTTAATGTAATCTAGAATAATTTCCCCTGAATAAAAAAAATCGGAAATTTTTCTTCGTTGGCAATTGCGTTTAAATACTCATTCGAGTTTTTATTACTTGTTGTTTTTTTTGTTTTTTTATTTATCATTTCATTATGATTTGTTTTAAACTTTTTTTCTATTCACTACTGACTAAAATAGTGTGTATAACTACTACATTGTGATGATTTTAAACATTTTCTTACATGGTTAGAAACAAAAAGTAAAAACTTACTTTGTTTGGGACAACCTGTGAACAAAGTAAAATTGAAATAATAGTCATGGTAATTTGGAACACTGATACTGATGGGAATAAGGCCTAATTAGTAAATTAAATTTTTGTATCATTTTTAATGAAGAAGAGATTTTTTTTTAATTTATAAGATATTTTTTAAACCATGTGTTGTGGCAGATGTTTAGCCTAAAATTTTTTAATCCTTTACAGAAGACATTAAATTTTAAATTTCAACTCTCTGCCTTCTTATAAAAATTAAGTTTACTTGAATAAATCAATTTTAGATTTAGGCCTAATGCTGAAATATTTACTAATTATTATTGATCCAAACTTGATTACTTATAGTGCAGTAAAAAAAACCTGACCCGTGCATGTTATGAATAACCAACCCTTGTACTGCTGTAATAAACTAGTCTTAGCACATTAGATAGAAACTAGACATTTAATTAATAAACTATACCTTTCTCTATTAATTACCCCTTCTAAAAAACAACAAAGCATACGATAAATTTCCATTCCTTCATGAGACTTGAACTTTTTGTATTGTACTAACACTCATCACATAACCGAACACAACACTGACCTCTGAAGTGACAGGTGTATTCAAATTTATTGCCACAACCGTCAGAAGCGCTGACAGTGACGTTGAATACGTGCGGCGGCATCTTGTACTCCCGGCTCACACACGCACTGCTGATGAACTTATCTGAGCTGCGCCTGTGCTCGGTGTTGTTGATCCTCAGTATAACTGTCGGTTGGTAAATATGAAGGGCGCAAAACTCCAGAAAGTATATGTCTCCTGATTTGATTGTTTGGTAACAAGATGTCTCGTCAATCAAGTTGGATCCTTCGTCGATTGCAAATTTGTATTCGTTGTTAGACACTGTAAAACAAATACACATTTTAAAGGTAGTTTTTTAATATGCATCAATCGGATATAAATTTAACACTGCTGATTGCATTTTGTTATCAACGTGCTAAGAAAATCCCGACATGTTTACTGGATGCAGAGCAAAATATTGGAGCAGTTCACTTCTTCTTCTTCTACAGATTCTTTTGGCCTGACACTTAGTCTCTTAAGTTCTTGGCTAATACCTGGGCAACCTGCTTCATGTGCTGAGCAGTTCAATATAACATCGTCTTCACGTGGGACTCTTTTGCCTCACTAACCTCCCCGGCTATGTCTAGCGCGGGACACGAAGTTAACAGGTGTAGTACTGTTTCAGAAGCTAGGCTGCAATGACGGCAGTTCGAGTTCCTGTTATGGTCTAGCCGTCTTGCCTGTTGAAATAATGAGTTAGTTTGGCAGTGTTCTGTTCGCATTTGTACCACTTAACTCTGGTGTTTGCCACTCAAACTCCACCATTGGTCTGACCGAATTGGCCTGGGTATGTTAGCAAATACCCGCCTGGCAGTCGTATTTTCAGCCCTCTCATGGTACCACTTATTTCTGAAGTGGTCCATTAGCCAGGTCTGTGACTCTAGATTAGTGACTTGGACGTCTGGTTGGGGCTGGGCCGCCCCGGATTTCGCTATAGGGAGTCTGCTTTCTCATTACCGTCAACATTCACGTGGCTCGGGATCCACTGCACTGTTACCTTAGCCCCCGGGTTTTTAGAACTTAACCACGTCATCATTATGACGTCAACCAAGTGGGTGCTACACTTCTCACTCCTCAAGACTTCGAGAGCTGATCTCGTCAGATTTTGTGTACAAAATGATGTGTGCCTGGTGCTCGTATGGTATGTACAAATATCAGACAGTCATCCAATTGTTTATGAAAATATATGTGGTTAAATTTTGTGCATGTGACATTTTCAGCAAAGAAGCGCAAAAAAATGCAAGAAATGTAAAAATATTGTATTTAGTATGTACATACTGTGTTTACATATGTAATCTTTTCGAGAAGCCTCCATGACGTAAACCATAGCCAACAGTTGGAGAATGAGCCTCATCATGTGATGTTTACTTCACTTTCTTGATTAAATGCTCGTATCCCCCAAGTCTTGAAATACCTACAAATTACACACAAAATTATTTCTTCTATATAGCAGTTTCAAGTGGTAAGTGTAAAAAAAGGGGGAAATATTTTTTCAGGAAAAGGGGAAAAGTTTATTTACAAGAGTGAAAGTTTATTATTACAAGATGCCGATTGTTGTGCCAACATGTCAGCATGGTTTGTGCACTCTTATAAAAACGTAGGACGCATTCGTCTGTAATGTTGTTGTTTGTTGTTGTTTTTTTAATAAAGAAATTACATCTTTTTTTTTAAGTGAACAATATGGCCAGATTTCTTTTCAGTTAGGATTTTTAAAAATCCCCTTTATATGATGAAGAAATCAACTTTTTTTTACTACGTTTTTATTAGCTCGCTTTCGTTGGTGAGGCATTGTCCAAGATTTTTTCAAATCTGCCAACGTAAAATTGAACCACTTCTGATAGTCCTAGAGATCTGAAAATTTTACCACAGATAGATCTTGGATGACAATGCATTGTATCAAAATTTCAGATTGATCAAATGTACGGTTATTACATTATTGAACTTTTAAGTTTATGTATAATCTATATAAAAGCATCTGTACCGTCGGCTTTTGTTGACATCTGTGAGTTCGCCCCGTGACCACATCACAATGTTTTTAAAACGTTGGGCGGGCGCTTGTGAGGTGTTTGGTAAAATAAATAGAGGTAAAAAATATTTTTAAAAACCAGGTTGTTAGAAGTGGACTAAAAAGAATAAAATAAATAGAAGTAAAAAAAAAGATTTTTAAAAACCACGTTTTTATAAGCGGACTAAAAAGAAGAAAATAATTTAAAACTTATTAGTTCAAGTACTTCGATTTAATATGACTAAAAACGTGGGGTGGGTGTTTGGTATAAAAATTAAAGATTTCTAATGTAGAAGGCAAAAGAGAGATCTATAAGTGAGAGAATGAGTGAACCGCATATGTTAAACCTCATAAGCGCCCGCCCCACGTTTTATGTAGAGAGCCTGTATGTAAAGAAAGCAAAGCTGCCGCCCTTCCATATTTTCCTCATCGAACAACTTCTGCAGATCTGCCAGTTTGTGACCGTATAGGGAGTGGAGCTGGACCAGAGTCGTTAGGACACTTAAAACATTTGATAAGAACTCTGTCCCAAGCTATTACCTTTTATTATTATTATTTTTATTTTGTTTTAATTTTAGGTATCATTATTTTTCTTTGCGAATTTCCCCGCATTATACCTGGAGAGATTCACAACATTTTGGGGGTAAGGGGCCGTCCATAAATTACGTCACGCTATTTTTGACCATTCTTAACTCCTCTATTCCCCCCTGTCACAAACTGTCACAAATCCCAGACCCCCCCCCTAAAGTACGCCACACTTTCGAACAAAATGTTGTTTTTTAATTAACAAAATAATTAAAATTTAATATAAAACACCGTGACGTCACACATCGCCGGAAACCGTCACAAACTTTCACACTTTCTAACACCCCGTCCCCCCTCTGGAGCGTGAAGTACTTAAGGGACGGATCCTACGAAGGGTTTATCCATCTCCCCCTAATTCTTAAGGGCCGTTCATAAATGACGTCAAGGGGCCCTCCATAAAGTACGTCACGCTCCGAGGGGGGGGGAGGGGGTCTAAGAAAGTGTGACACTTTGTGACAGGGGGGAGGGGGGGTCAGGCCATGTGTGATGTCACACATTTATTTTTTAAATTATTTTTTTTCTAATTTATTTATATTTTTTAGTAGAATTTAAATAGCTTTAAAATAATTTTCAATTTTTTTTTGAAAAATTAGAATTAGTTTTATGTCAAAATAGCATGAAATGCGTATCTCCTGAATGTGTTCTTCATAAATCTGAATTGGATGCAGCAGGACTAATATTACAAATATAAGGATCAGGTATGGTTTGACAATCATGTTCGCACCAGCCAATACTTCACTCAAATTGTTAAATATCAGGACATGAAATGTTGCGACAAAGCACGAAGCTCATATTTCAACGTTTTACCTTCAAGATTCTTCCCCTCCTCCAATCCCAATCAACCAAATAGTTGATGGACTCAAAGCTTCAGAAAGATGCAGATTCTCATAAATGTCCTTCCTTGATTGTAGCACAAACTCTCAAATTTGATGACATTATGCCAAGATCAACAGGAGTTTTCAAAGTACAACCATATGATTACCAGCTTATTTGATCTACTTTGCAAAGTAGGTCACTTATATTTAGCCTCACAAACAATTTTGAAGAAACATACAGGACAACACAGAGCTCGGGCTCAGGAGAATGTGCCCACCCAAACTGTTCCAGAATCAACTCAGATAAAAAGCATCCGTCCTTTGAGAATCACTTCTAGAAGGCAAAGAGAACCTATGGCAGTTATTGCCAGAAGAGAAAATGCACATACAGAGGCTGTTGAGTGGCTAGATGAGGACGAGTTGATCTGTCTGCAATTATCCTTCCAGGAAACGATGATGGTGAAAGAATGATGTCAGTCGTAACTATGGATGAAAACTTCATTTCACCGTTGTAAGATGATGTCCAGTGAATATTTTTGAATGAAACATAATTCATAGGACCATAATAAACAGATTCAATATAGCACAAGAGTTGGTCACATAATTTGTCAATCTAGTCTTTTCTTCTTTTAAGTCAAATTGTTTTGTTTTCTTTGTATTATTTAATCTCTGGGTGAGGTCAAGTTTCGCTAATCTACTTATTATCCTGTGCCAATAGATTGCATAATCGGAAGATTATCTAAAACTTAACCTCACTCATTGTAAATGAAAAGTTAACAGAGAAATTATGTGTATTATACAATTGTCAAGTGTAATTTTTGCAATTTTTCTTTTCAAATTTGATTGAGTTCTATAAACTGTGTTGCCAAATAACTATTCTACTATTAAAGTCATTTTAATAATATGATAGTTCTTTTAAGTGGAGGTGTACGGGATTTCGGCTCCAGCTCCGGCAAATCCGGAATCCAGCTATTTAAAAAAAATCCGGCGCTGGCTTCGACTCCGGCAGGTTTCACTTTATACATCCGGCTGGCCGGTAGATTCCTAATTTATATATATATTCATAATGGCTCCGGCAAATCAGGAATCCGGCCATTTTAAGAAATCTGATTTCGGCGCCAGCCGGATTTCACTTCATAAATCCGGCCAAATTCAGCTCCGGTCGGATTTCAAAATTTTGAATCTGGTACATCCCTACTTTTAATTGGAAAGTTTATATTTTAATACAGTTTAATGGTGAAGTGTAATTTAAGTATTAAATTAAATATTTTAATTAGGTGTTAATTATTTTATTTTTAATTTCGAAAGTGTGACGTACTTTGTCCAGAGATTTGTGACAGTTTGTGACAGGGGGAGGGGGGGGGTCAAAAATGGTCAAAAATAGCGTGAAGTACTTTATGGACGGCCCCCAAGCATCTGGGGGGAAGGGATCACACATTTGTGAAGATGTGTGACGAGGGGGGGGGGAGTTTAAGAATTGTGACGTCACGTCATAAACACGCAACTTTAAATAAAAGTTACTCAAAATATTTGATTGCTTACAATATATATAATGACGTTTTACCTGGCTTCACGCGTGTTATGATATTACAATGCAAACCTAAACTAAATAAATACTCAAATGACAAAAAAGGGATTGGAAACATGCTTATTTACTTTGTGAAGTAATATTGGAGGGGGGGCTAACTTTTTGTGACGCGTGACAAGGGGAGGGATTGACGTCATTTATGGACGGCTCCTTGCTGGAGGTGGCTGCCCCCTTCCTTCCGTAGCAGCCCTTGGTTTCTTGGTGATTCTCGTCTGTTATTGTTTCCATGTAAGATTTTTTTTTACCTCTTCTTTCTTTATTACTTCATTTATTTATTTCTTGGTCGTTGTGGTGGGATGGACTTGTTTGTTAAATTTAATCGAAATAGGTTTTAGGTTTGCATTTTTTTTACATATGGAATTAAATTCTAGCTTGGCAAAACAAAACAATAAACTATTACAACATACGGATAGACATAGGAATAAAAACACCTTTCTTGTTCCATTCGCAAGTACAAACACATTGAAATCCTCATTTTTACCTTCTGGCATTGTGACGTGGCACAAGAAAGGAAAAATAATAAACTATCAACATTCAAAGTAATCAGAGTGCAAGACTATACATAAACCATGAATAAGCGAAAACGTCACAGTTATAATCCTCCGTAATTAAAATATTATAAGGTCACATCAAAACCAGATATGTGTGATGGCCAAATACTTCCTTACCTTAATGAGATATATTATTTTTTTATAAAATAATTTGCTTGTAATTTAGCAACGTGTGTTAGCTTCATAAAAAATAGTGAATAATTTTTTTTTGGTTTAATTAAGTTTTAAATATTTTCAAAATCTCAATTTAAAAAATTACTTCCTGTATGAAAATATACTCAAATTACTGAAGAGCCGGATATACTTCCTTCACTCGGCGCACTTAAATGTTTGGTGTACATAACTTTTGTTTCCATTTTTAAGACTTTAAATGAAGAAAACTAAATTAATACAGCACCGAGTTGTGGTGCGTCATTGGATCTTTTTTCCTAGGCTAATAACCCTCCCCCCACACACACACGCAAAGCAGTTACCATTCTCTGTTTCTCACACAACAACCAAAGACCTTCTCACTCACAGACATGTCCCATCAACCAATCAATGCCCCGAACAACTAACAACACCTCCTCAAACACCCTTGCTACATCACTCTGAACCCCTTGCTACATCACTATGAACCCCTTGCTACATCACTCTGAACCCCTTGCTACATCACTCTGAACCCCTTGCTACATCACTCTGAACCCCTTGCTACATCACTCTGCACCCCTTGCTACATATCTCTGAACCCCTTGCTACATCACTCTGCACCCCTTGCTACATATCTCTGAACCCCTTGCCTACATCCCTAAAAACCCCAGCATAAACCATTAAAACCACTCAACACCTCCGACTAAAACCCCTTAAATCACTTGCTACACTCCTTGAGATTTTTGAGATAAAGATTTGACCATCTTCAGTTCCACATTTCGTTTGATTGTGTGTCTTAGATCACGTGTCAGGCAATGTTCTCTCTAAGGTTCGTTGGTCCGTGTGCAAAGTAAAAAAAAATCGTGTGCAAAGTTGAACTGCTTCCATTTTTTAAAAATATATATTTACCCAATTTGCTTCCCGGTAATTTTAAAATCCTGTGCAGTGTCGGACAGATATATGCGCGGCCGCACAGCATAAAGGGAACATTGGTGTCAGGTGAACTACAGATGGAGCTCATTAATTTTAAATGAATTGTTAAAAGAAAAACCCAGAGAAAAACAAACTTGTAGACTTGTACCGATGTTTATCCTTCAAGCATTTCCTTAGAGTCTTAAAGTTTCCAAAACGGAAGAAATTAAACGAAATTAATTTGTTCTGAAGAAATATGTCTGTGAGAAAACTTTTTTTTACTGAAGTGTAGATCGAAGCTGACTGCTGAATATTGAGATTTGATTTGTATATTTATATTTTGCAACTTTAGTTTGTGAGATTCTTATATGTGCCACTTGGCCTGATGTAACTATATTGTTTGCTAACTTTGCCTATTTTAGTAAATAAATGTGTCTTTGCAGAGATTGCGTTAAAATCCGTGGATCTTGGGTGAGTGGTCGAAGCGTTACCTTTATGCTGTAAAGAACCCCCCAACACGAAGCTAATTTATGTGCGGGGGCTTGTTGAGTTGTTCTACCGGGGCTTGTTGAGTTGTTCTACCGGGGCTTGTTGAGTTGTTCTACCGGGGCTTGTTGAGTTGTTCTACCGGGGCTTGTTGAGTTGTTCTACCGGGGCTTGTTGAGTTGTTCTACCGGGGCTTGTTGAGTTGTTCTACCGGGACTTGTTGAGTTGTTCTACCGGGGCTTGTTGAGTTGTTCTATCCGCCAAACACCAAAGATCGCATCTGCTGTTTGTTTTTTCTTGTGCATTGCACGCCACTCACCAATTATTTAAAAGGAATTTTAGACTTAGTTTTTCATCTTTTCCCTACAGAGGTTTCGCTCTGGCTTACATGTATTTTAAATAATGATTATTTAACATGCAGCTGTCGATTTGTGGAAAACTTTTTGTGACCCCCTGCTCTAGGTCTACTATTTCTAGGCTGTCTGAGAGAACGAAATGCACACGATACTTCAAGGGGTTAACTGACTTCAAGAATATTTTATTTTAAACTCGCCTGCAATATGGTGACAGCCCCACCTCATACAAGCACTCACTTACACGAAACACATAGCATCAGTCCATACCATAACAAACACAGCTAGAAGGTAGTGTCAAGCACAGGACAGTGGGGGAAATGGTACAGAAAGCTATGGCATTTCTGATTTATTCATTTGAAAAACATAGGGAATTGAAGACGATGATTAAAATATTTTTCTATGTATGTATGTATGTATATATTATGTATATATTCATTTATTATTTATACACACACGTACAAAAAAATACATTGAAATACTATAAATAAATGAACAAGCAAGGAAAAGTTTTATAAAATAATCCCTTTAATATTAATGCACATAATTTTATTTAACTACAACAGCAGAAGACAGTTATCAAATTGCATTTTTTAAAGGCAGCCAAGTGATTTCCCTGGAGCCACACGTCTCAACAACTGCATGATCTTCAGCTTTGTCAGTAGAGTTTCAAACTAACATTACAGCAAAGGGCTTGTCCAATCTCAGCACTTGAATAACTAAGTCAGATAGATCCGACATGACAACAACTACATTTCTCACGATGAACCTACAAGCTAACGGGGACCAAACCTGCTGGATCCCCTCTCAGATACGCCTTTTATTAGACCCTCCTGTAAGCTTTTGATACGTATATGATAAGAAACTTTACAGAAGGATACACACTAATAAAAGACATTGTCATTTGATGTTAATGCATGTCCTGTCATTTCAAGTCAAATTTTGTCATGATTTTTTCACCATCTTTGTCATTTCATGTCATGCCTACTACCATGTTATGTCATCATAACATGCCATCAAAAATGTTTGTCATGCAACATGTCTCATGTTTTATCATAATTGGTATATATCATGCAACATGTCTCATGTTTTATCATAATTGGTATATATCAGAACATCTTAAAGTTAAAGCAAGTTAAATTTTCAAGGACATTTCTTTTTTGGAATGTATAGAAACAACAGGACGATATAGTTACAAATAATTACAGTAATCACACGTTAAACATAAGGAGGAAGTTGTTAATTTTAGTTCATTTCAACATCAATTTCACAAGAACTTGTAATCAGTTTTGAATTTCGTGAGGAGAGATTTTGAATACTTTTTTTCCATTGTTAGTTTGAATTAGTTCTTACGGCAGTATTGAAGCAATAATGTGATGATGAGTAGTCTGTGAAACATCAGATTCTTGTATGAAAGCCAAGTGAATGATCCCCCTTGATCCATTTGTTGACATATTAGAGTTCAGAGTTCCTTTTTTTTTCTTTGCGCTGCTAAACATTTACATTACATGCAATTGGGGGAAAACCAATAATGGCAAATAAAATTCTTTGAAATCATCTTCCCAATGTTGTGAATTCTTATCTCATATTAAGAACTTGAAACACAAAATATAGAACTTTTCTTTGTACAAAATAGTATCTCACAGCTTTTTCTGTCCATACAAATTGTCAATAAAACTTAGAATTGAAATATTTATGTGTTTATATCAAGCCCTCTAAAATCAACCAGAAACTGGTCAACCCATCCTCATTGACAAAATATATTTTAAAACTGTAATCCATCCATACAACCATTGTTCTTATAGCATGGGTAGATCTACTTATACACATTACTCAAATCACAACAGCATTGCAAAAATCATGTTTACATAAACATAATAAACAGTACAATAATATGTCATCAAACAAAAAAATATTTTTAACCAACTCATTTTTTGTCTCTTGTCATAAATATTCATTGCAAATTTTTATATAAATAAAACATCAGAAATTCAAAGTAACATAATCAAATGATTAAAATTTATTTTCTTTAGCTAGAAGTTATAGGCTAGTAGTTTAGTATTGTTTTATAATACGAGTTTGTATTAAGATGCAAAAGTCATCTTCAATATTTATTAGCATTCAAATTATATATTTGACTTATATTTTAGTAAACAGAAGTAAATCTAGTTTGTTTGAACAATAGTTTGATCTATTTGTAATAAATTTGTTAACTTAACTTATTTAAAAAGGTTATGATGAAATAATTTTTAATATTTTTAAGTGATTTAAATTTTTATGGCTTGGAAAGGAGATTGTTTCTGGATTTTTATTTCAAGTGAAAACAATTTTTAGAGAACATTGATTTAATGCAGTAAACATTAATAAATAATAATTTTCTATTTATCTATTTACAATCTAAAATCTGAACTCTTGGTTTAAAATGATATTAGCCAAATATTTTCAATTGAAAATATTTTCTTTATAAAATGTAGAGATACATTACATTACAATCATTTTTATGAATTCAAACTCATGATGAATAACTATCTTTGGTTTCCTTGAAATGTATGCTTTGATAGCATTAGGTCATAAAGGCCAATGCGTTAATATTTATAAACCTGTTGCCACCATATCCATGGGGTACCTTGAAAGAAGAGAATTCTTTAGTTTAATTAGATCAGTGACCTTAAATTATTGTTTATGTTATTTAATCATGTTCAAGGAATTTTTTTAATGAATTATTGCAGTTTATTTAAAATTTAACATTGTTTCATTGGAATGATGGATAAATGATTTACCTCTTTACAACTAACAATAGTCTTAATAAAAGGTATTGAACAAATGTTTAAGAACAATTGGTGGCTTTCTTCAACTGAAGAGGTTAACCTTTTGATGTACTAAATTTAATTATTATTTCACACAAAATATTATTAAACATTTTTTTAAAGATTATTTAGAATGACAATTTTTTAAAGTGTTTAAAAATAAATTTTCATATATAACAATTTTTTTTTAATTAATTAGGTAAACAAAAGATTTACAATATTTGAAATTATTAAAAACTTCATTAGAATAAATATATTAATAAAAATTCACTGGAAGATAGCCTACCATTTTTTTTAAAAAGAAAATATTTAAAGAATGCAAGATGAAAGATAATTCGCTTTGATCATGTTTATATTTAAATTTGTAAGTCAAAGAACCATTTTTTTTTAAAATTATATTAACATGCAGAATTTCCTTGTTGTAGCATAAATCATTACTTAAATCATCAATAGTTTTGATATGAAAAGGCCAAAATAACTAAATCCTCAACAGTTCAGTTTACTATGTGCAGACTTTTTAAATCTTGCAACTCAGACCTGAAATTTATTTTATATAAAAAATATTTGTAATGTTTTACGGGAATAAAATCACATAAAATAAATAAGTTTTATGTATAATTAAGCTATATTCTTAATTTTGTAAATAAAAAGTTACCGTATATACTCGTTCGCAAGCCGACCTTTTTTGGACAAAATCTAGGGGAAAAGGTGGGGGGGGGGTCGGCTTATGAGCGGGTCATAGGTGATTTCTGCATGGATATTGAATATCGGTGTTGTTATTGTAGATTATCAATGTCCTTTTCTACATTCTACAAGATTCGACTGCTCTATCAGAAACTATACTGTCGAAAGGGGGTGGCCTCTACGGGGCTCGGCGGATGAGTAAGGTCGTGGGGCACGGACCTGACCGCGACTCGACGACCTGAAACCAACAACTCCCGGCAGGCAATGCCAAAGTCCGATATGTTAGGTGTTAGGTGCTAGTCACATATGATTACAGTCGCTGTACGGATCTTAGACAAAAGCATCTTAAATGCATTGTCGATGATGAAAACCAAAGTACCCGTTGAGGGTCGGGTAAATCCGAAGCGACCGCCCCCTCAATTTTACTAGCAACGCCATTGAGCGGTGCCGGTTTAGGGCCAGGAGCGCCAGTACGGATTAGCAAAAGGAACCGCGAAGAACGCAGCGGACGCCAGCTCTGAGGAAACCTTCCAGTGGGGGTTGCACCCTAGGTAGGTCATTGATGATCCCCCGCATAGCGGCGATCCTAACCATTGAGACTCGTATGCTTTGCCGGGGTGGCGCCGAAGTGGTAGCGGGTCGTAGTAAGGCAATTCCACCCCTCCTTGTGAGGTCAACTTAGTGGGAGGCATTTTCGACTTTCTGTCCTGGATGCCCAGGTGGCCGCTTCAGAAGCGACGCTCCGGGGGGGGGGTGGGGGTTCCCAGCTGTCACGTCCTTTTCTGGGGGAGAGGGGCCAGATAGCTGGGAGGGTCTTCCAGAAAGACCCATGAAGAGCACTAGGCTCGGGGCTTCTGATTTTCTTCCACATGTAGGATCATCAGAAACTATAATATGTTATTAAAGTTCAGCACTTACCTTATTTAATCATTTTATTTATTTTTGTGAACGTTTTAATAAATTGTTTTACAAATTTTGTTTTCAACCACGGATTTTAATGTATGCACTTTCGTCACTGTTTACCAAATAATTTTTGTTTTTAAATACCGGTAACTCTTGCTTAACAAAGAGCAGAAAGGCAAAGATAGGCAGTACAAAATAAACAATCATAATGACCGATTTAGCTTGTAGTTTTTAAAAAATATGTACCATTTTTTTAAAGCTGTCCTTTTATTTTTGGGGCATGGGCTTGTGATCGGGTTATACACTTTTAATACTTTTCCCTTCCAAAAGTGGGGGGGTCGGCTTATGAACGAACGGGCTATAGAACGAGTATATACGGTAATTACAATTTAATCATCATAAAATTACCAGCAGAAACCAATATGTAAAGCTGAAGACAAACATAAATATAAATGCTGAACATTTACATGGATACAAAGGTAATTATGCTATAAATCCTTGACGTTGATTCTAAAACAACAAAGAACAATACTCTAATTAAAATCATAAAAAATATAAATAAATCAACACAGTGTGAGAATTACAGTTTTAGTATCATAAAGATTATACAGTTTCAAATATGCCAAAATACTTTGGTTTT
Source organism: Ampullaceana balthica (assembly GCA_944989445.1). Classification (NCBI taxonomy): domain Eukaryota; kingdom Metazoa; phylum Mollusca; class Gastropoda; family Lymnaeidae; genus Ampullaceana; species Ampullaceana balthica. The sequence continues at coordinate 86,461 of CALYLW010001372.1, read as the reverse complement.
ATGACTTAGATGCCAAGAATACTTTACAATTTGTAAGGTCAAGCACAGAAAAACTCAAGTCATTTTTTAAAAAAAAGATATTTGTTTGTTTATTTTTATTTTAAATAAGTATTTAAAATAAATTACAGCTTTAATTTGAATTATTTAGTTTTAATTAGAAATAAATTCAAATTTTATAAGAAAAGAATATGTGGGTTTTTTTATAAAGAAAAAATATGTGTTTGTTTTTTAATTTATAACATTAAAAAATTATGTTAGGATGAAAAAAGATAATGAGGTATAGAATATGTTTTATAAGAAAATTGAAATGTCTTCTTTCTGTTGTATATTACAAATGTTATCTATAAAATAGTGCCTTATAAATATAATTGATATAAAAAAAAACTTTTCTCATGTCAATGTTTTTTACAGACATTGGTTAGACAAAATTTACCTTTTAAACTTACATTGTTATGAAAAATAAACTGCACTTGTAACTAATATCATTTAGTCCAAATGCTGTTATCATTGTCAAATGAATTTGTTTTCCTGAAGATATAGCAGATATAGAAAGCACAGTCACATGAAAAGTACCATATTGATGCTGGTTTATGCTTAAACTTAGGTTTGATTATAAAGACATTTCAATAGCATTTACATTAATCAGGTTTCAAAGTAAATTATTAGTTAAATTATATGTATTTTCATATCATGCATAGTTCAATGTTGAATATTCAAAAATTTATGAGAGCAACCAGTAGAACAAAAATCTAATAACTTTTAATATTGATGCATAGATCTAGACTTTCCAAATCAAATAGTCACAATGACAGAATATATTTTAAAAACTTAATATTCCCAACAAATCATATAAAATTATTGTTTTTTAAGAAGTAATTTAATAAGGTTTTTTTTATTTATTCAGAATATTATAATTTATAATGAATGTTGAAGTAAATAAAATTTTCCATTATTCCAAAAAGTCAAAAACGTTCTCTTAAAAGGACTATTTTATTTATATAGATGGTTTTAATGTAATTTTTATTTTAAATATATATTTTCATAAGAGGGAAATTTTAAAAATTATTAGTGTACATTGGACTGAGTCAATTAATTTTAGACTAGATAACAGCTAAAGTCAACAGGTAGATTGTTTAAACTGGAAATTACAAAATTTTAAAAAAAAACACTCATTATATTTTAATTTAAAATTAAAAAATTAGTAGGCATATGGCAATAGCAAAAGCAAATATTGGTATTATGTTATCTTGATTGATTAGCATAACCACTTTCACTCATACAATTTTTAAATGCTTTTCTTCATCTCCTTTTATTACAACTTATTTATCACATTTAAGAGTGTCCAGAGTTCCAGATTCTCTGAATGACTTTTTTGTTAACACTTTCACACTTTGTTAGACCTTTGCAACTCATACAGACAAAAAATCTAGAGGACCTTAAAACTTTCAGAGCTTAATTGAGCATTACTCCTCAACAGGAAATTTGGCAGTAAGCACAATCTTTAAACAGACTACAACCTCTCCTGAATGACCTCTGTATTGTCATAAGCTTTGTTCACAAAATACTTTCCCCCTTCTTTTTCTCCTTGACCTGAGGCATGACGACCAAATGACATCTTCTTATCCTCATCCTGTGGGAGAAAAATTAAATTAGACTTTATATTTCTAAAATGATTCTTTGTGTGAGTGTGAATTGTTCTATATAAAAATCAAATTTTTTTTGGTTATAATTTACATTATTTTTACATTCAGATTTTTGTCTCGAGGCACCTACTGAAAAATACTGTTTTAATTTTTAAAATTAAATAACAAAGCATAATAACTATGTCCTTCTTTTGAGTAGAGTAAAAAAAAATTCAGACCAATGAACTGAACAATTAAACACCATTAAAAAAAATACTGACTTACTTGATCAATAGAGGAATATTCATTTCCTCCTCTTCCATTCTCTGCCATTTCCGTTGATCTTCCTCCGAATGTTTTCACTTTTGGTCGGGGCAATCCATCCCCATTGTTATAGCGGCTGTTAGTGTAAGCATGGCTATCTAAAGTCCTGGTATTACATTACAGGAAGGATTAGTTTCACTGGGTTAGTCAGGCACCCGTGGAGGAAAATATAAAATTTCCAATTTGTTATATGTATTAATTTAGCTTCCGTTATAATTCATAGAAAGAAGGAGAATAGATATCATCTGCAGGCTTTAGACACTGAATATATGATTTTGATAAATTTTACTTTTATATTAATTAAGTAACATTTTTTAGTTTAATTTTTAACCATAAACCAAAATATAGAAGTAAAATTATTATTTAATATATTGCCAGTGTTTAATTTTATGTATTTCTTTACTTTTTATCAAAAGAATTTAAAGACACATTTACACATGCAATATTCACAAATGTGATATGATTTATGTTTTAATAAGGATAAACACAACAACTAGATTTGTGGTCTTTTGTGTCAGATGAAGCCGGTCAGACAAGCGTATGTTGTATATTGAATTTCTGGCAGAATTTAATGATACGACTTTCAAACATTGCATACCATTTTATTTTTAATTAATAAGTTTCTCATACAAACTTATAAATAAATCTAAATATAAGAAGAGGACACATTCATTTCTATGACAACCTAACACTAATACAACTGTTTAATATTCAAACATGGAACACACTGATGATAGTGTACAAATTAATATATTATTATGTTTTCATGTTCCCCATTTTTGCTGTGCTAAAATCACAGATGTTTTACAGAAGCATTTTAAAACTACTACAAATTTTTAAAACTGAAAGGAAATATGACAAACTAGGTCCTTAAGATAAATTCCTTTATAGTTAAAATATAGTTTCAATAAGAGTACATCATTAGTAAATACTTTGTATCAACCCTGGATTAAGCAAACAGTTTTATTAACATGATCAGGAAAAACCCAACATCCTTTATAGTATTGGCTATAAATGAACTTGTTTAACCTTACAGGTGAAGAATAGAAAATACTACACTATATTGACAATGTGATGACATGTAACACAATAGACAGTATCATAATAACTAAGCTTTTATTAAAAAGATAAATAGAATTTCATTTTAACTAACAAATCTTATGCTAGTTAGGATCAAAACATCATGACTTCTAACACAGAAAATTTATTCTATCTGCTGCAATTATTAACATTAAGTCTTCATTTGGTGGAATTAGTTAACAACAGAAAAATTCAGAAATGACTCAAATTGATTAGGAAGTTATTTACCATTTTTAGAAATGAAAGAATGCTTAATGTTGTTGTTGGAAAATGAAAGTATGCTATTTTAGTCCATATCAGAAAACTACTGCCAGAAAAAAAAAGACTCCACATAATAGTGCCCAAAAAAGAAAGAACAAATACAATAGAATGTGGGTTATTCCAGATTTACAATTTATTCAGTGGTGTTATATATTGAACTTTTAGTAAGACATGGATACGATCAATTAGTTCTCATTAGTTCGTTCCCTGGAGTAAATGAAAATATCATGCAGTTATTTGAAAGCAAAATTTACCAGTCTGAACCTTTCCTGAAGTGTGCAGTTGGAATAGAAGGAATTAAATCAATAGGTTTAACACTTTGTTCATTTTCTAAATAACATGAATAAAAACTGGGAGCACCCAACGTTAAGATAAGGTAGTTACAATAAAAAGCTGACTTCACATTAGTTCATACCCCATTCAAAAAGCACATCTTTCTCATTTATTTTTACAAATCAATGGATGTGATTCCCATTTTCAACATTATGTATTTTTATTTGAAAAAAAAACAATGAAACTATTATTTGTTTCTTTTAAATATTATTATTATTGTATTTTGCTTAATCTTTTTTTGAGTTGGGGGGGGGGACAGAAAGAACTGCCTTGTATTTTCTGTTTATTTTTAAAAAATTATTTGAATTCATTGGTTTTATCTTGAAATACATATACCATTGTAAATCAATCTTTAGTTGTAATAAAGAGTATTGTGAGAGTGTTGAGCAGTTGTTTTTCTATTGTTTGAAATGCTAAGTAGATGCAAACTTACCGCCTGTTCTTGGTGCAGACTACAATGAGGATGATGAGCAGACAAAGGCAGAAGAAGCCCAGAATAACACTAACACAGATGACAGCTATCCTCAGTCCTGTGAAATTTATCAATAAATGTTTGCCTTATTTTTAAGCATTGCACTAGGTAGATGCCATTTAATATAAAGATTTTTACTAAATATATATAATTTTACATGTAATTTAATATTTTAACACTAAATTATCTTTTCTTGGCCTTTCTTTAAGAAATTGGTTTTTACACATGTTCATGAAATAATGCCAAAATGACGGCCTCAGAAAATTCAGGTGAATCTTTAAATTTTATTTTGGTCCTTCTGTTACACAACTCACTTCTGGCATCTGTATCTTCATCTTCACAGTTTGTTCCATCCCACTCATAGGTGCACCTGCAGGAAATTTTTAAAATCCCTTTTATTGGACTTATGTCACTGTAACATATGCTTTTTAAACTAAAAATATTTTATATAATTGTAATACATGTACATTCCAGGCATAAAACATTTAAGCTCCCTAATTTAAAATAAGAGATAGTAAAATGGTATGCAAAAGTTAATTTATTATTTTAAAACTTTTAAACATTCTCTTAGTCTGCTTAGAATTATTCATTGATAATTTAATGTATAGATTTATAAATTTAATTTATTTGGTAATTAACTTAATGCTTTATTTTAACCTACTTGCATGCATAGCCAGGTTCATCAGTTGCTAGGATACAGGTTCCACCATTTTTACATGGATTTGTGCTGCACTTATCAGCTGAAAAATTGAGTTAAAGATATTCTATTTAAAGTATCATTTGAAATGTGTAAACTCAGTAGAAGATAATTTACTTTGCCCTCTAAGATAAACTAAGTAATTTCAGGTTAAATTAAGAAGATATGCGATATTGAATCATTCATAAAGTTCCATTTTTACAGAAACAATCCTGAACCCTACTCCTTCACCTCCTCCCCAAAGAAACAACCATCATGAGACTAAAAAGGGTCTAAAAGAAGTTACAAGAATTGTAATGTTTATTAATTTAGTTATAGATTGATTGATACTATTTTAATCATAATAGTTAATATTTCAAAGTAAAGTTCTAGAGTTTCTTACGTATGCAGGTGAGATTTGTCATATCCCATGTTTTGCCAACTTCACAGACACATGAATAAGTGCCAATCTCATTTTTACAAAATTCTTTCGTTGTGCAGCTGGTTGTCAATTTACATTCATCGATATCTAAATAAAATTAATATAACATTACTTTAACATATTTTTTAATAATTCATAACATCACATTATTATTACAGTAAAAACATTTCCTTCATCTCTGGCAAACAATATTTTATTAATTGAATTTCTTGTTAGTGTTTTAAAGCTCTTGTTTGGGGTGGGGTCAAAAGAAGCTGCTGCGGTGTAATGTGAAAATTGTTTTAAAAGAAAAGAAGATAAATATAATTTCTGAGTTTAATCCAAATATTAAAACTTATTTTCTTATAAGAGTAGTTTCAGAGTGCTTTATTGTCATTACAGAGAGTTTGACTTCAAAAATGCTTTAAACTAGAACACAAGAGAGACAAACTATTTTGTGTGAAAAAAGCAATAAATTTTAAACTATATTATAATACATGTAATTGACAATTACAGGTCTAGACATTCAACAATGGTGAGCAACTATTTACAAGTAATTCAAAGTGACTTTGTGAAACATTTTTTAAAAAGAATATATAACTTATAGAATAGTTTCACATAAATTATTCTTTTAGTTTGGTTTGGATGCTGATTCCCTTTCTGCTCCAGAGACTGCCATACAGTCTGCCAAATATTGCACTGGCTATTGAGATACGCACGTTCACCTTACCTAGTCATCAATGTTGGTACTATGAGACAATGTGCTGCCAAGGTTGGTGAAGCAGCTCACTGTGATGATTTTGTAGCCATTGATATTTAGGTTTGGCTCAATCTAGGGCCGGCCTCATGGCTTCTGGTAAAGACTTCTGTCTTTTTTGTGCTGATGGTGAGTATGTTATTTGAGCATTCACTGGAAAATGTATCCACACTGCAATTGCAAGTAAGATTTTAAGCCAGCGAAAGAGCCCAATAATCATCAGCAAAGTGAAGGCCCAGTATTATGTTTGACTTGACCTTTGTTTTTTCTTTTAGCCTCCTGAGATTGAACAAGCGAGCATCAGTGCAATTCCTAACTTCCAATCCTCCATAACTATCCCTGAGGCTGAACTGTGTTAGGGCCAGGACACATCCCTGCTTTATATCATTAGTAGCTGGGGAGGGTTCAGATGGTTCACCCTTTTGGTGGACCCAATCCTGCATGCCATCATGGAACTGCCTGGCCATGGCTATAAAATTTCTTGGACTACCATACTTGGATATAATCTGTCACAGCCCTTCTCTGCAGACTGTATCAAAGGCTTTAGTAGGGTGGATGTATCTAGAGATGAGGCCCATGTTTTGCTCCTGGCACTTTTCTTGTAGCTGCCTCGCTGAAAACATCATGTCAGTGGTCCCATGTTCTTGTCGTAATCAGCACTGGCTTTCTAGTAGTAGTCCCTGGTCAAGATGTGCAGTTAGGCGATGCAGAATGATTCTGGCAAGTATTTTTACTGCTATTGATTGTAAGGATATACCATGGTGATTTTCATAGCCTTTTTACTTGTAAAGGTGAACTATAGAAGCATCTTTGAAAACCTGGAGAATTAATTTTTGCTGCCACATCATTAAGAAATTTCATGAAGCTTCTCTAGGAGGGCCATGACCTCTGCCTTGTATATTTCAGCTGGAATTGAGTCTGAATAGGAGCTTTAACACATGATAGAAGACTTATGAGGATCTGTTGTGCTCCCTACTTCACTGTATGTCACTGTACACATTTGAAACATGGACCAAGTACCAACGCCATGAAAAGTTGATGAGTCACTTCTACTTCTACACCAAAAGTCTGAGCAAAATTCTCAATATCAAATGGCAGGAAAAAAATCCAGACACCAAAATAATCATCAGGGCAGGACTCCAAAGTATCTACACGATCCTGATGCAGTCCCAACTACAATGGGGGGGGGCACATCGTGCACATGCCAGACCATCTGCTCCCAAAGTGGTTCTTCCATGGCGAGCTTACTGATGGGCAGAGAGTCTGTGGAGGTCAAAGGTTAGCGGTACAAGGTTATGCTCTTAAGACCACATTGAAGTCTTTTGGCATGACTACTGGGAGGAATCAGCCAGTGAACGAGCCTTATTATACGGAATGGAGCAGCAAATGTGAAGCAAACAGACAACAGGCTGCCGAGTCCAGAAGACAAGCCGGGAAAGGTTGTGCTGGAACCATCCTGATGACATCCCCACCATCCCTTGTCCGACCTGTGGGCGCACCTTCCAGGCAAACATTGGTCTCATAAGCCACCAAAGGACACACCAGGCTGCCACAGTACACAGCTAGTATGATGAGAATGGTCCTTGCCAATCACCAAAGACAAACAACAGATAAATTATATCTACAACACAAACAATTAACAGTCTAAGACAGTTTTTTTTAAAAAAAGATTAGAATTACCTTTACATGAATATGAATTAAAGGGATCTTCTTCAAACCCCTTTTTGCAGGAACAGGATATTCTGTTATTAGAATACTGGCATTGACTGGTCTGCATGTCACAAATGTTTGTACTTGGAAAGTCACATAGATTAGCTTTCAGACATGAGAAAAGCAAACATTAGGTAACTGGTGACATTGTTTTTTAATGATTTCTTTTTATATCATTTTCGAACAAAAAGCCAGGGTTTGCAATTAATTGTGATTTATCTGTGATAACAAAATAATATCTCCCAAAAAACAGTTCAATGTATCTCTTCAACAGTTTTCCTCTTTTCTGATTATTTAAAATTGACTTCAACTTGAAAAGTGAATTGTATATTAGGCCTACTGATTAGGCATGAAAATTGACGTTTAAACTTAAATTGTTTTGAAAAAAACTAACACTTATTCAATAAGTAATGATTTTTTAAATTTTTATATGAAAATTTTTTAAAATTACAATCAGAAGGAATAACTACAGAATGGAAAATTTCGGAAACTTTAAAAATCATACTTAAAATGTTTAAATATATGTCCACAATTTATTTTTATTTTAAAAATTCTATGAAAGAATTAGTAATACCTATAATAAATGTAATACTCTCTCAAAAGTTTTTTTAAAGATTGTTTTCCTAATACAAAGACAGAATAAAAATCCCATACTGTTTTATTTATTTGTTTACTTTTAAGATTATTATTATTTCTGTTCAAATAGGAATCTATATCCGAATAAAACTAAATAATAAATTTGACTGCAAAAAATTTCATTTAACAAGAAGACATAATAGCAAAGTACATAAACAGACAATTCATAAATTAAATGACAATGTGAGTTAAGGAGAAAATATTAAAGTTAATGCTAAAAAACAATAAAAGTAAAAGAAAATATGCTTACCACTGTCATTTACTAGGAGCCTGTTTATTATGAGATTACCATAGGGACAGTTTGAAAGACATTTTGGGTCTAATATATTTTTTAGGGCCGTGTTAATTGTCTCTGCTGCAACATACTTGGTCAGGTGTAAAATGTAAAGTGCAAGAAATTGGTCCACACTAGTCTCCCTCTTCTTGCGTCCTGTATTTTGTGTCCTAAGGGGTATATATTTATAAAGTTGATATTTTAAAAGCATTGTTTTATTAATGTGTAAATTTAATGGCAAAAATTTCTTAGATAAGTTTCAACTGCGCATAAACAGAAAAATCCATGTTTATAAATTTATTATAATGATTTAACATAAAAATTAATCCTAATTTATTTGCATTTACTTGAAAAAGCCTATTAATTTTTAGAAATTAATACATTCAGATTACATTATTTTATAATATTAATAATTCAATGGCAAATCTTTGCTTATACTCACACATTATCATTTCTTGAATTGATTTCAAATGAAATAACATCAACATAAAATTTACTGTTTATAGAAGAACTATTGTTCAGAGCAGATTGAATCTAAAGAGGAACAAAATTTGGGCAAAATCTTACTTGCATTTCTCAAATATTTTAGCACAACTGTGATCTTAATAAAAATAATGGGTGATACTTATTTGGAATTTTTAATTTAGGCCTACTAACTTTAAAAATATACAGAGATTTTAGGCAGAAAGTTCCCACATTAACACTTCAATTGATTGGGTAGAGTAAGGGGGTGTTTCTAGCTGCCGTGCGATGTTGCCAGAAATACTTACAATCTGATAAATGTTTCATATTTCAATTTACCAGTTTAATTTTTTTTTAACCACATAATATTAAAAGAATAATTTTCTTATTTATCAAGTTGTTCATACCTCAGAAAAAAAACTCACTAAGCAGGAAGCAGTCTATGAAAATTTGGCTTTAACTGATCAACTTACTGTGCTTGTAACTATACCAGTGAACCTTTGAAATTTTGCTGAAGATTTATCAAGCAAATCTGAAGTCCACTTTTCTGGCATACTTGAGAAGATAAAAGAGCCCAAATACGAGTATGGAGCTGAAAGAAAAACCATCATCATAGATGAAAACAAAATGGAAATATTTGAGTAGTGTGTGCGACTAAATGAAAAACAAAAGATTTTAAAATTTACAAATTTGCTAATTATTTAAAAATGGAAGGTTTTAAATTCAATGTCTTCAGATAATTTCAGTTGAAAATATATTTTCTATACCAATGCACATACCAATCATGTAGTTTTTGGTTATAGAATTCATAACCATCATCTAAACCTATTATATCAAATGAGTCATGTTATGCATAATTATGTCCTATAAAAGTATAAGTAGTATTTCCTATAAGTATAAGTTAACAGGTTTCATTCATATAAATATTACTCATGCAGTCCAATTTTTATTTTTTTTTCAGCAACTATTATAGTTGACTTATTAAAAAAAGGCAAAGTTTTAAAGCTAAAAATAACATTAAACGCAAACCTTGCATGTGAAAGTTAAAAAAAAACACAGAGAAGCTTACATTAAATTTGATTCCTTATATTGTTTCAAGAAAACATAAATATTACAAGTCAAGTCATATGAGTTCAACCCAGAGTATATATGTACATATTTAAATATAGTATTATATATATTTATATATATATTTATATAAATTTAGATGTGTGTACTTTTTGTGGAAAAAACTTTTGCCCCTAAATTACAGATGACTTCAACTAATAAAAATAAATGAAATTATATGCTTTTATGCTCCAGCTTATTTCAAATTAAACTCTAAACAAAAACTTCTTTACAAATCCAATTGCAAATGTCTTACCTTTGATGCAGTCTGGACCCCAACGTCCAGAAAAACATTTACAATCAAAACCACCTTTTTTATTAATGCAATTCTGAAACTCATTATTGCTGCAGATGTCCTCATTTTCACATTCATTGATGTCTGAAGATAATACAGAAAAGTGATTTTTTTTAAAATAATGTATTAAATATTTTTATTTAAAAAATTATTTTTAGATTTTAAAAAAAAATATTTTCAGTTAAATTTTTTAAAAATCCTATCATTAGTTGCATGAATAGCAATCATTTAAATATTCCTTTTTCAAAAATACAATTTTATTTTGCAACGACAAAAAAAATTAAGATATAAATTTAATAGATGCAATCTTTACCAGTATTTGAATATTTGAGTTTTCATTAATCTTATGTTCTGCATTGTTCAAAGGCTATTAAACAAATAACTGCTGAAGAGATTTAAAAATTTGTCATATATTCCCTACCCATTTATGACCCACCCGCACTTTAATAATCAATATGTTTTATGTTAATGCTAATTAAAACTAGTTACATGCTGAGTTGTTTAAGTGTACCCATTGAAATATATTCCCTAACGATTTATGACCCGCCCCCACTTTCCATACTCAGCATGTTTTATGATAATTCTACTTAAAACTAGTTACTAGTACCATTGCATGCTGTGTTGTTTTGAGTGTACCCATTGTAACAGCTGCAATGATAGGATCCTTCTGTGTTGCTGCATATCTGTTCACAGCCTCCTTTATTATTGGCACATTCATCAATATCTAAAAGAGATTTTGCATTGTTAACAAAATATTTGTTAATACCAATATATTTTAATCACAGTAAAACGGATTGATTTTAAGCTTTTGTGAACAGAGATTTTATCAATGTATGTTGATCCTAAATTACGTTCTGTGATGTACATAAAAAAAATATTAGTGTTTAGAAAAAAAAAGTATAATTTAGATTTCTTTCAGTGGAAAAATAAACTAAAGATAATTAGAAATTTGAAAAAATTACATACTCTCTAATAATAATTTCAACTAAATAATTATCATGGAAATGATTTCAATTTAAAAATTGGTACAATAAATAATGATAAATTAACAAACAGCTTGTGTCCAATTAACCCATAAGTGATGCAAGGATAGCTTGATAACTCTTAATCTATTTCATTAACCATGGAAGCAGATATTTAGTAACAGCCTAGAAAGGTATACTGAACTTTAAATTTTATTTGTGTGCCATCATATCAACCCGCAGCTTGTTAAAGAGTTAATATATTTACTAACCAAATCTCTATTTACAATAGTTACAATGTAGAGAAACATTTTGCGCTCGAAATTTTATTTACCTAGGCATTCTTTTCCATCACCGCCATAGCCTGTGGGACAAGCTGGGCAATAATCCACTAAAGTTTCATTACACCCTGTCTTGTTGTAACAGTTCTCACAAACATCAGTCTTTAGTTCACAATACTTGCCAGTGGACCTCTCATCACATCCACATGGCACGATTCTGACATTTCCTACAAGAGAAAGAAAAAAACTGATTATTTTGAGAAGGTGGGAGGTTGCCCTTATAATTTCAATATCTCCAGACTAATATCGTGATAGTTTAACTATCTATAGACAACAATAGTCTTATCTTATCTTATCTAAAGCAGACGCTCCTTCTATGATGAAGATTATTGCGTCCTACACTTAACCATGGTTTAAGTCTAGTCTATCATTTTTTATTAGAGTTTAAAATGTTGACGAGTTGGTTTTCCTGGATTGATCAACAAGCTGTTGTGTTTCCCAGTTCAAACACTGTGCGTGCAACATAGGCCTAGAGATACGACTTACCATTTACATCACCGTCATTGTCATCAGGGGAGGACAACAAAAACTGACACTGAGCAGCCTTGTCACACAAACAAATTTTGATAGGTGGTTTATAGGCTGTGCTTAGATATCCATCAGTAGCATAAAACGTCAGTGACAAGGGGTAGCCACTCTTTCTCAGCTCAGTTAAACCAGCAGTCAGATTCCATGTGAAGCTGTTGTTTTCTAAGGATACATTTTTTTTTACAAAAAACACATACATTTTATATTCTGAAGATTGCTTTTAGCTAAAATATCAGGTACAATTTTGTTATGCCTAAAACGTTGATATTTGATAAATTGTTTATAAATAAGTCAACAGAAATATTTTTCTGTTACAAGAACTTCACTTGTGATGACTGGATGAAGCAATGTTTGAGATTGGGTTAGCATCTCAGGCTCAGTGACACTGTAAGACAGAGGCGTCACCAGGGTTGGTGTCACATAGTGTCACCCCCCTCACGATTTACCCAATAGACTTCCTTCAAATCTGCCAGTGTCAAATAATGGAAAGATACAGAATTTTACATATTGGTGTCCCTCCTTGTGATGGTGTCACCCGGTGTGGTCCACACCCTCCTAGTGATGCCTCTGCTGTAAGATATTTCATGATTTGTCGAGATTTTATTGCTCATATTTCCCACACCTATCTCAGATGAAAAAACTGCATGTTCAATGAATAAATGACCATTCCCTGTCTTCTTTTCCTGAGCCACCCAGTTTATCAGGCCTTTCTTGAAAACACTTACGCCTTTCTTGTAAATAGGTTTTATGAATACAACAAATATAATTGAGAAAACAACTACCTAATGATAGTCCAGAAATTGAAACGAATCCCTCTTTGCTGAACTGTACAGTTTTGTTTCCATCAACCTTTAGAATCAGACTGAATGGCACGGACTGATTTATGTTGACTGGTTGAATACTGTTTGAGAACACGGGAGGTTGGTGTGCTGCAGATGAGAGGAATATTATTTTTTTTAATACAACAAGGGAGATCAAATGTGAAATGAAACACCCAAATCAGTGCAGTTGAACCAATCAGCAAGCAGGTGTAAAAAATATATTTTCATTAAAATAAAGAAAGAGTTAAATAATGATGAAGCCTTTTTTAAAGAAAGAACTCCTTAAATATTAGCAATAAATAAAAATTCGAAAACAATTTTAATTAGTGTGAAAATTCTAAGTGATATATTCACTGTATATATATATTAAAATTCTTTCAAAAGAGACAATTTTCTACATTTTATACATTTGAAGACTAAACTTGAAATTATCATTTACAAGAGTTAGACTTTCCATTAACAACTTTCTATCCTTCAGGGATATAATGAAGTAACTCAGTATTTAAAGAAGCAATCATATTCAAATAAATAGGGGGATAAGAAATGTTAAGGCTTGAAAATAAAAGACAACTAAGTAGACATTTTGGCTAACTATTTTTACAATGGAAAGAACAACAGATAGATCTATGTTATCATTTTAAAATTAAAATTCTGTTTTTGAAAAAAGTCATTGAAGCTCAAAATATTTAGCAATAAATACATGAACATCAACTTAAAAGCATTTCATGAAACAAAAATGGTTACAATATTTTATTTTTTATCAATGGGAGCTCATTGCAAAATTTAGTTAGGGTTATCTTATCTGCTTATCTCATACATAATAGACGTTCCTTATATACAGAAGATTGTTGTGTTCTACACTTAACCATGGTTTACATGTAGTTTATATATCAGAGTTTTAAAACTTGATAGAGTGTAGAGCAGGCCAAAAAAAAGCATGATCAATGAAACATTACTGTCTAGACAACATGATTAATCTATTAAAAATAAAAACATATTTAATTTTGAATTTTAAAATGCTTGTAAAAGTACTGTAAAAATGTTCATGACAAGACATCATTTAGTATGTATAATCCACCTCTATGCTTCTGATTTTACTTACATAGTTGGTCAATGATATTATTTGCTGCAAGTGACTGATTTCTTGTCTCTATAGCGGAGGCATTGTCACCTTGTATATAGTAATCTTGTAAACAGAATAGATCATCAACACAGAGCTCATCAGCCTGTTGGATATTATTAGATAATACATTTTAATAGAGTGAAAAAACAAACAATTTTCAGAAAAAAGTTCAACTGAACCACATTTGAAAATAAAATTAAAAGTATATGATTTACCTTGGAAAATATTATATTACTACTAGATAGGGTGAATAAATTAATTCAAAATATGTTACAGTTTCAATAACAGAAAAATAATAAAATAATCAGAAAAAATGTGGAAATAATATTTAGTGGCTTGATAGCTTAAAAAAATGGAAATTTTATTAAGGACTGCAAAGGAAATACATATATTTGCATCTAGTATGATTTCCTTAATATAGGAAAATATATAATTGTCACTTAACAATTCTTAATAATAGTATAATTATTTTTTTTTAATGAGATGACACTTATAGTCAAACAGTAGTTATGATTTGTAATATATTTAATTTCATAGCTTTATTACCATTGCTGCCACTTGACTGTTATTCCTATTTCTCAAGTCTTCTTTTATTCTCTCTATGGAATTCTGAAGTATTTGAGTCTTGAAATCAGAATTGTTAGCTCCAGGTGTTGAAAAGAATAAAAGCTCTTCACTCGAGTTCAATTTCCCTTAGAAAGATAAATTGGGTATTTTAAACATGCTTTAAATTAGTCAGAGTTAAATCATTGCATTTTCAAAAGGTGATATTTAATCATTATTTTTGTTATGTAGATGTGCTTTTTAATTAATTTTTTTTTAAATTTAGCATGCAAGATACATTTCTCTGATCAATTTTGAGTTTAATGTTCTTTATTTATTTTTATTTTTTTATTTTTTAAAAATTGAACAATACTTCTTGAGTAATTTGTCTAGTTTCTTGTCTAAATCTTTTAGACAATATTTCACCCACTTCCAAACATTGCAATGAACTGAAAATTTGCATTGACACTGCATGAATAAATTGTAGTTACTAATTAATAATCAATTAATTAGCATTATTACTTAATCTTCAAGGGACATGATATTTATATAAGTATATGGCCAAATTCTTCACAAGTGTGTGCTGGCATATCAGTAGAGTATTAGCCATCTGATATAGAAACCCAAGTTTGATCCAAGTAACTATCAACAATTTAAGTTTGATTTTCTGTCATTTGCTCATAACCAAGTATGAAGGATGAAAACTGATATAAATGATTTTCCAAAGTTTTAAATTATTATTAGTTTTTTTTTAATTTTAACTTTTCAAGCACATGAATTTGTTAACATGAGAACAAAACTAAAAATTGTTTCCTCATACCTGGAATAATTAAAGTATTTTAACACTTAAAATGAAAGCATTATGTGCTTATGGTATTTTAAAAGATAATATGTCTTATTTATTCTGAAATACATGTATATCATACTTCCTTCTACAGAATTTATTTGTTAAAATGTAACTATAATTTCCCGCCTAAGCACTTTTCTGTGTTAATTTCACATTGAACCATTAACCATAGAAGTCATTTTGTTGAATAGATTTAAAATATTTCATGAGTGCCCCACATTCACATTAAGGCTTAAAAAATGTTGCAAGAAAAATAAACTTTGAATGAGACTTTTAAAAAAGCAGGTGCTTTAAACAGAATAGTTTTCAAATTTCTTACAGCAACATGACAAAATGTGCAAGCAATTTCCAGGTGATCCAACATATTGACTGTCTTTTGTAAATTCTTTTCTACAAAATAAACATGTCACAACTTCTTTATTTATGGTTTTTACTTTTCAAAGCCTCTGGCCCCTCATCAAAACTTGTCAACTTTTACCACTTACATGACTCAACAAATGCATTGACTGCAAGACCATCAATGTCAGCTGCTGTGCCCTCCAGTAGTGTGCCATTTTGTAACAGAAAGTCATTGGATTTATTCATGTCTCTGGAACCCATAAGTCCCACTGTGGTGAAGTTGTCAGAGTAAACATAGATCTGATGTGATAGGATGCCAGATTTTTCTGAAATCTAAATATAAGTTATTTGTTAATTTATTTTATGTTCAACTACTCACAAAATGTATATGCAATACAACAGATACTTTTATACAAAAATAGAAAGTATAAATAGTTATAAAAGAGTACTTATCAAGTTAAAAAGATGGGAATATTATTGTAAATTAAGATGCAATGTTTTAAAGACAATGTAATCATACATAATTTTTTTAAATAATATCCTATCAACTTTTGCTCATTCAATAATATTCATTTTTCTATTGTATGTTAATAATCATTACAAGTTTAAACATAATTTGTAACTAAGATTTCACATCATTCTTATATCACAGATGTAAGTAGTGACCATGAACACCAACAAATTAAAATCACTGCATGTATAGTATATTAATTAGACAAACTTTGCACATATAAGTTACTGAATGTGTTTTTTAAGAAGACCGTAAGGACAAGATATTTATATACATGTAAATATTTATATATATTTATATAAAACTTATTTCTTCACTATTAATATAAGTTGGATGTTGATTTTTGTTTTTTTTAATTTAACTGTACTCAAATTATTCACTTATGTTTCATGAATCAATTTCCACACAAAATCATAGATACAATTTTTACAAAGAAAACCTCCAGATAAATTGGTATATACTCCATTATGTAAGTTGATAAATAAAAATAAAGTTACCTTGATTGTGCAACTGGAACTTATTACAGCAATACTATTATTATCTGACATTATTTGCAGATTGGAAGGTCCACTTAGATTCTTAAATTGACCTACAATAGCACCACTGCCTGGAGAAAATCGGTAGATGTTCTCAAAAGCTGGTGGCTAAAGATGAGGGGGAAATTAAAAAGCAAGATGAAGCTAAAATTGTAAAGGAAATGAATTTGAACACATGCATTTAGGCCTGTCAACGGGTACCTGGGTTCCCGGGTACTTTTTGCCGTGCAATTACCCGGGTAGTAAAATTGCGCCCGTGAAAATGTTACTGCAATGTCTGTACAAACGGTGGTCGAACTAAGGCTCTTCTCTGTTCACATTTCGGCTCGCGAATAATTTATCAAATTAAAACTTTTCATTTGAAATATATACAGTGAAATACGTTTAACATGAAAACGGTTAAAAAGAAATAACTGTCAAGCGGAAATAAAACACAGTCCCGACAAACTACAATGTGTTTTGATAAAAACATTTTTTTCTTGGAACATGAAACAAAAACTTTTAAAACAAAAAGATATTGGTTCTTTGAATTGTTCAAGTAAGGAAAATAGAGCACAACGCCATTAATTAGGAAGGGCAGGAAATGACAGAAATGACCTTGGCTTTGGCTTCGAAATATGCGAGTTACCTGTTGAGGCAAGCCAATGTTTTTTTATCTAATCCCCGCCCCACTCACTCCTTTCTCCACTCCCATTCCCACTATACTTTTTTTTTAAAACACCTGCTCTATTATTGGATTTTATTTTTAAATATAATATTTTCACTGTAATAACAAAAATACAGCAAGGGGCAAGTCTCTGAAAGTTTGGTTAACTACAACAGTTGTCAGCTATGTACTAGAAATAACCCGCCATGTCATCATACGATTACCCGCCTTTTATCTTTAAAAGACTTTGTTTACCCTCCCCCCCCCCAACTCTACAAAAAAATGTTTTACTGCAACACCCCTCTTCTCATTGTTTTTACACCACTGTACTATAGTAGTATTTCAATGTCATCATGTTTACATAGCTGATTCATTACATCTAAATTTGCATTCACATAATAAACATAGAAGTAATAGGCTAAAAGCGGACCTGACGGTGAAAATTTTAAGGCGTTTCGAATGGCGAACCGGGGTACTCGTTCAAAATTTGGAGGGGTACCTGGGCAGCTTTTTTCAACAATATTGACAGCCCTACATGCATTTATATATGTCATTTATGCTTTCACCAATATTCAGAACTGATCTAATTTACATGCACTTTAGAAAATTATATAAATGAATATGGAAAAATAGGTCTGGTAGTTTCCATTTGCATGCCAAGATGCCTTTCCAAATGTGATGAAGATTTTTTTAGCATTATTTTTTAAATTCAGCCTTTCATTTATGTTAATTAAATATTTCCACGCTAGCATTTAATAAATTTACTAGATATCCTTTACTTTTAAGCACAAAAGCTTACCTTTAATGCATATTCTGAAAAGTACGTTGTGCTTGCATTATCAGACTTTTTTGTCCGTCCTATAAGTTGCATATCACTACAGTTTAATGAAAAAATAAGAAAATAACAAAATTTATTGTATTCATTGCTTTATAACTTTAAGATAAATAATGCTGCATTAACCTAAAACAATTATATTTTAGACAAGATGGTAGACATATAAACCCATAATTACATCTAGTCACTATTGTCAGTCATGACATTATTAGTTTAAGTAGCACATTTTCATTTTGAATAAAAGCTTGTGATAATTATTAATTGCTAATCATATTACTGTTATCCATCTTATCGTAACATCTCTCTCTTGTCTAAATCATATTTTGTCATGTAAACATTAGTCATTAGCTCAGCCAACTGCTTCTTTTTCTTTCATTGTGGTTGGAACAAGTATTCAACCTACCATTAATGTTCCCTTTAAGCTGCGCGGTTGCGTGGCCACGAAGATATTTGACCGACGCCGCGCAGCAAATTTTGTTAAATATTGCACAAAAAATGGGTTTCGTGCAACTTTGCACACAAATTTTTTAATTTTGCACACAGACCAATGAAGCTTAGAGGGAACATTGCTACCACATATTAAAAAATATATATAACTGTTTAACTCTCAGTTTAAATAATTCTATCTAATGACACAGGATCGTTTTTTCCCTTTAATCTCTGCCCTTCTATTCCTGGTCTTTTAATAACCAGCACTTCCTTTTAGTCGTAAGTAAATTACTAATTCATTTATTCAACAGTCCATCTTTCTAAGTGGCTATTTTCTGACATCAATGGTGGTAAATATTTTTAGAAACCCACAATAAATTATTAAACCTGATAATGCTTTTACAAAAAACATAAATTTTTACATAGAATAAATTGCTGAATTAGGAACTTAGTTTTTTAACCTGATTTAAACACAATTTAACATAGATCCTAGTCTATAAGTTCAGGGTAGCTTTTTGACCAACAATTATGAAATATGTCTTACCCTGATTTAAACACCACATAATCACCAAGTCCTTGGAAGCTGTACTTGTTACCATCAAATGTGATTAGATGTGGATCACCAAAGCCAAAACCTGGTTACAAGTGAAAGCTATTTTTGAAATATGTTTAGATTTTTTATAAATTAATTTTAATCAATTAATTTTAATCAATAAATGCCAATTTCAACTTTTTTAACGGAAATGACAAGAAGAAAAATTATTGGTATTTTATTTCTAAGCCCATTAACAAATAAAACAAAGTTGCTCTTTGGTTGTTGTTGTTTTTTTATTATCTATGATACAGATTTTTTTTAAAGATAAAAACTTCATAATTTTTAATTATGTTTACTACCCAGATTAGGAAACTAATATTTAAGATTAGGTGTTAATTTATTTTAACATTATAACTGCTAGCAATTTTTCAACAGGTTTAAGAAAAGTAATTTCTATAATTTTAATGCATGCAATTAATTTTAAGATTTTTAAAACAGTAAAAATCATTTTAATTTTCTCAAATGATATGTATCTGTATTTTTCATGTGACCTTACCTATTACAGTTGATTTGTAAGCAGAGCAGTCTGTTGTTGGATATTTAGAAAAGAACCATTCATAGAGAGCTGGGTTGTAGTTTTGAAGTATATTTTTATGTTCCGCAGGCAGGGGTATACCTGCATCTTTTGTATTCGTAATCAGAAGACCATGGCTAATTAAAAAAACATACGAGATAATTAATTTTTTTTATTTTTGAAGAATATAAAATGTCATTATTATAAATATATATTTAAATAAACAAATATGAAAAATGTGTATTATCATTTAAATTGAATTTAAGATTTTATAATTCATTTGATTTGAAAGCATTTTTATTTTTTTCGACAAAATAAAATAATTTTAACTCACTTTGCTGTTTTAAAACCTACTGTAATACTAGTTCACAAGTCTTTACTGTTTAAATATTCTTTTAATGTGAAAAAAAAATTATGAAATGAACTCACCTATCATAGCAGCATTTCTGTTTTAAATTGTTGACAGTTTCAAAAGTAAACCTGCTTTCATAACATGTAGATTCATTGGTGTTTACAAATCGAAAATCATCCAAAAGCTTTAAAAGAAAATTGGAAAATATCTTAAAATTTTAAAAAGTCTTTCCTTAAAATGGAAATATAAATTTAGAACTGTAAGACTTATGATTATTTCTTACTTGTTTTTTATTGCATGGGCATGCTGGCAGCAGCTTTTTATCATTTCCAACTTTTGTCAAAAATTGCTGAACATTTTGAATACATGACAAATGATTTCGATTTGGTGTTTTGTTTTCAAAAAATTTCACATTCATTTGTGTGTGGTTGTCTGAAAAAATAATACAAAATATTTCCTTTACCTTTTGAAATTTATTACATTTTAATTATAGTGCTCTTTTTTTTTAAGACAAGTCAAAAATAAATATTTTACTAAGATACTAGTAAAAGTACTTAAATGTTTTACATACAGGTACCTTAAAACAAAAATTAGTAAACATATTATTATTTTATTACTTGATATGTTGAAAATTTTAAATTGAAAATAAGTTATTCAATGGGCTGTGAAGAATATGCAACTTACTGACAAGTAAATCTTTGACTAACTTCTTGCCATTCCATGTGTAGGTTGGAGCAACCAGTGGTCGATGAACTAAGTTAACCTTCTCCCACACAGCCTCATAATTCTTGATAGCGTAGGAGAGGATGCCATCTGTAGCAAGGATGATTTGGAAGGTAGCTTTCTGTAGTACAAAGAGCAAAGAAAAGTTGACATTTTAAAATGTGTGGCCTTTTATAGAATTAACACCAACCTAACTCTCAGAAAATTTAAGAGAACTTCCTTGATCATCATGGGAATAGCTTGAACTTTGGTAATCTAATTCATTTTATTTGGTTTGTAATATCTGTTTTGAAAAAGTAAAAAAATTCAAATACTTAGGATAGATAACACATGTAAATGAAATGAATGAATTAATGAAAGAAATTAAATAAATAATATCAGCGGGGAATAGTAGACAGAAAATACTCAAAATCAAAACATTACAAGACAAACATAGAAAACTCTTTATAAAACTGTCATCAGGTGCTTCACTACCAAATTTTCCTACAGCTCCTGAGCTTTATCTGAAAAGGCATTTTAAATCCTTCATCCTTGTTTCCTTGACTTAATCTCGCAATACACTAGCTAACCTTGCATCACTAACAAGTGTTGCTCTGTTCCTGAAGTAATTCAGTAAAAAAAACTAGCTTGTCTCTCAACAGCACTCTGTGGGCTATATCACTGACTTTGCACTAAACTAATTGAGATGCTCTACCAATATAGGTCCCTTCAATATCTAAACTTTTAATTTAATGTATATGATTATTTAATAAATAATAGTTTTAGGCTTGAATGTAGCCAACATTTAACAAAATAATGTCAACAAGTAAATGAGTGAGGATTCATATAAGAAGAATAAAAAATTTGAGCCAACAAAGTTAAACACAGAACAGTCTTGTAGAGATCATGGAGAGTCAGAGTGTCACATCTGGGTTTTCTATAACTCTCTTTTATAAGAAACATTTTAAATATCAAAGGCTGATGTTACTTTGACCAGTTGTCATGACAGAAATTAAATAGTAGAGTTTATGCTATACAACTGTAATACCTTGTTTTAAAAATGATTTAGTGGTACCTTGGTATACTTCTGCTTTGGTATAAGTCCAACTTGGTATA
Source organism: Ampullaceana balthica (assembly GCA_944989445.1). Taxonomy (NCBI): domain Eukaryota; kingdom Metazoa; phylum Mollusca; class Gastropoda; family Lymnaeidae; genus Ampullaceana; species Ampullaceana balthica. Next base: position 64,291 of record CALYLW010001372.1, on the reverse strand, counting down.
CATCCTGTTTGGACGCGAAACATTTTGCTTGGTATATTACCTTGGTTTGGAATGCAAACCCACGAGAGTGCTAGAACTTGTATGAGTCAAAATGACACATCGTGCAAGCGTAACTTGTTTGAACCACAACACATCGTAGGATACTCTTGTTTACACCACATGTTTGTTAGTACAGCAGTTGCTACCATACAGAGAACGATTCGCGCATTAACAGATTTTCACAAGATTATGTGTTTTTCTCGTAAATTTTTAGCAAATTTACTAACCATGAGTTCTAAGAAAGTTAATGAGAGAAGCCAAGGAACAAACAAAAATTTGTAGGATCACCATGGAGATGAAAAAAGACATTGTTGAAAAGTGTGAAAGAGGCATGCGTGTCCAGAACTTGGTTGCAGCTTACCCTATGCCGAGGACAACGATTTGTACGTTTGTGAAAAACAGAGACGTTATTAAATCAACGAATGTTGCAAAGAGGGTGACATTGATTACAAAACAACGATCAGGGACATTAGAGCATGGTGGAAAAATAGCTTTTGATCTGGATAACAGAAAAACAGTGCCCTGGCATTGGGTCTTGGAGGCAATTATTTGTGAAAGGCAAGAATATATTTACGTATGTTATTATTAAGTAGTGTTTAAATTATTTTTTGCAACTATGTCAATAAATTTATAATATGCCAATAACAAAATAATGTTTATCCTGTGAATGGATTTATCCTTTTACCTTTATTTTTTATAGGAAAAATACACTTTGTATAAGTCCAAGGCTCTGGAAGGGATAAAGGACGTATACTGAGGTACCACTGTATTTAAAATTTTTTTTAGAAAAACAGAGATTTTTTAATAAAATAGACACATTTTAAAAACATTTGAGTTCATGATCATAGGATTACTGACTTATACTAACAAATTATAACATACAAATAATAAAACTTTTCCCTTAATTAGCCACTGAAAAGAAATTAAATACTCTGTAACTAACTTTACACTGATGTTACTTACATCATTGGTATAATTGGCTGCAGGTTTGGGTTGTACATCTTTCCATGTGAATGCTAGAGCATATAGTGGTTCAAAGCCGTCTTCCCCAAGATTCTTTTTGATGTGATTTAACAGTGAGCTCTCTGCAGTCGCATTCTCTAATTTAGTTTTGTCCTGAGATAGAAAAAGACTTAAAATTATCATAATCAAGTCTAAAAATTTACTATAACATTGTAAATAAAAAATGTAATAGTTCTTGAACGCTTAAAATTACTGGGTGTTTTTAAAAATCAAAATGCAATGATATTTATGTTAGTCCTTTCTATTCTGCCCATTATGTGATCTTACTTTAATTTTTTAAATATTAACTTCTGTATATGGCTTTTTCAAATTGAAAATTTAATATCAAAATTAATTGCATTTAATAGAAATTACTTTTTCATATTTTTTTTAACTGATTGATCAGTTAAAGAGAAAAATAATACTATAATTTAAGTAAATTTTATTTTGAAACATTCACAGAAACATTAGTTTTATATTTCTCTCTCTTACTCTTGCACAACAGCTTAAAAGCTTTTGGCTTAATTATTAATAAATATAATTGATAAATACCTCATTAATATAAAAATTGTTTTGGCCTTGCGTTTCATCAATACTGGCCCAATAGACACCTAGATACACAGGAATCAAAGGCCAGTTGGAAACAAATGGGGGTCTTGAGAGCAAATTTCCATCACCCAAAGATACGTAACCATTGATATAGCCCTGTGGACATAGGACAAGAAGTTTCAAAATTAATCATTGACAATTAAAAGAATAAAATAAAAATAGAATCATTGCACTTTTAAAACAATTCTGAGTGTTTTTTGATCTATGAAATAATAAATGTGTGTAAATAAGGTTTCAGCTGTACTTTTAATTTATTTTAATTCCAACTGCTAAAATGTTGAATTAAAAGTTATTGTTTTCTTTCAAACATAGGTATGCAAAATATCAAACTGTTTTAGGGGATCAATCTTTAATAAGATTTTTTAAATGATTAAATAATGAAAAGATTTCACAAAAATAAAAAAAAACACACTGAGATTTGTCTGAAGCTTCCATTAAAATATGGAAATGGAATAGGTGTGTTAATCGTCACAACAGTGCTGCCATCTTTTCTTGAGTTAGTTTTTATGTTGTAGTCCCGCCACAAAATGATAGCTAAAATATAAAAGTGAATTATCTGTAGCAGTAAAACAAGATCTGCAATTAATGAATTTCATTACATCAAAATCTCTTTTTAAAATGTTATAGGATTTATTCCACAATAATATGAAGACAAAAAAGACAAACTATAGATAAAGAATTTTGTAATTTACCACACATTATGTATAAAAGTATTTTAATCATTTAAATTTTGTTTCACACTTTTTAGTTATTTCCATCACTTTAAAAATGATGCCTTTTTTGTAACACATCTGGTATGCCTTTGTATTCTAATATTTTTTTTAATCTTTACATTGCAATTGATATGTATGTATGCAATACAAATAGCAAAAACTAACAGCACAACTGCAAACAGAAGATTTTGATTTAAATATTTTACAGGAATAATATATTTACTTTGGCAATAGTCATTGACTTTTTCAAAACCCTCATTACAGTTGCAGGCAAAGCTACCATTTTTATTGGCACACGTTGAGTTTCCTTTGCATGGATTAGTGATAGTTTCACATTCATTTATATCTGTGGAGAAGTTTATCAAGACACAAATTATTTGGATGACACTGATGAGATTGTATGAATGTATATTGCTAAAATTTTAAGATCAAACTACATTATATTGTTTTCCAAAAATTACAAAACAGTAGATAAGATAAATTAAAAAAAATTAAAAATTTGTTTACTGCTAATACATATTAAAATTTTCAAGATTTTCAAAAGACTACTTGAAAAAAATAGTTTTGAATATCAATGAGGTACTGAATTCAAGCCATGAAAATAAAATAAATTTTGGAACATAATTAGACTAAAAAATAAAAAGAACAAATTACCATGACATTTTATGCCCTCCCCCCACCCCTTGTTCAAAGAATGAAAACCAGGAGTAAAAATAAATGGCTATGTCAAACGTATGTTGTTTTTTATTTTAAGGTCTCTGAACTAAGCTTGAAGAATATAAGGACTTTAAGTATTAATTGTGCAAACTATAAAAAAAAATGAGAATTTAAATGAAGGGGATTAAGTCATCTGATTACACATTATTTGAATGATTTGACATCGAGATATAAAGACAAAGATATATAAAATAATTATTTTTGATTCTCAATATGGTCACTGCTGGTGTGAGAAATTAGACCAGTGATGGTACAGTATCATTGACGGTTTTCCCTACCCCAACCACCGCCTACTTCGTCCCAAGACACTATACTCCTTTACCCTTGAATGTCAACACAAATACTTTTCTCATGTTTGCAACCTTCGGTCAACAGGACAACGTTTTTGCTTACATTACATTCCATCATTTTTTGTTTAAATTCCCCAACCCATTAATTTTGTTTTTTATTTAATTGATCTTATCAACCTTATTTAAAGTTGCTATTTATATGCGAAATCCACAAAAATCCACTTTTTTGAAATAAATGTAACTCAATACAACTACACCAATCAGCGGCTAACTTCCAACAAAATTTCCTAAGTAAATTTAACACAAATATCCCAGTAGAAGAAATTTGGAAAGATATAAAAACAAATCTAAAAACTATAATGGTTGAGAATGTTCCAACAAAACTAACATCAAATAAAATTAAAAAATGATGGTTCAATTCTAAATTTAAAAAGCTATGCAAACAAAAAGAGAACTTATTTAAGAAATATAAAGCTAACTATTCATATAGGATACACAAAAAATACTTAAAGATTAAACACTTGACACAAAAACTTAGTCGAAACCTCCAAAATGAATATATAAACAATGTAATTACCAAAGATAACAATAAAAACTTATGGTCCTTTATCAAATCTTAAAAAATGGAACCTTCAGGAATAGCCACACTAAAAGGCTCAAATAATAAAACCTTTAATGATAATGAGACTATAGCTAATATACTTAACACATATTTTGCATCATCTTTTTCTGCCTCAGGCGACAAGGAAGTTTTAATAAATTTAAATAAAATGGAGGAAATAGGTAACATAATTGTAGATGAGATAGGTATACATTCACTCCTAAAAAAACTTTAAAATAAACAAAGCTACTGGCCCAGATGATTTGCCTGCAAGGTTATTAAAAGAACAAAGCAATGAACTGTCCCCAATCCTTGTAGTTCTCTTTCAAGCCTCTCTAAACCAGGGTAAAGTGCCCCAGGATTGGAAATTAGCTAACGTAACTCCACTCTTTAAGAAAGGGGATAAATCAGACCCTGGTAATTACAGACCTGTATCACTTACTAGTATCACCTGTAAATTACTAGAACACATAATATTAATTAAATAACATAATTTGCAATCTGTCACGCAAGTAGTGTCTGTCGTCCTTATGGGACGCGGTGGTCGAGTGGCAGCGCGCTCGACTGGCGTACCGATGGTCACGGGTTCGAATCCATGTCAAGGCAAGGATTTGTTCCCGGGGCCTAGGGCATCCCTGAGTCACCCAGCTCCGAATGGGTACCTAACACTAGTTAGGCGGCTGGGTAATGCGCGGAACCCACAAAGCCGTGGCCTGTGAACGCTGCATCACTTGCCAACAGATCATCTGTCATGGTCTGTGGACGCAATTATCTTCTGCATAGGAGCGTCTGTATAAATAAGAAGAAGATATGATAGTCCTGACGCTATGCGAGGTAACTCCCGATTTAAAAAAAAGTAAAAATGTTGCTTTCGAGATTAAAAAAATGTGTTGCTCATCATAAAATATTGTGACGTTACGTCATTATTTGAGCTTTCATTAATGTGTGAAGGGAACGAAGTAAAAAGAGCAATGTTTTATTTGATGTGAATGTGATAAATATTATAATTTTTTTTTGTATTAAATGTCCGTTTTTGTGTTTATGTCCATGTCAATATTACGTACGTAATTATAAATTATTAATATATAACATTCGTTTTTCGGTTTATGAAATTTACAATTGGTTGTCGTTCGGTTGTCAAGTTTCGATGCGTTTTGAACTACAAAGCCATTATTTATTACTGCAAATGAAATTTGTCAACTTATGCTTCAGCTTAGCGTTTGTTTTTCTTTTATACACTTTGAGATTGCATATTTGTATGTTTAAAAAAATAACATATATAAAATTCGGACTCCTCCCCACAACAGTTTTTTTTATTGTTATTTACATATAATATTTTAATGCGTCTTATACTAATTTTGAATGAAAAATCTTTGCTTTTAATATAGAACTGGAAGGGGTGCTAACTTGACAATAATGAAAACGTTTATTAGAATTCCTAAAACGTGTATATTAAAGTTGATACTTAATATTTTCTTTTATCCAGTACTTAACTTTACTTCAAAGGTTTCATGCAAAATAAATAGTTCGTTGTTATTCATATTTGTAAATAGTTACAATTTTTTATTTACATGTTTTTGATAATGTAAAGGTAATAATGTATGGACCGATGGGCGCATAAACTGACAAGTCATAATAGATCTTGAAAAGGTGCTGACTTGACAACAATAAAAACGTTTATGTGAATTACTAACACGTGTATATTAAATTGTAAATATGATTAACAGTTGATAAGTTAATCTTTTCTGTTATCCTGTGACAAACTTTGCTTACTACGTTTCATGCAAAATAAATAGTTATTAACATGTGTAAAATTACAGTTCATTTTTTACATGTTTTGATAATGTTGTGGTATTAATGTATGGGCAAATGGGCGAATAAACTGACAAGTCATAATCATCGATTAGGCTTAAACGGCTTCAAATCACAGATATGCGTGATGTGGATCACATTACAGTCACATAATTTATTTTTAACGCACTGTGCTTTATTATTGGTGCACTCATAATTGGTGCGCACTATTCAATGCCGCAAGTTAACGTCCGGCTGACTCCTCAGCAACATTTGTTAATACGTCGAACTTCAAACTTCTTTGCCGCAGTATCACTTTATGCTGTGTGTAATTCACTATGCATTTACTTTTATCATGATTATATCATTATTATTCATGCAAACTTATATAACGCGAAGCCTAAGCTTGGAGGTTTTCTCATAACACATATATTCGTATATATAATCGAAATATATACTCTGCTATGTCCGTTCGTAACACTAGATTTTAGAAAGCCCACCGCTAAAAAAAAATAACCTTGAAAAATATATTGAAAACAACTATTTTCAAACGTCCGCATAAAATTGTTCAATATGGAAAAGAGATTTTATTTTTCTCTCTTGGTCTCTACATTTTCTGATTATTTACTATGCGGGTTTCAGGTAAAAGGGACAATTACAAAAACTGAAATATATCCATTTTGAAAACTCCAGTCATTTTTGACGGGTAATAAAATAGTATATAGTAGAATAGTTAACAACCTTGACAAATATAATGCCCTATGCCCACATCAACACGGCTTTAGAAAAAACAGATCATGTGAAACACAATTAATAGGTTTAATAGATGAACTATCAAAAGGCTTAGACAAAAATGATCAAATAGATACAATATTACTAGACTTCTCAAAAGCATTTGACAAAGTTCACCACCTTAGTTTACTTTAAAAACTTAACTACTTTGGAATCTCAGGTTCCTTACATCACTGGATCCAAGACTTCCTTTTGGGCAGGGAGCAAACTGTAATAATTAATGGATCTAAATCTGCACCAATAAAGGTCAATTCAGGAGTTCCACAAGGAACTGTGCTAGGTCCCTTACTCTTTTTAATATATATAAATGATTTACCCAACAACATCTCAACATGTACAAAAGTTAGGTTATTTGCTGATGATTGTATAATCTATAGAACAATTAAATCAGAACAAGATCGCAATATTTTACAAAAAGACTTAGATGAATTGATAAAATGGGAAACCAACTGGAGTATGAGTTTCCACCCAGAAAAGTGTCAACTGTTAAGAGTAACAAAGAAAAAGAAACAAATAAATTCAAAATATTTCATTCATGGAAAGGAACTAACCCAAACTAAAGATGCAAAATACTTAGGAGTCATAATAAATGAGAAATTATCATGGAATCCCCATGTCAATGAAGTTATTAAAAAATCAAACAAAACCTTAGGCTTTATAAAAAGAATCCTTTACAAATGTAATAAAGATATGAAACTAAAATGCTATCTCATTTTGGTGAGACCTGTACTAGAATATGCATCTTCTGTATGGGACCCATCCACCAAAGAAAACATTGATAAACTAGAACAAATCCAAAAAAGAGCTGCCAGATTCATTACTGGAGAATATTCAAAACTGACTAGAATAACACCATTAGTTAAATCATTAAACCTTGAAACACTAGAGGATAGAAGAACCAAGAGTAAAGTAGTAATCATACATAAAGTAATTAACTCTAATTTAGAAATACAGCACAAAGATAACTTAATACAACCCTCAGATAGACATAAGGATAAAAACACCTTTCTTATTCCGTATGCAAGAACAAACTCATACAAATTTTCGTTCTTCCCGTCCAGAATTCGGGCGTGGAATGGGTTGCCTGAAGAAACCAGGAAAGCCAACACTTTATCAACATTTAAAACTCTAATAAGAATGCAGGACTAAACACAAACCATAGATAAGCGTAGGACGCAATAATCTTCTGTATAGAAGGAGCGTCTGAAACAGATAAGAACTAAACTAACTGAAATGAGTTATCAGTCTTTTGTCATGACGTCATCTGTTCCAAAATCCAGTAAACATAATTTGTACAAATAAAACAAACTTTTCCTACCTTGATCACAGTTGGTGCCATTATAACCTGTATCACAAGCACACTTGTAGCTCCCATATTGTTCAGAACAGAGCCCATGCACACATGGCTTGGCAGCACATTCAGGAACATCTAAAATTAAGCATTAAAATAACTTAAGACAGAAAATTCTAAATCATGTAAATAAATTCAACATTTATATGATATGACATAATATAAATGTTATTTAAATAAATTTATTTTCTTTTAATTAATTATATGATTTTGAAATTATTTTTTAAGTACTTAACATTTATAACAACATTTTCTCTAAATAATAAATCTTATCCTATCTGTTTACAGACGCTCATTCTATACAGAAGATTATTGCGTCCTACGCTTATCTATGGTTTGTGTTTAGTCCTGCATTTTTATTAGAGATTTAAATGTTGATAAATACTTTAAAATTCAGACTACAAAATTTAATCAGTACGAACTGCACAAACCGTTACTTTAAACTAGAGGGGAGCCAACATTTGTAACCAATAGTTTAGTGGGCCATATCAAACCATAAGACACATTAGGCCCAGAGAAACAAGGTGCTCAGTGAAAAGTTTGCTCTATTTTTAAAAGAAATAAAATTTTCAAAATAATTTATTGAAACATCGATTTTATTTTACAAGTGCCAGTACAAGTGCACTAAAAGTTAAACATAATTTTTTCTTATTGATAATTTTCTCTTACCGATGTAATGATAATGATATTTAACGTTTTCAAAATTTGTAGGCGCAGATTAAAGTAAAGATTTGTATGCAGTATTATAAATACATACTCATACAAGTTGATCAAGTTTTAAAAATGATTTAATGCTTCATGAGACTTAAGCTTAAAAACAACAATTAATTAATGTTCTTTCTTTTTTTAAAATTTATTTATTTTACTTTTTTATAATTATTTTTTTATATATATCGCTGGACTCAGCTTTTAAACTCTGTTAATATTACTCTGGGGCCGTCCATAAAGTACGCCACGATATTTTTGACCATTTTAAGTCCCCCACACCCACCTTTCCCCCCTGTCACAAATCTTGGACCCCCCCCCCAAAGTATGTCACACTTTCAAACAAAAATTTCCTTTTTATTAACAAAATAATTAAAATGTAATATAAAACACGGTAACGTCACACATGGCCGGACCCCCCTCCCCCCTGTCACAAACTGTCACACTTTATTACACCCCCTCCCCCCCTCTGGGGCGTGACGTACTTTATGGACGGCCCCTAGGGGGAGGGGGATCCACACATTGGTGACGAGGGGGAGGGGGTGTTTGAGATATGTGACGTCACATCAAAACTCACAACTTTAAATAAAATTTCCACTTAAATATTTGATTTCTCACAATTTTATGACGTTTTACATGGCTTCGTGCGTTTTACGATATTAGAGTGCAACCCTACACTAAATACATGCTTAAATGATAAAAAATTAATTTGAAAGATGCTAATTTTCAGTGAGAAAATACGGCTTTGTGTTGAGGTCAAAGCTTTGTGATGTCATATTGGAAGGGGGGTCTTCGTTTTTTGTGACGAGGGGGAGGGGGGTTTAAATAGGCTAAAATCTCGTGACGTTATTAATGGATGGCCCCTCTACCTTTGCTACAGTTTTGTCCAGTAAAGCCGCTTTTGCAGTTGTTACAGAAGTAATGCAATGGTTGGTCAAGATCAACACGACAGATTGCTTCATTCTGACATGGATTTGGGTCACAATAATTGATTTCTGAAAATTTAAAACTTAAATTTAAAATAAATTATCTAAATTTATTTTTAATTTTTAAAGAAATAATAACAGTTAAGGTCACTTGTTATATTACATGTACTAATAGCGAGATGTGTATCGTAAATTTTGTGATTTTAACTGGAAGAGACATCACTGTACCATGCAGTATTTACAAAGTTTGCTATGTAAAAGCTACACATCTCATTGTGATGTTCAACTAGAAGTAGAAGTCATGATGCAGTACTCATACCAGTTACAAGTCATTGTGGAGTAGTAGCCACAAAGTTCAAATAATATAATAATTGATGTCACACTCTTTAGTTTTGTTCCCCCCCCCTGTACTTATACATATAGTTATAGACACATTCTTTTACACACACCTACAGATTACATATTTACACACACATAAACCTTTTTTTTTAATCCGAATAATTTTTTTTAAAAATTCAGTGGGGTCACTTACCCTCAGTACAGTTGTCGCCTCCCCAAGACAAAGCACAACTACAGCTGTATCCATTGACATGGCTCGTACAATTGCCGGAATGTTGACAAGGATTATTTTTACAGTGGTCAATACCTGTGTGTGAATTGTTGCAATATAATTTAACATTCAATTATTTAGTGTGCTAGTGTGCTATTAACGCTTCTTCTCTTGTAAGTCTAAACTAAAAAAACACTGGGACTTTTGAAGAGTGAACAACAAAATTAGCACATTATTACATGTTCATATCTTTAATTCATTTTAATTAATAATAATAAATTGATTATTTATATAGCGCTGTATCCAGGCCCGGACTTAACAGACTCAGGGCCCCTAGGCACTTGACCTTCTGGGCCCCCCCCCAAACCACCTCGAAGCTATATTGGAAAGTTTGCAATTTAAATTCACTAGTACAGAACATACAATTTTAATTGACTTTAATTAATGACTTTAATAAACATCAGAACAATACAGTCTATGTTATTATATTTACGTTATTGAATAAAATTTATAGAATTCTACGACGAACTTTCTTCTGTGCAAAAGAACGAATGACGTCATCATAGTCAATTGAATTCATTATTTCTGACTCTATGTACACTACAGCGAGTAAATTGAGCCTGTTTTCTCCTGTTTGATCTTAAGTAATTCTTTACTCTCTTTAGCGCTGAGAACGACCGTTCTGCTGAGCAGTTTGACGCTGGTGTGCACAACAGTATTCGGAGCGCAATTCCTACGTTGAATAAATGTCCAAAAAGCCTTTTTCCGTTAAGTATTTGTATAGATTCTGTGACGATAACTCCATCATTCGATAACAAATGAGCTTGCAAGTGCAGACACTCGTTTTCCAAAGTCCTATCCAAATCCCCCGGATAAAAAGTTATAAGGTTTCTGGCTCCTTCTAGAATGTCTTTAGATTCCAAAACGTAGTTTCGTAAGAAAGTCAAACGTTTTACTTAACTCCTCATAAGCAGATACACGTCTCCGTATTTCTGTAATTAGTCTATCTATAATGACGTTATAAATGGTACCTCTGAATCTTTCCCTTCCAGAGAATTCGGTCTCGTTTCCTTTTGCTTCGTTGAACTGGACTTTACGCTTACGTTTCCTCTGCATGTCAAATGCATAGCTATTTTCACAGGACTTTTCAATATCATTCTTTGAACTGCGTTTTTCCAGTCGTTGAACCCTTCATTAGCTAGTGACCCCATTTTTCCGAACATCTTACAAGGGGCGCAAAACACGGCACCCTTGCTCTTGGAAAATATGAGCCAATGTCGAGGTCGTGCTTAAGGCTTAATTTTCGGCTAAAAAGTGTTACCTTGTCCGGCGTGAAGCGTACTGCGTCCTTCGACACACTGGATCCCTATTCGGTGGCTCACCGGCTTCGACTCGTGGCACCCTGTCTTCTCTCTTGCCTCCCTGGCTTCCTATTCCCCGATCTAAACGTTTCCCTGTCACTATATTGGTGACCAAAGGTATGCAGGTGAAATCATAGAAGGCCAGCTAATTAAAGGCATTAAAACGTACTTCATTGAAACCTTTGGAAGGTCCCCATAAACTACCTGTGACATTTCCCTGGCCTCTGGTCAAGTCAGTCGACATTAAAAAATTGTTGTGCCGGTCCCTGTCAATTATCTGTAATCTAAAACCCAAATCCCGGCTGGGGCGGTGTCTTGTCCTGAGTGTGTTATGGGGAGGGGGGAAGTAGGGGTCGTGTCGTTTTTTTTACTGGTGGTGCAATCTGTCACACTATGCCTTCTCCACAATATCGCAACAGCAGCTCCGAACGCGGCTTACAATGACAAACCAACACAAACGAACCCCGTGCACTTGACTACTGGGCAGTGTATGCAAAATGTAGTAAAAATATTTATTATACTATTATTTTCAATAAAGCTTTTTGATAATGAAGCCAGGCTTTTGGGCTTATGTAAAGATTCCACCACCGGGGCCCCTTGGCTGGCTGGGGCCCTAGGCCCGGGCTTTGTGGGCCTAGGCGGAAATCCGGCCCTGGCTGTATCCCAGTAAGGAACTGGGCTCACAGCGCTTTACATGAAAGAAATAACATACCTATAAGTATTAAATTAACCTTCATATCATAACAAACACAAAAATTACAGTACATTATACATAAGCGACGTTAATCATTTACAAGAAATGTTGTTTCATTAATTTTGAAAATAAATTTTGAAAAGATGTGTCTTAAGTGCAGTCTTGAAGGACTTGGTTGTTTGAATACTACGTATGTAATGGTAGAGAATTCCATTGTTTGGCTGCACAAAAAGAGAACGACCTTTCACCAAATGTTTTGGTGCGTGTCGTAGGAACAGAGAGAACGCGTGTGTCTGCAGAAGATCGTAGCTGGCGAGTGGGTGAGTAGACCGACAAAAGTTCAGTAAGATACGATGGGCATGAGTCCGAAAAGAAATTGTGACAGAGAACGGCCAGTTTGTAATCAGTACGAGATTGTATAGGCAGCCAATGAAGTGAGCGAAGAAGTGGAGTAACATGGTCATGTTTTTTTTTGCCTTGAGCACCAGTCTGGCAGCTGAATTTTGAACTTTCTGTAGTTTTTCGATGCATTGTTTTGGCGCACCTGACAGAAGAGAATTGCAGTAATCCATACGAGCTAGTACAAGAGCACAGACTAGAGTTTTTGTTGCACTAACTGTTAAGTAATGACGGATTGAGCTGATCTGACGAATGGCAGTGTAGGCAGAGCGACAGATGTGATTGATGAAGTTGTTAATAGACATGTTGTCAGAAATAATGTAGCCAAGATTCCTAGTCGATGTTGTGAACAGAATATCCGAACTGGCTACGTGAATTGACTTCGGAAGAGACAAAGTACTGCGTGATTTATTGTTGCAAAATAGAAGTGCTTCAGTCTTGTCATCATTCAGCTTAATTAAATGCGGTTAATTTATTTTTTTTATCAATTCAAATATCTTAACTACGGTATTCACTTTTGTATTCGATTCTCAGTATATATAAAATTGAAAATACGGCTTTTGGAAGGGGGGGTCAAAGCCTTGTGACGTAATATTGGAGGGGGGGGGCTAAGTTTTTGTGACGAAGTGCGACGAGGGGGGGGGTCAAAAATCGGCCAAAATCGCGTGACGTCATTTATGGATGGCCCCAAACCTGTTTGATATCCTTAGTAATTATTGAGTAATTATTGAGTTGGACTGTATCTAATAACTAGCCACCACTCGGCTACACATATAAATGGTTGTATTAGTCTGTCGCGCGGTGCGTATTATAATGAACATACTTTTATAATATTTTCCTGATCTGTAAATGTTGATGCTAGTCTGTCACGCGGTGCGTATTATATTGAACATAATCAATACTTTTAGTTATGTCTCATATTTAAAGGATTTATAGTCAAAATCTTTGTTTTTACGGGGTTTTTTATGTTGTCATTTTTCTTTTTTTTTAATTTTTTTTATTTACCCTGTGATAAAATGTATTAATAGTTTTGTTACTGATGTCAGCAGTGCTACTTTGTCAGTCACATTACAGCACACTGTGTATTTTAGTATGTCGTCTTCTACGAATCAAATACTCGGAATAAAATTTCAAAATTATATCAAAAATTTCTAAGCAAAGACAATTAACATTTACATCAGATCGCCACTTCTACATGCCTACGGGCCGCATAATATGCTCTGACTGGCCGCATGTGGCACGCGGACTGTTGTTTGCACATCCCTGTGTTACATTATTTTAAAAAATTCGGGGGGGGAGGAGGGGCGCTGAGTAATATTTTTTCCGGAAATTGGGCGGTAGGCCAAAAAAGTTTGTGAACCACTGCTCTGGTGTTTCGGTGTATTTAGTAATTTAATCAATGGAGTAATTTCACCTCTAGCTAGTCAGTTGTAAATGCTCACCAATATTGAATACTGCAGCTATTTTTCTTTAGGTAGATGCTTCCCATACAGAAGATTCATTTTCAATATAGGTCTGACCAATGTTAAGTATCATTTTAGTTTCATGTTCTTATTACCTTCGTAAAGCTGCTATTTAATAAAGCCGTAAATTAAATTTGATTTGTTAAATATTTCATCCGTTAACTTAAAGGGAAAATAACGTTTTAAACATGACACCCTTACTTACTTCTATAGATAGAACTGAAGGTACTTCTAGATATAGCCCCAGTGCTTTTAAATGTTACCGAAATTAATTCTAAAAATGTGTACTTAGAGATAAAAGAAATACTTTTAGATGTCACCAAAAGTACTTCTTGGTATAACCAAAAATCTTCTTGATATAAGTTAACCGGAGTCAAATGAAGAACAAATATATTGTTAACTATTCCTGTCTACTGATTAGATTTGTGGAATTACCTTCAGTCTCAAACTATTTTCTTTATGACTTACCTTGTGTTGTTGTTGGTGCAGATGTTGTAGTGTTAGGCGCTGGGGGCAACGTACTTGAAGAAGCAGTTGTTGATGCGGTGGGGGTAGAGGGTAATGAACTGCTGGATCCCTGTGTTTGCGTTGAGGTAGGTGCTATCCATGCCGATGACGCATTAGCGCTGTCGACGCCGGTCGCTCCTGGGACTGCGGCTGCAGTTGTGGTAGTAGATGCGTTGATGGCAATGGATGACGCTGACGCGTTTACTGAGCCCGCTGACGATGCAGATGAAGCATCCACGCTCGAAAATGCGGGTGTTAAAGACGAGGATTCCGCGGTATTTAAAGACGACAAAGCTGCGGTAGAAGAAGACGAAAAAGCGGCAGTTGTTGCACCCGATGAGAATGATGTATCTAAGACTGTTGTTGGCGTCGACGGAGCACTGGTTGTATTTGTGGCGACTGGATCTGCTGCAGCAGCCAATGTTGTAGAAGGCGTTGGTGCCGTTGAAGTTGGAGTGATCGAGTCACGTGACAACGAATTGGATGAGCTTGATGCTGAAACAGTGCTACCAGGGGGTGAAATTGATGCTGAATCAGGGCTACCAGGGGGTGAAATTAATGCTGAATCACTGCTGCCAGGGGATGAGTTTGATGCTGAATCAGTGCTATCAAGGGATGTGCTGATAGTGCTTTGACCAGAAACCAAAAGGCACAGCATCAATATAGAAATAGCCCCATCAATAATCCGCGATCGATTCATTAAACCCATGGTTTGAATGGTCTATAAATCCGAATGGAATAGTTAATGAAACACCAGTAAATATCACTGGTTGGGTTATTAACACTAATAAACTCCGAGGAATAAGGCTGGCTTCATGTTTATCAAAGAATTTTTCGCAATCAATGAAGGTACACGATTCAGAAGCGTCGCAAATAGGGGAATTTTATCTCCCAGGTCTGAAATGTAAAACATGAATATATCATTATTTCAATTGGTATAAAAATAAAGTTCTATAACAAATACAAACACAAATAATGTAAAATATGCTTGTGGGTGGGTGTGGGGGTGGATGTGGGGGTGGGCGCTTCGATGAGAACATCATCTTTTAATAATTTCACACAATATATAACATTCATTCATTTCTTAAAACAATTTATTTAATGTTAATGTGCATATCTAAAGTCCAATGTAAACTTGAGGGTCGGAATGAAAATTGCTCCAATGAACAAGTTTTTTAAAATTTCTCAATCTGTTTCAGCCGACAATGTTATAAGGCACACTGTCTTACAAATCCCTGGAAACCCTCTCCTACCCACCCGGACCTTCTCATGCAGTGTTTCCAATCTTGGGGGGCGTGGGTATAGGGCAGTGATGGCGAGCTTGTGGCACGCGGGCCACAGTCGGCACATAGGGCCCATCAGCCGGCACGCGACTTAAATATTACTTCCCTAATCAAAACAAGCTAGGCCAAACCCACATTTTCGGGTTTCATCGGAGTGTTGGCACTTTGCTATAAATAAGTGTGTCTTGGTGAAATTTTGGGCACTCGACCCCAAGAGTAAGCTCTTACATTTCGGAACAGGTTAAAACTTTACTTTATGTGTGGAAATTCGGGCTAAAAGCAGCCGAGAAAATTGCTTTTGTGACAATTCATTCCACAAATCTCCTTTGTTGAAATATTCCTCCGTTCATAACCTTGGCATTTTAATTCAGACCGCGCCAATGTTGTGCGACAGTCTGCACACTATCTAATCAGGAGCGATTTGAAATGTACTCAAGGGCGGCCACTGTTGACAAGTAATTTCATGTGGCTCGTAAGTGCTGTTTTTTTCTTGTTATCTAACGCTAGGCCCCAGTCTATAACAGTTCGCAGATTGGCGTTCATTCCTCCCCCCCCCTTTATATGTCTAGGTAAGAGACGACCAAAAGTGTAAAGTCTGAGGTTTGCTAACCTTGAAGCAGGGCTGCGAGGACATTTCATCAAGTGGGGAGGGAATAAAGTGGTTACAAAAATTCGAGAAGTCATTGACGTATTAAATGTTATTAATAGTACATTTTAAAAATAACCAATATCATGACTTCATATTGCGATTATTATTCAAAATAATATTTTCTAAACTCTTTATATGTCTTTGGAATAATATAAAAATTGTAATAGTAACAATAATGTTGATGATAAAAAAATGTCACTTTAAAAAAAAATGTATTACAACTTTTGTAAATATTTTTTTTTAATTATTTTTTTTTAAATAAATTATCTCTAGACCCCACCTCCCTTTCCTTTTTTTAACACGTCTGCACTGTGTACCCCCCCCCACACACACACACACACACTACGTGAAACAAGGTCCCCAGACAAATGAACACTCCAACTGAACAGAAGACATGTGAACACATGTGAAAATTAACACACTGACATCTAAACAAATAGATAAGTGAACCTACGACAAAGTGAACACAAATTGAACACAAATTAAACATACATTGAATAAGTAATATGTCCAAACGTTTAGACGTACTTTTCCTAATCAAATACTCTAGATTTAATATGAAATTACTATACATATTTTGAAATATTTAATAGGTTTAAGTTTGGTTGAATTAGTTTGGTGGTTATTTTCCCCCACACACACTTAGGATAAGTTTATGACGCAATAATCTTTCTGTATGGAAGGAGCGTCCGGAACAGATACGATTATTATGTTTTAACTGCAAATTTTAAGACCCATACAATAAATTGTTTTACGGTCACACAAAAATACACATTTTAATTTTTATTTAAAAATGTTTTTTAATATCTACAATTATACCCACACGGATACTGTGGAGATACGGAATTTTCTGAACGTTTCGACGTTTTACATTTTATCTTTTGTATTTCTAATAGCACTGTGTCGTGTGTTCACTAGTACGAACACCCCTCAAACCAAGCCAAACTAAACAAGAAACCCTTAAAAACAAAGTTTTCGACTATAAATCCCTTATATTTGAGACATAACTAAAAGTATTGCTTGTGTTCAATATAATACGCATCGCGCGACAGATTAGCGTAAACATTTACAGACTGAACGTGACTGATCTCCCCGTGCTGTAAAACACGGGGATGTGGTCATTGAGGGCTTGAGTGACCCGTGGAGGTCAAGTATAGCAGACGACTACACATGCTTCATAGAGGTACATAGAGATAAACTAAAAATTCATCAATTTAATCGCGCTCCATTTGATAGATCTAAAATTTTGATACAATGCATTGTTAGGTTACACAAGTCTATGTGCAAAATTTCAGCGCGATCGGATCTCGGGAAGTGGGTCATTTTACACGCTTTTTTATTTAAGTCACAATGTTTGTATGTTGTATCCATCATTCCTTCCTTCAAATCTTGTAACGTAAAATTAAACCACTTCTGATGGTCCTAGAGATCTCAAAATTTTACCACAGATAGATCTTGGATGACAATGCATTGTATCAAAATTTCAGATCGATCGAATGTACCGTAATTAAATTAATCAATTTTTAGTTTATCTCTATTTATCACTATTTTTAGAATGTATAGTCGTCTGCTAGAGTTGACCTCCACGGCTCACTGGTTTCACTCCAGCCCTGGTTTACCGAATTCCCGTGTTTACATCAAGGACAGAGGAGATCAGCGCGTTTCAGTCTGTAAATGTTTGTAAATAAAAGCGTGTCCTTTTTAAAAAAAAGTTTTTTTTACATTTTACTTATTAGAATGTATAGTCGTCTGCTAGAGTTGACCTCCACGGCTCACTAGTTTCACTCCAGCCCAAATTACCGTGTTTACATCAAGGGCAGGGGAGATCAGCGCGTTTCAGTCTGTAAATGTTTGTAAATAAAAGCGTGTCCTTTTTTAAAAAAAAGATTTTTTTACATTTTACTTATTTTACTTTTGTTTTTCCGTGGGACCACGACAGACAGAGAGACAGAGAGAGACAAGACGATGAAGTTAATATAATTGATTTTAAAAAAAAATATTTAAAAATCAGATTAGACGCTCAAATCTGTAACGAAGCAAGAAAATTTAATATTAATGTTGTATTAATTGCAGATTTATTTTTAAGAAATAAACTTTTAATTTAAATTATTTCAGACAAAACATGGTGTCATCAGACAAAATCTGATAGCATGGTTCTATAAGACATGTTAGCCACAATAAAAGCGTCAGATCAGGACGATGATAAAGTTTTACTGTTCTTGTAGCAGAACCTCCTGCCCTATTACTTTGCTGTAAAAAAATATTGTTCCGTTCATTACCTTGGCATTTTAATTCATGAGACCGCGCCAATATTTTGCGACAGTCTGCGCACTATCTACAGTGATCTACACAGAACATGGTGTCGTCTCTTTCCCCAGATAGTTAAAGCACATGTAGTCAGTCTCGTAGTGGATAGATACAATTCAGTGCTGTCTACCCGCCCTTCCCTTCTGTGAATGGCAACGAATTTCCCCCCAAAGACTAAATGTCAAGGAAGTAAGATGTTGGATGCGACGGGGAGGTAGGGGGGGTCATGCCAGAACGTTGGTCCCCCATCCCCATTGTCAGCTAAAGAGTTGTGTAAATATGTTTAAAACCGTGAAGGTCATTGGTGGCTAAAGTAGCGCCAACACTTCACTGCCAACACTCCACTGCCAATACACCACTTGCCAATACTCCACTGTCAATACACCACTGCCAATACACCACTGCCAATACACCACTGTCAATACACCACTGCCAATACTCCACTGTCAATACACCACTGTCAATACACCACTGCCAATACACCACTGCCAATACTCCACTGTCAATACATCACTGTCAATACACCACTGCCAATACACCACTGCCAATACTCCACTGCCAATACACCATTGCCAATACACCACTGCCAATACTCCATGCGCAAGTTGTCAACCCAATCCAAAGTGAAGCTAATCTCATATTAAATACTTTCGGTGCTGAGCCAACAACAAAGACATGGGCCGTCACCCCGCAGAAAAGAACTTGAGATGCACAGTCTTGTTGTACAAATGCCAAATGTACACAGCGTTATCACACGGATGCTGATTCGTGTACAACCAAACATCTACAAGAGTTGTACTATACTAATGTAACTAAATTAAACATCCCACACCTCCACCCACACACACACACACAAACATACACGACTTTTCAAGGGTAAAACATTTTTAAAATCCAAATAAAGGAAGGCAAAGCCACAAAATCCCCTGTGGGGAAAAGGTCAAAAGGTCACAGAAAGTGAAAGTAGACCCCAAACCGGAACAAGTTTGTGTATACTGTAATAATAATTTGAAAATTCATATAGCTCAGTACACCAGCGAATACAGTGATACCCCGAGATACGTATGCTTCAAGTTACGATAAATCAAAACAAAACAAAAACCACGCAGTTGACAACACTGGGAATCACGTGACAGCATTGAACTCGCCACGAACAGTTCTGCTATCCTATTGGTCACTTTATTTAAAAGAAACATCCCGAAAAAGTTCAAACATATTTCAAAACATTGTAAAAAGCAGGCAAAAACAAAGTTCCTTGGATTAATATTTTGCTTAGAGTCCATTAGCAAGCGAAGATGTTGGTGGAAATGCGGCGAAGAAAATGAAATGTTAATATAAAATTAATAAGGGCAAAAGAAAAAGGTTTTAAAAGTTTAAAAAGCAAAAAAACATTTTTTTACATAAGTTTAAATATGAAATTACGTATGTTAAGTGTACAGATGTACTAAATTTGTTTATTAAAATTGATTCATATGAAGATTTTATATAACGTATTATCTTCATAAATTTAAGTGTTTTGTACGTTCTTCCGTAATGTTTAATGTAATCCGTTCCCTCTCCCTTACTACCTACTCTTCACCACATCGCCTCACTCGAAAGGTGAGGGTTCACATTTATTTTTTTCATTTCTCCTACTCTATTTTCATTTGTTTTATTATTGCTCATTAGATTTATATGCTGTACTTTTAAGGATTGAAAGATTCTACTTTGTTATCCCTGGTTTTCCATGGTATTTTCAACTTTCATTGTTGTTTTCTGTGTGTCTTGGAACGGATTAGACATTTTACATGTAAAAAATAAATAAATCCAAGACACGAAAGCCACCCGGAACGGATTAATTTCGTATCTCGAGGTACCACTGCAGCCACTGTATATGTATTATGTGTGTATATATATATATATATATATATATAATATATATATATATATATATATATATATATATGTATGTATATATATATATATACATGTATGTATACATAATATCTTTCGGAACTCCCACATAAATGAAGAAATAATGACTAAACTACAGATCAATAGCCAATATTTTGGGGACACGACATTGTAAATTGTCAAGTGCTCTCCGAACTTATTTTTTTTGTTTCTTTCGTCTTCTGTCCTGACCTTGATAACCCGAGCTTATCAGAACTTGTACAAGATTTCAAAGTTATGGATTTCACTTCATGTTTAAAGAATTAATATTAATTATTTATTTTTTACAAGTTTATTGAATTGTTTCTGATTGGGTGAAAACATATATAAGGAGCTTTGATATTTGGTTCAAGATTTCTGGAATTTCAAACTTTATTATGAAGTATGAAATCGTGTCAGTGGATAATAGATAACATAGTAACATAAGTAAATAAAGTATTTTTTTATGTTCTGTGTTGAAAACCACGTGTGTTTCATTTATTGTAGATGTAATTTTACCACTGACCAAAGAAAACATTGCAGGGCGAGGTTCGCATCAAGTCGAAATTCGCATCAGTGGACAATGACACGTCTAAGGCAGTATTCCCACAGTGGGCGCTACCTCCTCCTGGTGGGTGCTGCAGCGAACCCACTAGCTGGCCACACAGAACCCACTAGCTGGTCGCACAGAACCCACTAGCTGGTCGCACAGAACCCACTAGCTGGCCACACAGAACCAACTAGCTGGCCACACAGAACCAACTAGCTGGCCGCACAGAACCCACTATCTGGCCACACAGAACCCACTAGCTGGCCACACAGAACCAACTAGCTGGCCACACAGAACCAACTAGCTGGCCACACAGAACCCACTAGCTGGCCACACAGAACCCACTAGCTGGTCGCACAGAACCCACTAGCTGGCCACACAGAACCCACTAGCTGGCCCACACAGAACCCACTAGCTGGACTCACAGAACCCACTAGCTGGACTCACAGAACCCACTAGCTGGCCACACAGAACCAACTAGCTGGCCACACAGAACCCACTAGCTGGCCACACAGAACCAACTAGCTGGCCACACAGAACCCACTAGCTGGCCACACAGAACCCACTAGCTGGACTCACAGAACCCACTAGCTGGCCACACAGAACCCACTAGCTGGCCACACAGAACCCTACTAGCTGGCCACACAGAACCCACTAGCTGGACTCACAGAACCCACTAGCTAGTCGCACAGAACCCACTAGCTGGACTCACAGAACCCACTAGCTGGCCACACAGAACCCACTAGCTGGACTCACAGAACCCACTAGCTGGTCGCACAGAACCCACTAGCTGGCCACACAGAACCCACTAGCTGGCCACACAGAACCCACTAGCTGGACTCACAGAACCCACTAGCTGGTCGCACAGAACCCACTAGCTGGACTCACAGAACCCACTAGCTGGCCACACAGAACCCACTAGCTGGACTCACAGAACCCACTAGCTGGTCGCACAGAACCCACTAGCTGGACTCACAGAACCCACTAGCTGGCCACACAGAACCCACTAGCTGGACTCACAGAACCCACTAGCTGGTCGCACAGAACCCACTAGCTGGACTCACAGAACCCACTAGCTGGCCACACAGAACCCACTAGCTGGACTCACAGAACCCACTAGCTGGCCACACAGAACCCACTAGCTGGACTCACAGAACCCACTAGCTGGCCACACAGAACCCACTAGCTGGCCCCACAGAACCCACTAGCTGGACCACAGAACCCACTAGCTGGACTCACAGAACCCACTAGCTGGCCACACAGAACCCACTAGCTGGACTCACAGAACCCACTAGCTGGCCACACAGAACCCACTAGCTGGCCACACAGAACCCACTAGCTGGCCACACAGAACCCACTAGCTGGACTCACAGAACCCACTAGCTGGCCACACAGAACCCACTAGCTGGACTCACAGAACCCACTAGCTGGCCACACAGAACCCACTAGCTGGCCCCACAGAACCCACTAGCTGGACTCACAGAACCCACTAGCTGGCCACACAGAACCCACTAGCTGGCCACACAGAACCCACTAGCTGGCCCCACAGAACCCACTAGCTGGCCCACACAGAACCCACTAGCTGGCCCCACAGAACCCACTAGCTGGCCCCACAGAACCCACTAGCTGGCCACACAGAACCCACTAGCTGGACTCACAGAACCCACTAGCTGGCCACACAGAACCCACTAGCTGGACTCACAGAACCCACTAGCTGGCCACACAGAACCCACTAGCTGGCCACACAGAACCCACTAGCTGGACTCACAGAACCCACTAGCTGGCCACACAGAACCCACTAGCTGGCCACACAGAACCCACTAGCTGGCCACACAGAACCCACTAGCTGGCCACACAGAACCCACTAGCTGGCCACACAGAACCCACTAGCTGGAACCCACTAGCTGGCCACACAGAACCCACTAGCTGGCCACACAGAACCCACTAGCTGGCCACACAGAACCCACTAGCTGGACTCACAGAACCCACTAGCTGGCCACACAGAACCCACTAGCTGGACTCACAGAACCCACTAGCTGGCCCACAGAACCCACTAGCTGGCCACACAGAACCCACTAGCTGGCCACACAGAACCCACTAGCTGGCCACACAGAACCCACTAGCTGGCCACACAGAACCCACTAGCTGGCCACACAGAACCCACTAGCTGGACTCACAGAACCCACTAGCTGGACTCACAGAACCCACTAGCTGGCCACACAGAACCCACTAGCTGGCCACACAGAACCCACTAGCTGGCCACACAGAACCCACTAGCTGGCCACACAGAACCCACTAGCTGGCCACACAGAACCCACTAGCTGGCCACACAGAACCCACTAGCTGGCCACACACAGAACCCACTAGCTGGACTCACAGAACCCACTAGCTGGACTCACAGAACCCACTAGCTGGCCACACAGAACCCACTAGCTGGCCACACAGAACCCACTAGCTGGCCACACAGAACCCACTAGCTGGCCACACAGAACCCACTAGCTGGACTCACAGAACCCACTAGCTGGCCACACAGAACCCACTAGCTGGCCACACAGAACCCACTAGCTGGCCACACAGAACCCACTAGCTGGCCACACAGAACCCACTAGCTGGCCACACAGAACCCACTAGCTGGACTCACAGAACCCACTAGCTGGCCACACAGAACCCACTAGCTGGCCACACAGAACCCACTAGCTCCCCACTAGCTGGCCACACAGAACCCACTAGCTGGCCACACAGAACCCACTAGCTGGCCCCACTAGCTGGCCACACAGAACCCACTAGCTGGCCCCACTAGCTGGCCACACAGAACCCACTAGCTGGCCACACAGAACCCACTAGCTGGACTCACAGAACCCACTAGCTGGCCACACAGAACCCACTAGCTGGCCCCACAGAACCCACTAGCTGGACTCACAGAACCCACTAGCTGGACTCACAGAACCCACTAGCTGGCCACACAGAACCCACTAGCTGGACTCACAGAACCCACTAGCTGGCCACACAGAACCCACTAGCTGGCCACACAGAACCCACTAGCTGGCCACACAGAACCCACTAGCTGGACTCACAGAACCCACTAGCTGGCCACACAGAACCCACTAGCTGGACTCACAGAACCCACTAGCTGGCCACACAGAACCCACTAGCTGGCCCACACAGAACCCACTAGCTGGACTCACAGAACCCACTAGCTGGCCACACAGAACCCACTAGCTGGCCACACAGAACCCACTAGCTGGCCCCACAGAACCCACTAGCTGGCCCCACAGAACCCACTAGCTGGCCCCACAGAACCCACTAGCTGGCCCCACAGAACCCACTAGCTGGCCACACAGAACCCACTAGCTGGACTCACAGAACCCACTAGCTGGCCACACAGAACCCACTAGCTGGCCACACAGAACCCACTAGCTGGCCACACAGAACCCACTAGCTGGCCACACAGAACCCACTAGCTGGCACACAGAACCCACTAGCTGGCCACACAGAACCCACTAGCTGGCCACACAGAACCCACTAGCTGGCCACACAGAACCCACTAGCTGGCCACACAGAACCCACTAGCTGGCCACACAGAACCCACTAGCTGGACTCACAGAACCCACTAGCTGGCCACACAGAACCCACTAGCTGGCCACACAGAACCCACTAGCTGGCCACACAGAACCCACTAGCTGGACTCACAGAACCCACTAGCTGGCCACACAGAACCCACTAGCTGGACTCACAGAACCCACTAGCTGGACCCACAGAACCCACTAGCTGGCCACACAGAACCCACTAGCTGGCCACACAGAACCCACTAGCTGGCCACACAGAACCCACTAGCTGGCCACACAGAACCCACTAGCTGGCCACACAGAACCCACTAGCTGGACTCACAGAACCCACTAGCTGGACTCACAGAACCCACTAGCTGGCCACACAGAACCCACTAGCTGGCCACACAGAACCCACTAGCTGGCCACACAGAACCCACTAGCTGGCCACACAGAACCCACTAGCTGGCCACACAGAACCCACTAGCTGGCCACACAGAACCCACTAGCTGGCCACACAGAACCCACTAGCTGGACTCACAGAACCCACTAGCTGGACTCACAGAACCCACTAGCTGGCCACACAGAACCCACTAGCTGGCCACACAGAACCCACTAGCTGGCCACACAGAACCCACTAGCTGGCCACACAGAACCCACTAGCTGGACTCACAGAACCCACTAGCTGGCCACACAGAACCCACTAGCTGGCCACACAGAACCCACTAGCTGGCCACACAGAACCCACTAGCTGGCCACACAGAACCCACTAGCTGGCCACACAGAACCCACTAGCTGGACTCACAGAACCCACTAGCTGGCCACACAGAACCCACTAGCTGGCCACACAGAACCCACTAGCTGGCCCCACTAGCTGGCCACACAGAACCCACTAGCTGGCCACACAGAACCCACTAGCTGGCCCCACTAGCTGGCCACACAGAACCCACTAGCTGGCCCCACTAGCTGGCCACACAGAACCCACTAGCTGGCCACACAGAACCCACTAGCTGGCCACACAGAACCCACTAGCTGGCCACACAGAACCCACTAGCTGGCCCCACTAGCTGGCCACACAGAACCCACTAGCTGGCCCCACTAGCTGGCCACACAGAACCCACTAGCTGGCCACACAGAACCCACTAGCTGGCGCACAGAACCCACTAGCTGGCCACACAGAACCCACTAGCTGGCCACACAGAACCCAACTAGCTGGCCGCACAGAACCCACTAGCTGGCCACACAGAACCAACTAGCTGGCCACACAGAACCAACTAGCTGGCCACACAGAACCAACTAGCTGGCCACACAGAACCCACTAGCTGGCCACACAGAACCCACTAGCTGGACTCACAGAACCCACTAGCTGGACCCACAGAACCCACTAGCTGGCCACACAGAACCCACTAGCTGGCCACACAGAACCCACTAGCTGGCCACACAGAACCCACTAGCTGGCCACACAGAACCCACTAGCTGGCCACACAGAACCCACTAGCTGGACTCACAGAACCCACTAGCTGGACTCACAGAACCCACTAGCTGGCCACACAGAACCCACTAGCTGGCCACACAGAACCCACTAGCTGGCCACACAGAACCCACTAGCTGGCCACACAGAACCCACTAGCTGGCCACACAGAACCCACTAGCTGGCCACACAGAACCCACTAGCTGGCCACACAGAACCCACTAGCTGGCCACACAGAACCCACTAGCTGGCCACACAGAACCCACTAGCTGGCCACACAGAACCCACTAGCTGGCCACACAGAACCCACTAGCTGGCCCCACTAGCTGGCCACACAGAACCCACTAGCTGGCCACACAGAACCCACTAGCTGGCCCCACTAGCTGGCCACACAGAACCCACTAGCTGGCCCCACTAGCTGGCCACACAGAACCCACTAGCTGGCCACACAGAACCATCTAGCTGGCCCCACTAGCTGGCCACACAGAACCCACTAGCTGGCCCCACTAGCTGGCCACACAGAACCAACTAGCTGGCCGCACAGAACCCACTGGCTGGTCGCATGTGGCCTTCCACCTCCGACTGCCCGCACACTTGAAAAAAATTTCCAACGTGCTTCCACGACTCAAGTTAATCAATTAGAAACTTTTTAAAACAAAGAAAAAGAAAGTAAGTTTTGATAAGCGGATACATTTTAACACTCGTGCCGAATACCATTATGAATTGAATGGTCCTGAAGGACTGATAACCGCTGATAAACTTCAGCCAGTGATAGGGTTATAATTATTGAAGAGAATTGATGTCATAGTTTTACACCACCGGTGACCAGTGTTCAGCGTGGCCTGGAGAAAAATTTTCTTTTTAGCCGGTGTTCAACTGCTGCAGGGGCGGATTAAGACTGCACGGGGCCCCTGGCTGCAATTCAAACTGGGGCCCTATCCAGCCAGTGTACCTTTAGATAAAATGATTGCTAGCAGCTAATTTAAGACTGTAACTAGTGAATATTCATCCAAAATGATTATTCATATAAAAACCGAATTCGAAGAAATAACTTTTTGCCGGTATCCTAAAATTGAGTGTAAAAGACAATTTATAAAATTAAAAAACACATGAAAAAAATTAATTCACACCCCACCCGGGGATCGAACCCGCAACCGCTTGCACCATAAGCCTTAGTACTTCACATTCGGCCACGAGAGCTCATTTAGGATTTGTCAATTTAAAATATATATATAATATTCTTTAATAATTTCTGTTATTGAGCCTATCAAATCAGGTTTTTTGACTGCTAAGACTATCATGTGGGAAAAGAGATCATTTTAATAGATGAGATTTTATTAATTTATCATATTTTCAGCAATGCATGTATACATTTGTCCACATTTATTATAAAATATGCTAAGTTTGGGGGCCCTAAATCTCGGGGGCCCCTGGCTTTAGCCCGTTCAGCCCCCCCCCTTAATCCACCATAGAACTGCTGGTGTTTACTCTTCTCCCCGGATGATGGAAACTGAATTCCCGTGTTACCGGGATAAGCGGAAACCCCAAGGGTTGGATTACCCTTATTCCATTAATTATTAGAAATGTTTAATTGTCTTGAATACAAGAGCGAATCTAGAAGAAAATAAATGCTGAAACGGAAAACGTTCTCTGAATGTCTCTGTTTGGGTAATCACCATAATTTCCTTGCAAAATTAACGTTGCGTAGCCAAGGGGCGGGACAAGCTTTTTGTCGACTTCCTCAGTCCAGGCTTGCCACACCTTAATATATTTGTTTGTGTATTTTATTTTGTCAGTCTTGGACAAACCACGCGTTGTACCCCACTGCACTGCAACCCCCCCCCCACCCCTCTCCCATTTTCTCCAACATCACGCATGCTATGATGTTTTATCAAGGATGTCCTTCCTTTGAATAATCATTTCAAATCATATTCTCATAAATGCCGTGGTCAACTGAATGTTTTCATTATTGTATGAAAATTAAAAATAAGAGCTGGAAACTCAAAGAAACTATAAATATCATAAACTACACAGATCCAAGAGGTATTCAGCGTAAATATCATGTTTGGAGTGCATTCTTATCTAGAAATTATCCATACAGACCATTACCGATAAGAGCGATACTCGGGTATAGACCTATAGTTCGATCGTGGCCCAACTAGAACAAAATTATAGTATGAAGTATGAACCATATTACGTCGGCCACAGAACGGAAACAAGATTAACAACAAGAGTCGGCACCAAGGAGGTTTGATTTTGGTCGGCACCAAAATTTGTAAATAAGGTTGATGGCTTTTATACACGCGTTTTCGCTGATTCATTATTTGTTTTTTCTTGTCCAGTTTCAGGTTTCTTCATATTTTTATTTAAATACAGTTTATGTCTTTTAGCCCAGCCTGAACGCAGTCTTAAAACTACATTATCGTGATTCTTAAACTGTTCTGTCATGGCCACCAGTATGACATGATTCTATGAGTGACCGATTTGGCAACGAGAAAATTGTTCAAGATTGCGATATTTTTTAAAATAAAAATATATCGATACATGTAGTTTTGTTATAGACTTGTGACTATTTCTACTGCTTCATCATAACTTTTAGGTTAAAGAAAAACTGATGTTTATGGAAATTAAAGTCATGTAATTTAGTTTACAGGAAACTATTCAACATATACCAATTCTAATATGACTTTCAATCGATCGAAACTTTTTTTTTAAACTTTTTTTTTAAGTTTTAAAAATACAATTAGGTGTAAATGCTTATTTCAAAGTTAGATGATCAATTCTGTTATCCGGCGACCTTCCCAAAATGTCGTGTAATGTTAACTTACCCACACATGTCGTCCTGTACAAAGTCGTGAATTTCTCCACTGTGCCACTACAGGGTCTCCGTGCAGTGAGATAATCTATTGATAAATAGGATGATAAATCCAAGCCAGGAAATTTTGGACCCGTGGAAAGCGGTCGCGGTTGGGTGGGTGGTTCTCCGTTTAGGGGGTGGGGGGGGGTCGGGTAATTGTGTTTGTGTTTGAGGTAAGGGAGGGGAGGGGTGGTATTGTTGAATAGGTGTGTTACTTCACGGTGAGGTCTGGAGTAGGGTTGTAGACGACGACCCTGGTGGGGGGGCGGGCGGGGCTTAAATCCTAGAATTTCAACTAATCCATTTGATCCTCATTTCTTCGGCATTTCAGTGTTAAAGGCGTGTCCCAGTATGGACCCCAGTCGCTAAGGTGTGCCCCAGTATGGGACACAGTGTCAAAGGCGTGTCCCAGTATGGGCCCGAGTGTCAAAGGCGTGTCCCAGTATGGGTCCCAGTGTCCAAGGTGTGTCCAGTATGGGCCCCAGTGTCAAAGACGTTTCCGAGTATCGGCCCCAGTGTCAAAAGCGTGCCCCAGAATGGGCCACAGTGTCAAGGTGTGTCACAGTATGGGCCACAGTGTCAAAGGTGTGTCACAGTATGGGCCAACAGTGTCAAAGGTGTGTCACAGTATGGGCCACAGTGTCAAAAGCGTGTCTCAGTATGGGCCACGGTTTCAAAAGCGTGTCCCAGAGTGGGCCACAGTGTCAAAGGCGTGTCCCAGAATGGGCCACAGTGTCAAAGGCGTGTCCAAGTATGGGCCACAGTGTTAATGGCGTGTCCCAGTATGGGCCACAGTGGCTAAGTTTAGGAACACACATTGAAAGTTGTGATACTATGTATCGGGGGTGGGGTGAGGGCTGTTTGAAAACAAGTGATACCATGAAATTGTGAAAGAACATTGTCAACTTTTTCAACCTTGGAAAATGTTTTGTAGCGCCAGATAAGAGCTAACACTGCCACGAATTGACTAGACAAACACGTTTACAGAATAGGTCAACACCAACTCTATTCACGCCACGACAGGGGGCTGGAGGTGGGAGAAAGGGGAAGACTGGGTAACCGTGATGTCTTGGTTGCCTAGTGTGGGTTTCAGGGTAAGGCCTCTGCAAATTTTCTTGGAAAAAACGGTGTTCGAGTCTATGTTGAGGCAGGGAGATGTACCCGTGGATTAATGGTTTCCTTGAGTCGACCCAAATCCGATGGGTACCTGACATTGGTTGGGGGAAATAAAGGCGGCTGGGCATTGTGCAACATAATCCTCTCATAGCATTGGCCTGTGAACGGTGCTTCACTTGCCAACAGGCCAGCATTGTTTGTGCGTTCTAATGGGGAAAAAACGTAAGACGTGGTAATCTTGTATATAAAAGGAAAGTCTGCTATGTAAATATATGTATATATAAACTTCACTTGAAGTAAGTTTTAATCAGAGAATTGTTCAGCGACTCGTTATTGATAAATCCAGAGATAACAGAATGAAAAACTTAACTGAAGCTGTTGGGCCATGCTTTGCACAGAATAATTACACAGTCCATTGGTAATATTGTTATGAATGCAGTTTACTGGGAACTTTTTTTTTAATGTATTCGCAAAGAGGTCCAAACAATAGCGTTATTAAATGCAAAAGACTGTAGTTGTCCAACAGAATGTTCCCCTGTTCCGACACTAATGAAATTGAGATTTTTAAAATATGTTTAACCGGCTAACATATCCCAAGTGATATTTGATCCTCACAATTAGAATGAAGAGACCTGTGTGTGTTGAGCATATAGCCTAGCTACGCTAACAGTGCTAACTCCTAGTCCACGTGAGAAGGGCGTCATCTAAGGTACATGAACACTTGACGCACTGATGTCGGCGGCTGCGTGAATGGAAATATTTTGGATATCACACTCCGAATATGAGAGCTTGTGGGAGTGAGGTGTGAGGAAGAAGCTTTGATATATTTAACGACAACCATTGATATATTTAACGCACCCCCACCCCACCCCCCCCCCACACCCCCACCCCCCCCACACCCCCCCCACACACCCCACACCCCCCCCACCCCCCCCACACACACACACACACACCCACACCCCCCCACACACACCCCCCCCCCACCTACCACCAACCGTACCTTCCCAATTCACCAGTAGCTGTTTTCTCTTATACGAAATGACGCTCACCCCCCCCTACTCCCCAACACGCACTTAAAATCCAAACGCACATGCTCCAAAACGAGGTAGGAAATGATACTCCAAGAAGTTTTGTAGCATGTCAGGAGCCCTACACATAAACTGTATCCGTTTAAGTACTCTATCCTCTTAAACATAAATTTAAGCTATGCGAAATATGTTTGCCATTTGATAGAGAAATGTAAATACAACTCGTCTGAATCATCCCAATTACAAATAAAGTATTTGAAAATTCTTATGTGTTTATTATGTGTTTGTTTAGATCGTCAACAGTTTGTTGACTTGGCAATGCCGGAAACACCGAAGTCGATATCCTATTTAAATTTTATGAGCTATGTCTTAGCTTTCCGCGAGTCATATTTAATACATTTTTTTTTCTTCACAAGAGTGAAAGCCATACTACTTTGTTTGTTGTTGTGAGGCCGCCACATTCCCCACTCCCTGAATAGAAACAAAGGATGCCACCCATCGAACTTCTTTCTCACCTCAAGTAAATTAATTGAACGATTTTTTGGTGAGCCACAGGAGAAAGTCACACACACTCAAACAAAATCATGGGAAAAGTCACAAACAAATTTTTAGAAGAGTGGACAGTGGATTTTGGAGGTATTTAGTGATGTAACTGTGTCCTTTATTTTATTTTCTTTAAGGTATATTTTTGTATTTGTAGAATATACAATAAAAATGCGGTAAAAAAAGTATTCGTTTTTTATTTATTTGATTTTCTGAAGATGTAAGTTTTTAAAAAGAAAGTGGTTGAAACATATGAGGTTTTTTTTTAAAATAAAAAACTTAAGAAGGCTAGAAATGTAAACCCGTCAGAGAGTTCAGCGGTGACCTATTAGAGGTGATGAATAGTCCCTGATGCGGGATGTTTTGCTAATTATCAGGGACGAGCAGCCATGTAGCAATAAACGTCGCAGTGAAAACCCGAAGTCCCTGTCACTTCTGGTTCCAGTTCCACATACATATAGTCGCTCGAGATTTTTTAATGATCGCGAATGATTTAATACAAAGAGCGGGGCGTGTACGCGAAAAAATAAGGTTTAGCTGTAGTGGGTGTCCGGGAAGAGGTCCACAGCAGATAGAAGTAGCTCAATGGTAGGTGAAGGCAACTGAAAGTTTTTTTGAGTGTATGGACTGTCAGGCCTTTCCGCCCCACCCACCCTCACCCCCACACACACAATTTTATTCACATCTGGCAGTTTATTTCTAATTAGTGATAATTTCCAATTAAGATCACTACTTTTCTCTTCAGTTGCTAAATGAAGGCTAAAATAGCACCCACTGTCAACGCACCCCATTCAAACCGTTGACCAATTATACCAAACAGAATTTTTATTATTTTTATTTTGTATATACTAAAAATGGATCACTAAAAAGAATATTCACGGTGAAAATGAACGTCTCCGAAGACAGTCAAGTTGACGAACAAGAAAAAAACAAGGTAAATAGCGGCTCAAAAACAGAGTAATTAAATTATTGATTTACTGACACGGAAGAAATATCACGTGACACGGTTCGTCTCCACGACAACGGAGTCTTGTCACTTCGCATCTTTGAGCCATTCCGGAAATTGGGATGTACATTTCAGAATCGACTGAGACGTCCTTTTAGTGTGCAAAGAAATCGTTTTCCGTGTTTCTACAGGCAATGTTTCAATTGGTCATGTTTCAATTGGTCATGTTTCAATTGGTCATGTTTCAATTGGTCATCAATTGGTCATGTTTCAATTGGTCATGTTTCAATTGGCCATATTTCAATTGCTCTTTTAAAAAAGTAAAGCAGCTCAACTGGGTACAGGTAGTTCGCAGTAAGGCGCCGTATTTCTCAGTCAGTTTCGTTCTGGCGGTATCAGGACAAGGTGGCCTTTATTTTTGGCCGACTCGAGGCACCCGGTGCAGGGGATGCGGCAGTGATTCACTGGGGCGTGACGTATCATAGAATGATAGTTTTGACATTGCTATAGCGCGGTAGCATTTCAATGACGAGCATCCAACATATGCGCTTCTCAGCAACCGTTGACTGCAGCGTCGCAGTGTTTGGGGTACACTGCTTGAACTGATATACCAATGGTTCTCAGGGTCTGGGTGATAGGTACTTCATTGAAAATGTATGGGCAACAAGTGAGGTGAGACTGTAATTAGGCTGGGTAGAAAAAAAAGTGTTATACGCAAAAGGGTATACGTGAGCCTGACAAGACGCCACAAAACGACGAACGTGTCGGCGAAAAGCCTTCGGCAATGAACAAACCAACAAAAAGTAATAGGAGTCCGAAAATAAAATAAAATAAAATAAAACGTAGCTATAGTGTTATGAGAAGGAAGTTTAGTGTGCACGGTAAGCAGCTGTTGTTTTTAAATATCTTTTCGTGGCTGTGCCCCCCCCCCAACCTTTTTTTTAATTTAAAAAAAAAGAAAAAGAAATAGCTCAAGTATGTAATATCCTTTTAAAAGCAGAGACGCTTAGTAGAGTGTGGCACACTGGTGTCACGTGACATTACTTCAGGGTGGGGTAGACGTTGGGATTCTAACTGAAATCAGATATGTAAACAGTTTGTTAGCACGTCGAACGCTTTCAAATGATACGTACTATAAAAACAACATGTAAATTGTAAGATTCTTGGAGCAAAACCTACTGACAGTAAGATTCTATAGGAAGGCGCGAAAAATATTTGAAATGCCGTGAAAAAGAATTTCGCTCTAAAACCCCTTGGATTATTTGGGGAAAAAAAAAGAAAATAATGAAATATTAGAAAGGCAACGAAAGGCCAAGAAATCTTTTTTTTTAAATATTGGTCTAGGCCAGTGCTTCTCAAACTTTTTAGTATGGCGGACCGGCAGGAATTTTTTCCATTGCACCAGGGACCGGTGCACTATTTCCCCTGCACTGACAATTTTTTATGTCCTTTTTTTTGATAACTTCTGCGAACCGGCAGCGGATGGCCCACGGACCGGCACCGCTCTGCAGACCACCACTTTGAGAAGCACTAGTCTAGGCTGCATAATAAAGCTGTGAATACTACGAACCAATGATGAATAAGGTCTGTTTCACTTTTGCAGTTCTACGAACAACAAAACCAACCAAATAATTTTAAAATGTACAATCTTTCCAAACAATCGAACTCGCCTCCTTCATATTGGCAGGAATACATCTTAACTTTGAAACAGCCATGATTTCTAAACTTTTATCAAATATCTAAGCCTCGCTTTGCTTATACACATATACAAACGGTTAAAGAGGACTGTATCCAATATGAGTATTGATTGAGGCAACAAAAGAAGAATTTTAAAGCAAAATCTTAACTTTCTTGTGGCTAACTTGTTTTTAAATCGTATGATTAAACACAGAACTACTTGTCCGTTACATTAAATTTAACATCAGAAATCATTTGGCCGAATAAATTGATGATATTTTGTTTATCTTCTGCCTTGTACTTAACTGATTTGCAAAAAAGCACCAAGTCATTTGAGCAATGACCACACATGCTCAAGGGAGACGATATTTTGGTATTAAAAATATTTGTGCATTAATGGTGGAGAGAGAGAGAGAGAGAGAGAGAGAGAGAGAGAGAGGGAGAGCGAGAGGGAGAGAGAGAGAGGGAGAGAGAGGGAGAGGGAGAGAGAGAGGGAGAGAGAGAGAGAGGGAGGAGGAGGGAGGAGGGAGGGAGGGAGGGAGGGAGGGAGGGAGGGAGAGAGAGAGTGAGAGGGAGAGAGAGACAGGGAGAGGGAGGGAGGGAGAGAGAGAGGGAGAGAGAGAGAGGGAGAGAGAGAAGGGGAGAGAGAGAGAGGGGGAGAGAGAGAGAAAGGGAGAGAGAGGGGGAGAGGGAAAGAGAGAGAGAGAGGGAGAGAGAGAGGGGGGAGAGAGAGAGGGAGAGAGAGGGGGAGAGAGAGGGAGAGGAGAGAGGGAGAGAGAGAGGGAGAGAGAGAGGGAGAGAGAGAGGGAGAAGAGAGAAGAAGGAAGAGAGTGGGGGAGAGGGAAGAAGAGATAGAGGGGAGAGAGAGAGGGGAGAGAGAGAGAGGGAGAGAAGGGAGAGAGAGAGAAGGAGAGAGAGAGGGAGAAGAGAAGGGGGAGAGAGGGAAGAGAGGGAGAAGGGAGAGAGAAGAAGAGAAGAGAGGGAGAGAGAAGAGAGAGGGAGAGGGAAGAAGAGAGGGGGGAGAGAAGAGGGGGGAGAGAGGGGGAGAGAGAAGGGGGGGGAGAGAGAGGGGGGGGAGAGAGAGAGGGAGAGAGAGGGGGAGAGAGAGAGAGAAAGAGGAGGAGAGAGAGGGAGGGAAGGGAGAGAAGAGAGAGGGAGAGAAGGGAGAGAGGGAGAGAGAGAGAAGAGAGAAGAGGAGAGAGAGGGGGCACACCCAACCACAGAACCCAACCTAAACACAAATTACAAGCCGCACATAACCTCTACAACACCCAGACTAACCAACACCCTATCCTACAATTACTACAACCCCATCACTATCTAAAACACATATTCTCATTAATCTCTTAAAAATACAACTTAATCTAACAAAACCAACCAATCAAATATGATAAAATTAACTCCCCCACGGGAAAATAGAACCTTTCCTAACAGGGGATTGGGGGGGGGGGTTATGTATAATTGGAAAGATAATAAGTGTATTTTAATAATGTTCTTTTTTAAGGAGTGTGTGTGATGATTAAATTATAAAAACTAAAAAAATAATGATAAGATGTAAATTTTAATATTAAGTTTAATTTAAAATAAAATTTTGTGTGTGTTAATATACGTTAATAATATAGTGTAAAATTATTAAATTTATTATTTTTTTATATAAAAATTGATATAAAAAAAAATAATATTAGATTAAATGTAAGAAAATAAAACGGGGGGAAAAATAAAATTAAATTTAAATCAAAGTAATAATTATTATCATAAAGAATAATAATTTAATCATTAAAAAGATAATATAATCTTTTAAATAAGCAAAAAGAATAAAAAAAATTAAAGACTATAACTTATAAACACACACAAATAATAGAAATAAAAAAACAACAACTCTAAAACTAAACAGACCAAATTATAAACAACAATACCCAAACAAATACTATACGACACTCAACCCACAACTAACAAGATTATTAAAAAATGTATTAAAGAATAATGTGTTTAGTTGGGGGGGGGGGGGGGGGGGG